>CM031602.1:92627685-92655185 GCA_018398815.1 Conus ventricosus | reverse complement strand
CCGCAAGGAAAGGCAGTGATTGGCCCCACGTGTAGGTCACTCTTCTTCTTCCCCCTGTTGGCTTCTTTTCAGTAACCACACTTTTAGCAAATATTCATGTCGGTGTCTTGATATCAGCTGACCATTTCGGTATTTGAGCCTGTGCATGTCTTTGTCATTAGCAAATTTATCTCCCCCTACCTCCCAAGTATACAGTGTATAATGCATAATATATTTAATCGACCTAATTTCAAATACGACTACCGGAAATGAAAATGTGCATACAAAAGACAACAGATAACAGTAACGCTGTTGTAAAGGGTTAATTGAGAAGGCGTTCGTGATGTTTTTGTGTGTGTGTGTGTGTTTTTTTCTCAAGAATGTTATCAGTTTTGTTAAGTTGGGTTTTGCATATGATGTTAAACATTAAATGAAATTTTAAGGCATTTGAGTGGCAGTTGTTTAATTCTATGGTTACGAAAAACTGATGCTGAAAAACATACTGAAACTCGTCGCAGACTTTTCTGGCATTGCATTTTTAGTTTCGATGTGAGATGACTGTGGGTGGGTGGAAATTATTTCATAAAAAAAAAGAAGAAAAAAAAAGAGAAAATTAAAAGGAATTCAAACTGAATTTGCCAGTTAACAGGGAGAAACACATTAAAAGACAAAACACGACGCGTTTCGGCCTCTTAGGTCTTCTTCAAGCAGGATAAACAACATTCAGGCCAATGAAAACGAAGGGGGAGCAATCACTTCTCAAATTGGCGCCCATCTTGCGCAGTCAACAGGGACAAATTACACGACAAAACCTGTGTTGTCTTGTAATTTGTTTTGTCCCTGTTAACTGGCGGATCTACTTTAAATTCACCGTAATATAAGAATTGCATTTTTGGTATAGTCTCTTGTTCAATGGTATACCTTGCACTGCACCCGACGCTTTGTTGGCCGAAAGTCTTGCTGTTGTTCCTCTCTTCATCCATTGTTTATGCCTGTCTGTCTGTCTGTCTGTCTGTCTGTCTCTCTCTCTCTCTCTCTCTCTCTCTCTCTCTCTCTCTCTCTTCTCTCTCCTCTCTCTCTCGCTCTCATATCATCATCGTTATCAATATCAACATGATCCTAAACTGTTTCAGTGATCCAAACGGTGGTCTTTGTTGTTCTGCTCGGCGTGTTGGTGGCGATGGTGATGATCGGTAAGTCAGTCTTGTGGTAGTGGGTTTGATGAAAAGTGTGCGCACACTTGACGTAAGACTTAAAAAAAAAAAAAAAAGTGGTGGGAAAAGTTGGTGAGGGAAGGAAAGAAAGGGAGTTTTAAAAAAAAAGGCATTAAAAAGTGAACAGAAAAGAAAAAACAAACAAAGCGTTAGCCCGTCTTGTGTGACGGCTAGACGAAGGTAAACATCCACTTAAAGGACCGTCGGACCAACACAAAGCTCGGCCACACTTGTGTTCTGTCTGTTTTCCATGTCGGACAGACAACACTTGTGTTCTGGTCTGTTTTCCATGTCGGACAGACAACACTTGTGTTCTTGTCTGTTTTCTGTTTCGGACAGACAACACTTGTGTTCTGGTCTGTTTTCCATGTCGGACAGACAACACTTGTGTTCTGGTCTGTTTTCCATGTCGGACAGACAACACTTGTGTTCTTGTCTGTTTTCTGTTTCGGACAGACAACACTTGTGTTCTTGTCTGTTTTCTGTTTTGGACAGACAACACTTGTGCTCTTGTCTGTTTTCCGTGTCGGACAGATAACATATGTGTTCTGGTCTGTTTTCCATGTCGGACAGACAACACTTGTGTTCTTGTCTGTTTTCTGTTTCGGACAGACAACACTTGTGTTCTTGTCTGTTTTCTGTGTCGGACAGACAACACTTGTGTTCTGGTCTGTTTTCTGTGTCGGACAGACAACACTTGTGTTCTGGTCTGTTTTCTGTGTCGGACAGACAACACTTGTGTTCTGGTCTGTTTTCCATGTCGTAAGAAAGCAAATCAGAATTCCGATGTGCTGTGCACGTTAAACAGAACAGTCTGAAATAGATCAGAAAACAGGCAGTCGATGGTACACCAGAACATGAAATACAATAGACTGAAATTAAAAAGAAACGCATTAGGGCCCACAATACAATAGACTGAAATTAAAAAGAAACGCATTAAGGCCTACAATACAATAGACTGAAATTAACGAGAAACGCATTAGGGCCTACAATACAATAGACTGAAATTAAAAAGAAACGCATTGGGGCCTACAATACAATAGACTGAAATTAAACAGAAACGCATTAGGGCCTACACCAGAAACGGGTTATGCCATAACCGACTGAAGCAGAATAAGACAGAATAGAATATTTGAGCATAGATACTTTCTGACTCCTGGTTATTCATGTTTCTGTGTGTTCTGACTCGGAGTCTAATGAAATTTACTTTCACCCAGCTACTGCTGGTCTTCATCAGCCCGACTGACTGGTAGTTGTGGTGGGTGTTGGTGTCCTCTGAGTTGTCCTCACTGGTGGAGTGATGGGTGTTCAGCACAGACTTGTAAATGGGGGCAGGTCATAGCCACAGTCTCTGTTCAAACTTGGATTTCTCTCCCTGATTTCTATTGCTTCTTTCACTTTCCTTTTTGTGATCTGTGATTCAGCTGCAATTATGGTGGCTTGAAACTTGTTGGTGTGGTGGATTGTTGTTAGATGTTCATAATATGCATATGAAGTTTTGGTAGTGTGTTCATTTAGCCTTGTTTTCAAAGGCCGACCCGTTTCTCCAATATAGTCCTCACGGCACTCCTCAAATTGAGTGTGATACACCACACCACTTTTCTTTTTCAACTCTGTGCTGCCCTTGACTTTTGTAACCTGTGATCGTATGGAATTCACTGGTTTGTGCAACACTTGCACGCCGTGTTGGCTGAAAGTCCTTGACAGGCGCTCTGACATCCCTTTCACATAGGGCATGCTGATAGTGATGGACTTCTTTTCGCTGGGATGCCTTTGTTTCGGTTTGGGGGTGTTGAAAATCCAGGATGGATAACCGTTGGCTTTCAGAGCTGTCTTGACGTGGTGTTCTTCTTTCAGTTTATTCTGTTCTGAGGTGCAGTTTGTTGTTGTTGTTGTTGTTGTTGTTGTTTTTGCTGTGAAAATACAACAGAACAGAAAGTAATGTCACAGAACTGCAGAAGGGAACAGAGTAGAGCACATGAATATGTTTGTGTAAGGTGAAGACCAGATGAGAAGAGAAAGAAGAGAACACCAAAAGAGAAAGAGAAGAGAACTCCCAATCCATTGGCGTGTTGTCCGTTTCCAGGCGTGGTGCACTTTGACCAGTGTCCGGCCATCGACGACCTGGCGCTGTCGCTCCTCGCGTCTGCCGTGGCGCTGGGCCTGCGGCTCGCGGTGCTGCTATCGCAGTGGCTGAGCAGCAGCAAGTGCCTGTGTCGACACACAAGCAGTGCCCAGGCCAGGCGCCTGGCGCTGGTAGGCCACTGTCTGGAGATGACCTGCTTCCTGCTGCTGGTCATTGGTGAGGCGATGGTTTGGGGTTTGTGTCTCTCTGCTTTCTTTTTCTTTCGGTCTGTGTTCGTCGTCTTTCTTCCTCCCTCTTTCTACTGTGTGTTTGGGTTGTTGTGTGTGTGTGTGGGTGCACATTTTGTATGTGTGTCGTGTGTGTGTGTGTGTGTGTGTGTGTGTGTGTGTGTGTGTGTGTGTGTGTGTGTGTGTGTGTGTGTGTATGAGCGTGTGTGCGCACGCGCGTGCGTGTGGATCAAGAGTTGCACGAAAAGTGGTTGACGGTTGATGTTTGGATCCAGGAATAGCTCCAAAGGAAAATCAACTTCACGAGTCTGTCAATGAAAGGCGTTAGCTCCCTGACATCAGAGCCTTATCTATCGAAGATGTAAGTGATGGGGTTCCAGAATCGGCCCCAGCCCATCACGGGCCAGACTGAAGCACAAACCACACAAGATCTATTTAGTTAACTGGAAACAAATTGCAAATCGGGTGACAAGACTGGCCAAGCCATGAAAGAACGGCCAAGCCAGCCAGCTGATGTTTCCCACGGGCAGTTCTGGTGATGGTGATGACCACGTGGTTCTCCAGGCATTGGGGGTCTGGCAGGACCAGGTGAAGAGGACCCCCCAGTTGGCTACCCAGAACGGCATCAATTCCTCCGACCAGAGGCTTGGCAGTTTTTGCTTCCCACCTTAACGCGTTGTCATTCTGGTAGTGCAGTGTGGTGGGAAGGTCCACACCATTCCTCTGCCATTATCTGCGATGGTTCTTCTCCCTGGCTGCCGTATCAGCTGTGGTGGACGTGGACGTTAAAGCTTAATAGAACCTTACCTCGTGACTGGAGTGGAACGCAGCAGGGAATCTCGTATGATGGAGACGTTGAGACTTCTGTGGCTCTGTAGCTGTCAGTGATGATGTGGAAGTATTTACAATCTCTGTGGCTGTCAGCGACGATGGGAAGTATTTACAATCTCTGTAGCTGTCAGTGACGATGTGGAAGTATTTACAATCTCTGTAGCTGTCGGTGACGATGTGAAAGTATTTACAATCTTTGTAGCTGTCATTGACGACATGGAAGTATTTACAGTCTCTGTAGCCGTCAGTGACGATGTGGAAGTATTTACAGTCTCTTTCGCTGTCAGTGACAATGAGGAAGTATTTACAGTCTCTGTAGCTGTCAATGACAATGTGGAAGTATTTACAATCCCTGTAGCTGTCAGAGACAATGTGGAAGTATTTACAGTCTCTGTAGCCGTCAGTGACAATGTGGAAGTATTTACAATCCCTGTAGCTGTCAGTGACGATGTGGAAGTATTTACAGTTTCTGTAGCTGTCAGTGACGATGTAGAAGTATTTACAGTCTCTGTAGCTGTCAGTGACAATGTGGAATTATTTACAGTTTCTGTAGCTGTCAATAACAATGGAAGTATTTACAGTCCTGTAGCTGTCAGTGAAAATGTGGAAGTATTTACAATCCATGTAGCTGTCGGTGACAATGAGGAAGTATTTACAGTCTCTGTAGCTGTCAGTGACAATGAGGAAGTAATTACAGTCTCTGTAGCTGTCAGTGACGATGTAGAAGTATTTACAGTCTCTGTAGCTGTCAGTGACAATGTGGAATTATTTACAGTTTCTGTAGCTGTCAATAACAATGAGGAAGTATTTACAGTCCTGTAGCTGTCGGTGAAAATGTGGAAGTATTTACAATCCATGTAGCTGTCGGTGACAATGAGGAAGTATTTACAGTCTCTGTAGCTGTCAGTGACAATGAGGAAGTAATTACAGTCTCTGTAGCTGTCAGTGACGATGTGGAAGTATTTACAGTCTCTGTAGCTGTCAGTGACGATGTAGAAGTATTTAGTCTCTGTAGCTGTCGGTGACAATGAGGAAGTATTTACAGTCTCTGAGCTGTCAGTGACAATGAGGAAGTAATTACAGTCTCTGTAGCTGTCAGTGACGATGTGGATGTATTTACAGTTATTTATTTTGGTGTACGTGTTGAATGTCACCCCATCTCTGTCGACCGACTCCAACTGCTGTGTACAAAATGTTTCCGAGTTGAAAAAAAGAAAAAAACCCTGATGAAATTCGACCTTTGAAAAAAAACAACACAAAAAAAAAAAAAAGAAAAAAAAAGAAAAACAATCGATCGATCAGTGAATCGGTCAACGTGTCGTTCCAATGCATCCATCTTCTCATCTACCTTCCCACAACAGTGGAGTTCCTCCTTGCTTTAAACTGGTTTCCCCCTTTTCTGCTTTCTCCCTCTATCTTCTCTCCTTTTTCTTGTGTTTCCATCTGTCCTGTCTGTCCCGTGTTTGCACGGACAAAACGCTAACTCAGGAGTGGCATGGGACACCAGGCACCACGCCAACCTACATTTATCATTTTTTGTTCTGATTGAAGATGCAGTGGACGGAGGACCGAATTGCTTGCTGCTCAGTAGCCTACGTCGTTAGGATGGACCCTGTAAAAACTGTACTCATGATTGTTGTTCGTTGTTGTTGTTGTCAGTGAGGTCGTTGTCGTTGTGTCTGTGTCTCCAGAAAGCCTGAAGGTGTACAGGCGGTACGGAAGTGTGGACTTCGTTGACCACGGCGCCCGCGACTACTGTCACCCCGCCCTCTACCTCTTCTCCTTCTGGCTTCTCAACGTCATGTACGGCGCGGGGTTGTTGGCTCTGCTGGTCGTCCTCTGCGTGACGTGCTGCGGCTGTTGCTGTCGGATGTCCCTTTAGACCCCTGGGTAGCCTGGTATAACGCTGTTGTCGGATATTCCTGTAGACCCCGGGATAGCCTGGTATAACGCTGTTGTTGGATATCCCTGTAGACCCCTGGGTAGCCTGGTATAACTCTGTTGTTGGATATCGCCGTAGACCCTGGGTAGCCTGGTATAACTATGTTGTTGGATATTGCCGTAGACCCTGGGTAGCCTGGTATGATACTGTTGTGGGATATTCCTGTAGACCCCTGGGTAGCCTGGTATAACTCTGTTGTGGGATATTCCTGTAGACCCCTGGGTAGCTTGGTACAACACTGTTTTCGGATATCGCAGTAGATCCCTGGGTTGCCTGGTATACCTTTGTTGTCGGATATTAACCTGTAGACCCCTGGGTAGCCTGGTATGATATTGTTATAGATATTGCTTTAGATCCCAGTGTAGCCTGGTATAACTCTGTTGTTGGATATCCCTGTACACCCTGGATAGTCTGATATAACGCTTGTCGGATATTGCAGTAGACCCTGGATAGCCTGGTATAACGCTGTAGTTGGATATCGCAGTAGACCCCTGGATAGCCTGGTATAACGCTGTTGTTGGATATCCCTGTACACCCCTGGATAGCCTGGTATAAGCTTTAGTTGGATATCGCAGTAGACCCCAGATAGCCTGGTATAACGCTGTTGTCGGATATCGCAGTAGACCCCTGGATAGTCTGGTATAACCTGTTGTTGGATATCGCAGTAGACCCTGGATAGCCTGATATAACACCTGTCGGATATCGCAGTAGACCCCTGGATAGCCTGGTATAACACTGTTGTTGGATATCGCAGTAGACCCCGGATAGCCTGGTATAACACTGTTGTTGGATATCGCAGTAGACCCCTGGATAGCCTGGTATAACACTGTTGTTGGATATCGCAGTAGACCCCTGGATAGCCTGGTATAACACTGTTGTTGGATATCGCAGTAGACCCCTGGATAGCCTGGTATAACACTGTTGTTGGATATCGCAGTAGACCCTGGATAGCCTGGTATAACACTGTTGTTGGATATCGCAGTAGACCCCTGGATAGCCTGGTATAACACTGTTGTTGGATATCGCAGTAGACCCTGGATAGCCTGGTATAACGCTGTTGTTGGATATTGCAGTAGATCCCTGGATAGCCTGGTATACCACTGTTGCTGGATATCCCTTTAGAGCCCGGGTGGTCTGGAATGACATTTGACTCTGGAATACCATCGTTTTGACTGATATCCCTTTAGACTCCCGGGTAACCTGGTGCCACGCTGACGTGACGTACCTGTCGCAGACAGCGACATTGGACTCTGGAATACCACCATTGTGACTGCCTGACCTGGGAGTGACGCTGTCTGACCTACATGTGGTTCTTTGTAATCCTACAGGTGTTGCTATTGCACTTGCTGATCTGCCTCTGGTACCATGGCTAACGTTTTTTTTTTTCTTCGGTCTGATTAATCTCTGCTTATTTGGGCTTCCCCATGCTCTAATTCCCCTGTCGCAATCTTAGTCACAATGTTACACACCGGCAGTCCGGAGAGAGAGAGAAAAAAGAAATCAATATCGGGTTATCATCGCCATGAGGCAACCACCAAGAGAAGACACATGTCGCTGCTGCTGAGTTGATTCAGCAAGAGAAGACACATGTCGCTGCTGCTGAGTTGATTCAGCAAGAGAAGACGCATGTCGCTGCTGCTGAGTTGATTCAGCAAGAGAAGACATGTCGCTGCTGCGGAGTTAGACACATGTCGCTGCTGCTGAGTTGATTCAGCAAGAGAAGACACATGTCGCTGCTGCTGAGTTGATTCAGCCAGAGAAGACACATGTCGCTGCTGCTGAGTTGATTCAGCAAGAGGAGACACATGTCGCTGCTGCTGAGTTGATTCAGCAAGAGAAGGCACATGTCGCTGCTGCTGAGTTGATTCAGCAAGAGAAGACACATGTCGCTGCTGCAGAGTTAGACACATGTCGCTGCTGCTGAGTTAATTCGGCAAGTGAAGACATACCGCTGCTGCTGAGTTAATTCGGCAAGTGAAGACATACCGCTGCTGCTGAGTTAATTCGGCAAGTGAAGACATACCGCTGCTGCTGAGTTAATTCAGCAAGAGAAGACACATGTCGCTGCTGCTGAGTTAATTCGGCAAGTGAAGACATACCGCTGCTGCTGAGTTAATTCAGCAAGAGAAGACACATGTCGCTGCTGCTGAGTTAATTTGGCAAGTGAAGACATACCGCTGCTGCTGAGTTAATTCAGCAAGAGAAGACACATGTCGCTGCTGCTGAGTTAATTCAGCAAGAGAAGACATACCGCTGCTGCTGAGTTAATTCGGCGGTGGTCATTCCATTCATAACTGCATCTACTTCAAAATTGGCGGAGACTCTGAGTAAAGGTAATCTCAAATTAAAGACTTAACTTTTTTGTGTATGGTCTTTCTGTATAACACGGAGGGACAATGACTGGCAATGTTCATGTTTTAATTGATGAATCAAAAAAAAAAAAAATTATTAGCAAACAGCAGTGCAAACACCCCCAAAACCGGGACCAATGGGTTGTACGAAAATAAGTGTTCTTGTCATTTCCTTAATGGTCTAGGCCATAAACTAGTAGGATGAAGCCAGGGTTTCTTCTTCTTTTTCTCCTGCTCCTCCTGCTCCTCCTCTTGCTGCGGTCGTTTTTTTGTTGTTGCGTCAGATCATGCCAGGGTTTCGACTTGGGTTGGCATCTTCAACTCAAGTCTGAATCCACAGAGAAAGCCACGGCAACCTCTGGCATCTATGGGCAACTAGAATCAGTGTCATGAACTATTTGGAGGAATGGGTCAGAGTAGAGGTCAGCGGAACTGACCTTTAGATTCATGTCTTGACTGCTTTCAGGCAAAGTTCAGTGCGCATGCCCACGATGAACAAGACGTCTTACATGGCGAGGCCTTTCGGTAAAAAGACTGTTGAAATAATATGTAGAGACATATTTTCGACACTCATAGTAGTCTTTTTAAAAAAAATTCTCTCTCGAGATTATAATAAAACAGTTTGTAGTATAAAGTTAGCGACAAAAAACGCACGGTGCATTCCGTTAATTGGTTTCCGGTGTGAATCAAATAATCAGAACGTAATCACGGATGATCCAACATAAAAGATGAATGAGATGTTCAAGCGGTAAAACAGAAAAAAAAGTGATGCCCATATTGTAAATGTGCATAACTGTAACTTCTGATCGTGGAAACCAGGGGAGGATAGTAAACCTTTCATCAGACTAGTTGCAAAAATTAACTTCTATAGTATCGTTTTGAAAAAAAAAAAAAAAAAAATCAGGAAACCATCAGAATGCGTTCTTTTATTAGATGGCAAAATGACTTCATGGCACTGCTTGCATTATTGTACCGTGTCCATATTGATTTTGAGCTGGAAAGGAGGAGAGGTAACGTAAAGGGACGTAATCCTCTTTTCCAAAGTAAGCTAGTTACGTTGGGCGAGGGTGGAGCGGTAGGGAGGGAGGGCGGGGAGAGGTTTGGGAAGGCGGGGGGGCGGGAGGAGGTGGAAAGGAGATAGCTTGTGTGACTCGAATCTGATTGCGAGCTGAGTTGATATAAATTGAAGCAACTTCCTGACGGCATTTTGCATTCATACAACGGATCTTTATTGACCGCTTCATCGCTTTAAGAGGGTGGGACATTAGAGTTTGTCCCTGTCAAAAGGATATCCGAAAGGGGTGTCCTCTACTGCGTATCCGTTTTGTAGTTTACTCGCAGTGGGGTAAGGGGAGGGGGTGGGGTGGGTGGGTGGGTGGGGTGGGGGTGGAAATGAGGTCGTTGAACCTAATTTTTGGATTAAAAAAAAATTAATAATTCACATAATCTCTCTCTCTCTCTCTCTCTCTCTCTCTCTCTCTCTCTCTCTCTCTCTCTCTAAAAGAACATTTATTCAAATCGAAGTTACATGACATAGCAAAGTACAGTATGAAAACTGATATTTATCATATTGTAAAAAAACAAACAAAAAAAAAAAAAACCCCAAAAAAACCCGGCCAAGAAGCCCAAATAAGAATTTTGAAGAGAACCATGGAAAAGGAAGCTAAGAAACCACCACCACCACCACCAACACAACAACAATAAGAATCGCACACACGTAAGTCCCAATAATAGAGACATGCATATGAATTACAAGCAGACCGACGGGTGGACAGACAGACAGACCGACCCACAGGCAGATAGAATGTGGACAAATAGATGATTTAAGAGGGTCTAACATCGGGGTTTGTCCCTGTGATATCGATATCCGGATGGGGCGTCCTCTATTGCGTTTCTGTTTTGTAGTTCACCCGGAGTGGGGAAGGGGGGGTGGGGGGTGGGGGAGTAGAACCTCACTTTTGGAACTTGCACACGGGTGAAGACATAAATCAGTTTTTTTCCCAAACAACGGAAAGCAATTGCAAACACCTTAGCATACTTGACACAAATATGTGGAAAAAAAAAGTGTATGATTTTGTTACGAAATACATCAGTTTTCCCAAACAACGGAAAGGAAACATAAAGCACTTTTGTATACTTAGCACCAAATTTGGTTATGAAATGAAATAGTTTTCCAAACAATTGTAAGGAAATACAAATCGCCTTCACATACTCAACACCAAATATATTAGAGTTTGAATGATTTTGTTTTGAAGTAAATCAGTTTTGCAAACTATGGAAAGCAAAGAAAACGCCTAGGTATATTGACACCAAATGTGTTCAGTTAGAAAAGCTCTCTTATGAAGGACATTTCCGTGTTTTTGATGTAAAAGACTGGCATATTCAAAATTCGATGGTATGCGCTGATTATGTTTATTGAAGTTAAAAGAGGTCTGTCTATCTGTGTCTCTGTCTCTCTGTCTCTCTCTTTCTCTCTGTGTGCGTGCGCGCGCGCGCGCGCGCGCGTGGTGCGTGCGTGCGTGCGTGCGTGGTGCGTGCGTGCGTGCGTGCGTGCGTGCGTGCGTGTGTGTGTGTGTGTGTGAGAGAGAGAGAGAGAATATTAGACTGAACAATATTGAATTATGCAACTACAGGCGTTTATTGGTTCTTATGTACAGTAGCTTTTGATGTTATTCACGGGTACTGCGATATGTGGAAACTGAAAATTTATACGGAATATGGGAAAAACTGATATTCAATCCAAACACAAACTGAAACTTAAACTTCAGATTCGGTCAAAAAGATATCAATACAGTAGATTCCCACTAATATTGTGGGATCATGTTTATCCAGCACGGAACATTTTTCAAAGCTAAGAAAATGGCGCATGAGCGTACACAAAAAGCAATATTTTCTTTAAAGCAGTTATCTAGGGACAATAATTTACCAGGGCATATAATCCTTCATCTGCAGTCGGTACTTACATCGTGATGAATGGGATTTGGACTGCTTTTGCATCTGATAAACCGGACAAACTCGCTCAAAAATATACAGTCTGTCGCATTATTTAAATGTAAAAGGGTGGATCAGTTGCATTCGTCAAATTGGGAATCGCCAAAGTTTTGAAAGACAGCTTATCAGCGTCAAAATATTACTCATTCTCTGAAGGATGATTTTGACAATATATGAAGTGAAGCATAACAGTGAAGTAATAAATGCATGTGTTATAGACATAATAAAATACAATTTAAACGGGAAAGATGTTTCGATCAGTTACTTAATGTCAACATGACTTAAAAAAATTTTTTTTTAGTTAAGTTCAGATGTAACATTCATTGTTTGCCAGGAGAGACGGCCTTTATGTTGTTCCACGCGAACTACATATTTGCAGAAAAAATGTTACACGAGTTCCATTGGAGTTATGAAATGTTACAATGTTTCTTTAAGCTGTTTTCACATGGTCAAGGAATTGTTCTGCGTGCATGATGTAATGTTATTGAATCCAGCTCTATGGTTTTGTTTGTAATTCCATGCTCTAGCAGGTGTCAAAAGTTGATTAAATCTTGAAATCTTACAGCTTTCAAAGCGTGCGCGGTGTGTGTGTGTGTTTGTGTTGTGTGTGTGGTGTGTGTGTGTGTTGTGTGTGTGTGGTGTGTGTGTGTGGGTGGTGGTGCGCGCGTGCTTTGTGTGTGTGTGTGTGTGGAGTGGCGCTTTGTACAGAAAGATGGGGTGTATCAGCTCAGTATACGTCTTCTGCTTCTGTTCATGCTGGATTTGGGTCCAATACACCAAGCTACAATAGAAATTGTAAAAGGAATATTTCTATTGAAATAAGTTGAGATACAGAGAAGAACTTGT
Organism: Conus ventricosus; assembly: GCA_018398815.1. Taxonomy (NCBI): domain Eukaryota; kingdom Metazoa; phylum Mollusca; class Gastropoda; order Neogastropoda; family Conidae; genus Conus; species Conus ventricosus. The sequence goes on along the minus strand of CM031602.1, from coordinate 92,642,718 downwards.
GCAGACGAAATGCATTTTTCTACTTCGCATGGACATGTAATAACAAAATAGGAAACAAACACACGCACGCACCCCCCTCCCACAAACACACACACGCACAATACACGACACATACACACCGTACCAAAACACATACACACACACTACACCAGAATACGCACGCACCACACACACGCGCGCGCTCACACACACACACACACACACACACACACACATCGCCCACCGCGCGCGCGCGCGCGCGAGCTCGCACGCGTACACGCACGCACGCGCACACAAACACGCACACATACACACACCAGAACACACACACACACACACACACACACACACACACACACACACACACACACACAGAGGCATAACAACTATTCGGACGATATAGCGCTGCAACCATCAGACACACCATGGCGCCAACCCAGGTCTTAACCCCGTCACTGCCTCGTCCGTGACGGTAACAGAGGTGTTACGGCATCTCGGGCCCCTCAGTAGCTGGAACTTCTGACGCAGTGTCATCACAAAACTGCTCAGTAAACTGAAGGGTGGAATACGTAAAACACTCCAGTCAGAGAGCTGATTGTGTTTGCTTCAGTTCTACATGACCACTGAGACCCTACTGCAGCGCGGTTAGATCGTGATGATGTTCGAGTACCCCCGCCCCTCATGTCAACTGTGGTCAAGCATTGGCTATGAGGCAACAGCTGTGATGCCGTTGGTCGGAGGCCCTAAGGACAGGGTGTACGAGCAGACTGAAGTCTGCATACTCTGTGACAGCTGTTGTCGCTGGCAGTGGTGGATCAGTTCCGTGTGGGGGCCATCGTCTGTCACTCTCTGAGCTCTGGTTCCTTGTGAACTTAAGTTCACACACGGGGGTTGGTCGGCCGACGATGGGTGTCGGTGTTCTTGGCCTCTACCTCTCCTACCTTCCGCCACCGAAAGGCCTGTCCTCAGGGCCACCAGGCGGCCTTCTTCGTGCCCGGGTGGCGATGGTCCTGTGCCGCGTGAGGCCGCCTCAAAGAGGGAGCAGGACGAAAGTCGCTGGAGCGGCGCTGCACGAGTCCCTTGTATTCTGCGGTCCACGTGGACTATGGCCGAGACGGCAATTTTTCAACCCAACCCTGTGAGGGGTGCCCACCAGGCCCTGCCCTCAAAAGCATGGTATCCCAGACCCCGGTAATCGCTGTCAGGCAGCGCTCCATCGCCGATCGCCCCACATCTCCAGGAGCCGCCCCACGGCGACACAGACTAGACCCGCCATGAACCATACGGTTGGAAGGTTCGCTGCGCCGCCTGACACCGACCTCTCACATCAGTGCCCCTCAAAGGAGAGCTGCCTCCTCTCCCTCAGTGTCCACTGCGATGCCACCTCGCAGCGAACTGTCACCAATAGCTGTCTGATCACAACAGTGATGATGAGACTGACGCGCTACCCACTGCGCTATCGAGGCGCCAGGTCACAGCACTGCTCACAGCACATTCAAAGCCTGCTCATACAAAGTGGGCGGTTCTAACGGTTTTGGGGTGTTCCAAAACGGAGTGACTGAGGGCGGAAAACGAAGCAAAGTTTAGACAGAGAAGGGGTTAGTTACCGCCAAGGACATAGACAAACAAAGTACAGGACAAGACACAATGCATTTCGACCTCTTGGGTCTTCTTCAGGCAAAAACAAGTAACCAAAACAGACAACGAGAAACCACTTATCTGGTCATGTTGGAGCAAACTGGTAACATGGCCGCCGGACGGAAACGAGGGAATCATGGGAGAGGAAGTGGTGAGAGGGGTGGGGGTGGGGCGGGGGGGGGGGGGGGGGGGAGGACAGGTGGGTGGGAAAGGAAAGGGAAGGGGAGTTGACCAAGTCTATCGACATTTCCCTGAAGTGGAAGATGGATGTTCCTGCAGAACTGGCGCGAGAGGAGAGGAGTTCGTCAGTGAACACCACCTGGACATGCGCGTCCGAGGCGTGGTGCAAGTTTGTTTGGCCTTTAATCATGGACTCATTGAATACCAATTCGTGAACATAACTACTGTGTCAGGTCTTTGTGGACAAAGGCCGATCAGCCTGTTTCCCCTGGTCACTGAGCTGTTAACATAACTACTGTGTCAGGTCTTTGTGGACAAAGGCCGATCAGCCTGTTTCCCCTGGTCACTGAGCTGTGAACATAACTACTGTGTCTGGTCTTTCTGGACAAAGGCCGATCAGCCTGTTTCCCCTGGTCACTGAGCTGTGAACATAACTACTGTCTCAGGTCTTTCTGGACAAAGGCCGATCAGCCTGTTTCCCCTGGTCACTGAGCTGTGAACATAACTACTGTGTCTGGTCTTTGTGGACAAAGGCCGATCAGCCTGTTTCCCCTGGTCACTGAGCTGTGAACATAACTACTGTGTCAGGTCTTTGTGGACAAAGGCAGGTCAGCCTGTTTCCCCTGGTCACTGAGCTGTGAACATAACTACTGTGTCAGGTCTTTCTGGACAAAGGCCGATCAGCCTGTTTCCCCTGGTCACTGAGCTGTGAACATAACTACTGTGTCAGGTCTTTCTGGACAAAGGCCGATCAGCCTGTTTCCCCTGGTCACTGAACTGTGAACATAACTACTGTGTCTGGTCTTTCTGGACAAAGGCCGATCAGCCTGTTTCCCCTGGTCACTGAGCTGTGAACATAACTACTGTGTCAGGTCTTTGTGGACAAAGGCCGATCAGCCTGTTTCCCCTGGTCACTGAGCTGTGAACATAACTACTGTGTCTGGTCTTTCTGGACAAAGGCCGATCAGCCTGTTTCCCCTGGTCACTGAGCTGTGAACATAACTACTGTGTCAGGTCTTTGTGGACAAAGGCCGATCAGCCTGTTTCCCCTGGTCACCCCTGGTCACTGAGCTGTGAACATAACTACTGTGTCAGGTCTTTGTGGACAAAGGCCGATCAGCCTGTTTCCCCTGGTCACTGAGCTGTGAACACTGTGTCAGGTCTTTGTGGACAAAGGCCGATCAGCCTGTTTCCGCTGGTCACTGAGCTGTGAACATAACTACTGTGTCAGGTCTTTGTGGACAAAGGCCGATCAGCCTGTTTCCCCTGGTCACTGAGCTGTGAACATAACTACTGTGTCAGGTCTTTGTGGACAAAGGCCGATCAGCCTGTTTCCCCTGGTCACTGAGCTGTGAACATAACTACTGTGTCAGGTCTTTGTGGACAAAGGCCGATCAGCCTGTTTCCCCTGGTCACTGAGCTGTGAACATAACTACTGTGTCAGGTCTTTCTGGACAAAGGCCGATCAGCCAGTTTCCCCTGGTCACTGAGCTGTGAACATAACTACTGTGTCAGGTCTTTGTGGACAAAGGCCGATCAGCCAGTTTCCCCTGGTCACTGAGCTGTGAACATAACTACTGTGTCAGGTCTTTGTGGACAAAGGCCGATCAGCCAGTTTCCCCTGGTCACTGAGCTGTGAACATAACTACTGTGTCAGGTCTTTGTGGACAAAGGCCGATCAGCCAGTTTCCCCTGGTCACTGAGCTGTGAACATAACTACTGTGTCAGGTCTTTGTGGACAAAGGCCGATCAGCCAGTTTCCCCTGGTCACTGAGCTGTGAACATAACTACTGTGTCAGGTCTTTGTGGACAAAGGCCGATCAGCCAGTTTCCCCTGGTCACTGAGCTGTGAACATAACTACTGTGTCAGGTCTTTGTGGACAAAGGCCGATCAGCCAGTTTCCCCTGGTCACTGAGCTGTGAACATAACTACTGTGTCAGGTCTTTGTGGACAAAGGCCGATCAGCCAGTTTCCCCTGGTCACTGAGCTGTGAACATAACTACTGTGTCAGGTCTTTGTGGACAAGGGCCGATCAGCCTGTTTCCCCTGGTCACTGAGCTGTGAACATAACTACTGTGTCAGGTCTTTGTGGACAAAGGCCGATCAGCCAGTTTCCCCTGGTCACTGAGCTGTGAACATAACTACTGTGTCAGGTCTTTGTGGACAAAGGCCGATCAGCCAGTTTCCCCTGGTCACTGAGCTGTGAACATAACTACTGTGTCAGGTCTTTCTGGACAAACGCCGATCAGCCAGTTTCCCCTGTTCACTGAGCTGTGAACATAACTACTGTGTCAGGTCTTTGTGGACAAAGGCCGATCAGCCTGTTTCCCTGGTCACTGAGCTGTGAATATAACTACTGTGTCTGGTCTTTGTGGACAAAGGCCGATCAGCCTGTTTCCCCTGGTCACTGAACTGTGAACATAACTACTGTGTCAGGTCTTTGTGGACAAAGGCCGATCAGCCTGTTTCCCCTGGTCACTGAGCTGTTAACATAACTACTGTGTCAGGTCTTTGTGGACAAAGGCCGATCAGCCTGTTTCCCCTGGTCACTGAGCTGTGAACATAACTACTGTGTCAGGTCTTTGTGGACAAAGGCCGATCAGCCTGTTTCCCCTGGTCACTGAGCTGTGACATAACTACTGTGTCAGGTCTTTGTGGACAAAGGCCGATCAGCCTGTTTTACCCTGGTCACTGAGCTGTGAACATAACTACTGTGTCAGGTCTTTGTGGACAAAGGCCGATCAGCCAGTTTCCCCTGGTCACTGAGCTGTGAACATAACTACTGTGTCAGGTCTTTGTGGACAAAGGCCGATCAGCCTGTTTCCCCTGGTCACTGAGCTGTTTTCACCGCAGAGCGATCGGAAAGAAACTGAGGTTCTCTGTTCAGACATATTGACTACCAAAGGGCAACAACTCCCCAGCAGTGAACGGATGGTTCTGGAAGGTAAACTACCCAACGTTTTTTGTTTTGTGTTGTTGTTGTTGTTGGTTTACTCCCCAGGGCCCCTGAGTCAAACATACGTGGCTGCCACAAGCTGCGTGTGCAGACCCAAACTCAAACAAGTGCCAGGTGACTGGCCATTGTGTGCACGGGTTGTGGGGATGAAACGTGGCGCCTGAAGCTGACCAGTGTTCGCTCGCTCGTCGGAGTCATTCCGCGCTTATGATGAGTTGAGTGTCGATCTGTGTACAGTGTGTGTGGAATCTCTACACACATGGAGAGAGAGAGAGAGAGAGAGAGAGAGGAGAGAGAGAGAGAGAGGAGAGAGAGAGAGAGAGAGAAGAGAGAGAGAGAGAGAGTTGTATAATTTGAAAACAGCCTCTTCAACAAACATAAAGGGAATGAACAATCCGTTCTGGTCCTTTATCCAAACAAGTGCAGAGAGAGAGAGAGAGAGAGAGAGAGAGAGAGAGAGAGAGAGAGAGAGAGTTGTATAATTTGAAAACAGCCTCTTCAACAAACATAAAGGGAATGAACAATCCGTTCTGGTCCTTTATCCTAACAAGTGCAGAGAGAGAGGAGAGAGAGAGAGAGAGAGAGAGAGAGAGAGAGAGAGAGAGAGAGAGAGAGAGAGAGGGATTGTATAATTTGAAAACAGCCTCTTCAACAAACGATAAAGGGAATGAACAATCCGTTCTGGTCCTTTATCCTAACAAGTTCAGAGAGAGAGAGAGAGAGAGAGAGAGAGAGAGAGAGAGAGAGAGAGAGAGAGAGAGAGAGAGAGTCACGCATACGGAACGAGAGATCGAAAATCTGGAAAACAAAGTAAATAATAGACTACTCGCATTCGCTGCTCACATTTGTAGCTGCTATGTGGTCACACACACACACACACACACACACACACACACACACACACAGGGGAGAGAGAGAGAGAGAGAGAGAGAGAGAGAGAGAGAGAGAGAGAGAGAGAGAGAATCATAAAGCAGGGCCTGGTACAGGAAAAGAATGTGCTTTATGCACAGTTTTTAGTCATTTTTAGATTTGGTTTAGCCCAGCTGACCACACAGAACCTCACGGGACTGTCAAACTCATACAGAAAATGCACACAACATTCTGAACAGGTCAGTCGGTCATTAGAGCGTTTGCTGGACAAGAAGCAAACGCCGTAAGCAAATGATGACACGGTGGCTGAACTACTGACCTCTTTGCAACTCATTTCATACTGGGCGATCTGGTTCGGGAGCAGCATTCCTTTGGAGTTATGGGCGTGTAATTCTTTCATCTATCATGGGAGCAAGAGTTACCGTTCTTGTTCGTTACATCCTAACACCAGATCTAACTGGGCTGTGCTGAGAGCGCGAGGCTTTCTCCTTGACCGTTCACTCCCAGACTGAAACTACAAATCGTAACAAAACGTTCAATTAAAAACAAAACAAAACATCTAATTACCACAAACAACGCCTAACAAAAAGGGATATGGGCAAACAGACACCGCCGAATGGGCAGCTAGTGACAAACTTGAAGTCTGATATTGTGCTACGACTGCATTTTGCCACAAACATCAGGCATTTGTATGTCACAATGACCACCTCACTGTCATCCATTGTTCGTCCATTGCAGGGAACTCGGCGTAAAACTGTCGATGAATCGGTCAATCAACTGGTAAATCTACGGATGTGATGGAACAGTCGTACGTTAGTTATGGGGTGTGTCATCACTTGATAGATCGAACATCATCTTTACAGTGAAATAAGCCACCGATCATCAACAAGAGAGAGAGAGAGAGAGAGAGAGAGAGAGAGAATTAAATTTAGACTCCTCTCTCGTGACGAGTGTGTGTGTGTGTTGCCAAGGCATGACCTACTTGAAAGCTTACTAGTTACAGACCTAGTGCCCATAAGCTGCTTATCGTCATAGGAACTGACACACCCCCAGCACCCCCCACCCCTCTCCACCAAACCCGTCCTTCCCTCCCCCGTGTCCTTTCGATCCCTGTGTTCACGCATGCGTAGTTTTCATCTATGTCGTCATTGGCATTAGATTTGATCTGAAGATCTTGACGTTCGCCAGTTAAAATAGGAAGCTCAGCATAAGAGTAACGAACTTGGTACGACAAAGGACGCTTGAGTTCGGACACGCGATGAATTATCTTTCTCTGTGAACCTGTCGACGTGGATTGTTTCCCCTGGGCTTGTGTGTGAACTAGGTGAGAAAGGCACAGAATGGCCACACGCCACAATTACGACTTTGCACTGACACACTAAATATTCCATGTAAGCGTTTTGAGGCCTACCATGAGTTTGAGCCAGCATTCAATGTTAAACTGATAATTGTTCAAAAGAACAACCCCCCCCCTCCACCACCAATTATAATCCCCTGTTTGAGGGTATTTTCACCGATGAAATCACAATCTTCAAAAACATGACCTTCCCCTTAGTTGACGTCACATTTCAGGCTTTTGCACTCACCCGTGACCGTGTCTTTGCGCCAGCTGGAAGCGCCCAAATAGTCCCCATTCCTTTGATTGGAATCTGTCTGCTTGGAACCACCTGGCTTGTACCTTGATGGCCGTGGGAAAGAAAATGAGAAGAATCAGCTTTAAGACACAATCAAAATTCTCGAAACAATCTGATCGTGCCAGTCCAGAAATACTCGACTCAGTTTATAAATACACGACTTCTTAAGCAAGGCCATGGCGCATTATTTTGTGTGTGTGTGTGTGTGTGTGTGTGTGTGTGTGTGTGCAGCCAGTATACTGCACATGGCTTGCGACGTCTAGGGGAGGGAGGGGAAGGGGGGAGGGAGTCAAAGCGGACACATGTTCTATGTAGACCTTCATTCAGCCAGGCTGTTTTTTTGGGCCACGCCGATACGGCTTGAAAGCTTTGTTCTCCTGGGCTTGGGAGGAGAGGACTGGGGAAGAGAGGGGGGGGGGGGGGGGGGGGGGGGGGGGGAAGAACGATGGGGAGTGAGAAGAGGGGTGCGGGGGAGTTGAAATGTGTCACGAAAGAGGCAAGATGTGAGGTGGGGGAAAGAGAGGGAGGGGAGGAGGGAACCAGTAGTGTAAGGCATGAGAAACGTGACTGCGCGCGCGTGTATGTACGTACGAGTGTGTGTGTGTGTGTGTGTGTGTGTGTGTGTGTGGTGTGTGTGTGTGTGTGTGTGTGTGTGAGAGGGAGAGAGAGAGAGAGAAGAGAGAGAGAGAGAGGAGAGGAGAGAGGAGAGAGAGAGAGAGGAGAGAGAGAGAGTGAGAGAGAGGAGAGGAGAGAGAGAGTTCACGTACACGGTTGCGAGAGTGGTATGTATGGGTGCGCGCGCACGGCATGGTGTGTATTTGCGCGCAAATGGCATGTGTGTGTGTGTGTGTGGTGTGTGTGTGTTGATGTGTGTGGTGTGTCGGCATGATGAATGGTAAATGGTGTGATTGATCTTGGTTGAGTACATGTCTGACGGTTTCTCTTTCGGCTGTCTGTGTGTCATTCGCATGGTTTGGTTGTTGTTTGTCATGATAGGTATTTATCTTGTGCTTTGTTTGCTGATCTGTTTCTTGGCTTTCTACGGTTTGATGATTTGTCTGTGCTTTGTCTAGTGCTTGTGCTAGTGCTGTTGTTATTGGCTTTGAGGTTATTCTAGTGGTTTGTGTTATTGGCTTGTCTGTATGACTTGATGGTTGTCTGGTGATTTGTCGATTTGGTTTGTCTGATGGCTTCAATTGTTTGTCTGGTAGCTCGTCTGTTGGGTTTTGGGGTTGTTTGATGGTTTGTATATTGGTTTGTCTCATGGTTTGAAACATTTGTCCGGTTGTTTGTCCCCTGGCTTGTCTGGTAGTTTGTCTGATGGTTTGGTGATTTGTCTGTTGACTCATCTGGTGAAGGGGGACTGAGATTTTATTTCCTGTGACATGGCTGTGAAGATCTGTCCTGTGACTTTACGGTGAAGAGATGTCCTGTGACATTGCTGTGAAGATATGTCCTGTGACACTGCTGTGAAGATATGTCCTGTGATATTGCTGTGAAAATATGTCCTGTGAGATTGCTGTGAAGATCTGTCCTGTGATATTACTGTGAAAATATGTCCTGTGACATTGCTGTGAAGATATGTCCTGTGACATGGCTGTGAAGATATGTCCTGTGATATTGCTGTGAAAATATGTCCTGTGACATTGCTGTGAAGATATGTCCTGTGACATGGCTGTGAAGATATGAAGCATGCTTTCATGTCTGTCACTTTGCTGTGAAAGAGGACTGTTTTCATTTCCGTTGCTTTGCTGTGACGCTGGACTGTGTTTCCATTTCCGTTGCTTTGCTGTGAAAGTGGACTGTGTTTCCATTTCCGTTGCTTTGCTGTGACGGGTGGACTGTGTTTCCATTTCCGTTGCTTTGCTGTGACAGTGGACTGTGTTTCCATTTTCGTTGCTTTGCTGTGATGGTGGACTGTGTTTCCATTTTCGTTGCTTTGCTGTGACAGTGGACTGTGTTTCCATTTTCGTCGCTTTGCTATGATGGGGCACTGTGTTTCCATTTCCGTTGCTTTGCTGTGATGGTGGACTATGTTTCCATTTCCGTTGCTTTGCTGTGAAAGTGGATTGTGTTTCCATTTCCGTTGCTTTGCTGTGACGGGTGGACTGTGTTTCCATTTCCGTTGCTTTGCTGTGAAAGTGGACTGTGTTTCCATTTCCGTTGCTTTTCTGTGAAAGTGGACTGTGTTTCCATTTCCGTTGCTTTGCTGTGAAAGTGGACTGTGTTTCCATTTCCGTGGCTTTGTTGTGAAAGTGGACTGTGTTTCCACTTCCGTGGCTTTGCTGTGAAAGTGGACTGTGTTTCCACTTCCGTGGCTTTGTTGTGAAAGTGGACTGTGTTTCCATTTCCGTTGCTTTGCTGTGAAAGTGGACTGTGTTTCCACTTCCGTGGCTTTGCTGTGAAAGTGGACTGTGTTTCCACTTCCGTGGCTTTGTTGTGAAAGTGGACTGTCTTTCCATTTCCGTTGCTTTGCTGTGAAAGTGGACTGTGTTTCCACTTCCGTTGCTTTGCTGTGAAAGTGGACTATGTTTCCATTTCCGTTGCTTTGCTGTGAAAGTGGACTGTGTTTCCATTTCCGTTGCTTTACTGTGAAAGTGGACTATGTTTCCATTTCCGTTGCTTTGCTGTGAAAGTGGACTATGTTTCCATTTCCGTTGCTTTACTTGGAGGGCGACCGATGAAAGACAAACAACGACAGACTGACGGCTGCTACACGTCACCTAACATCACGAGAGTCGATTCAAAGGCCGGGGGATTAATTAAAGGGCTCTTAAGGTTGCACGAACCCGTCTTTGGGTGCACTAATTACCTCCTGCTCCTGCGCCAGTTCAAAGCAGAAAGCGGCGCTTTGTCTGTTGACGACAAGGAGGTGTGCAGGTCAGGGCCTGTGGCGTGTAGACGATTGCGTGTTACAGCGAATCCGGATTCGTTGAGCAATGTGTTGGTACTGACACACCGCCGCTGTTGACATGGAATGGCTTCAGATTTCTGATCAGTATTGATACATAATACATTATTGTTATATACATAGAATGGTTCCAGTGTTCTTAACCGTATTGATACATACAGATTGCAATCTTCTACTTAGAATGGCCTCGAGTTCTTATCCCTGTTTTTGCACTAACACACTCTGTACATAGAGTTGCCACAGAGTTCTTGTCTGTATTTTGGCACAAACATACTGCTGTCTTTACATACCGTGTTTATAGGTTCTGATCAATACTTTGGCACTAACGTTACTGCTCTCTTTATATAGAGTGGTTACAGAGTTTTTAATCAGTATTTTGGCACCGACACTGCCATTTTTGTTTTTACATAGAGTGGTCATAAGAGTTGTTATCAGTCGTTTGGCACTAACACACTCCTATCTTTAAATGGAGCTGTTACAGCGTTATCAGTATCTACGCACTGACACACTGCTGTTCTTATTTTGCGTACAGACACGCAAACACATACACACAATGATACTAGCGACTCAAACAACGTCAGGTAGGTGCTCAAGGTCGTATCAATGAGACCCTCGTATCGAATCCTTCCATTTTAGTCATGAATTCATTAACCCATCACTTAGCGGACACAGCGTAGCGTATATGGTGTAGTCCGCACGCGCGTAGTGACACCTGACTGAAACTGACACTGAAACCCCGGCTGTCTTTCAACTGGCAGGCTGGACACCCACACGGCCATGTTGGAAGTATGTCGGAATGGTAAATCGTGCTGGGTCCCACGGAAAGCGTTTTATTTTATTCCAGATCCTCCTTCGCTGATTGAATGCTTCAGCCAGGCTTTTAGAACCATGTGGAGAATGCAGCAATGCCTGCATGTTAAAGCGACACGGATTGATTCCAGCGATATCAACAGCTTGCAGCAAGTCTTACCGACATCGAGAACATGTACAGACTGAGCAACACAGTTTCGTGTCAAAGCAGCTTTTAGTAGGTGTAACAACCTGTACAGGTTGCGGCAGCTCTCACAAGATTGCACGAACACTAACACTAACAGTAACTCTAACACTATCACTATCACTAACACCAACACCAACACTTACATTAACAGCGGACTGCGGTAAAAATTTCCTTGATGAGGCAGAGGTTTACTGGCACTGACACATTACAGTGACACCTAAAGATTAGAGCGACACACACAGAGAGATTACAGTTGAATGTATTAGTTACAACTACGACAAAGATACCCACACATTTGACGGCGACAGCCCGCCGACTACCTTGATGCTTACTGATTACACAGCATGACCTATCAGTTACAGCAAAACGGACAGATAAGAGCGACACCCAACAAATGACAGCGACACCTATCATTACAGCTACGCCTACAGATTATAGCAACGAACCTGCCAACTATCGCCCTATCTCCCTCACCTTTGTCCCATGCAAAATTCTAGAACACATCATCTTCCGTCACATTATGTCCCACCTAGAAGCCCACAAAATTCTCACGAACCTCAACCACGGTTTTCGATCTGGATACTCCACCGAAACGCAGCTCCTCACCACCACCAATGACCTGCTACAATCTTTCGACCAGGGCAAACAAATTAACATGGCCATACTGGACTTTTCCAAGGCATTCGATACCGTCCCACATACATGATCGACTCCTCCACAAGTTGGCAAACTATGGCATCACAGGCCCCCTCCACACCTGGCTCCACTGCTTCCTCACGGAACGCAGCATGCAAGTCGTAGTTGAAGGCACCACGTCTCAGCCCACCACCGTCGACTCGGGTGTCCCTCAAGGTACCGTACTGGGCCCGCTCCTCTTTCTCTGCCATATCAATGATCTCCCGCAGACAGTCAATTCCCAAGTTAGGCTCTTTGCCGATGACTGTCTAATCTACAGAAAGATCAACACATTCCAAGACCACCACACCGGATCTGAAGTGTCTTGAAGCCTGGGCAGAGAAATGGGGAATGCGCTTCAACGCTACCAAGTGCTACGCAATGAGTCTCTCCCTTCACCCACCTTCCACTTTCATGTACTCCCTCAATAACACTATCCTGAAATCTGTATCCTCAAACCCATACCTAGGAATTCAATTCTCTGACAACCTCAAATGGAACAACCACATCAGCGGCATCACCAAAAAAGCGAATAGCACCCTTGGATTCCTCCGGAGAAACCTCCACCACTGCCCATAAACCCTGCAAACGTAACGCCTACCTGGCCCTAGCCCCGTCCTCTCCTTGAGTACGGGGCGTTCGTCTGGGACCCGTATCAGAGACAGGATATCGATAAGATTGAACGCATTCAGCGCACTGCAGTGCGCTTCATCGCAGGCAACTATCGCTCTACCACCCCGGGCTTTGTTACGGGCCTCCTGACACGACACAACCTCCCGACTCTCCAGGAACGACGTGAACAGGTCCGTCTGACCTTCTTTTACAAGGTGGTTGAGGGCTGGTGCCGGCAATACTTCCTCATCAGTTTCTGACACCTCAAAGAGCTGGCCGCATGATCAGGCCTAGACGTAACGCAGCAGACTATGTAACCAACAACCCTGTTGAGAACTACATTAGGAACAATGATCGGTGTTTTTTCGTACCACGTTGCCAGTCAGATCGTATAGGCAGTCCTTCTTCCCACGCACCATAATAGCGTGGAACCACTTGGACAATTCGGGGGTTCACTCGCCATCCACTGATTTATTCAAGAGGGCGCTGACCACCAAGCGCCATTAACAACCTTCGCAGCGCACCCCCATCCGTCGCCCCAAAGCCAGTTCACTGGATGTTAAGCGACGTACAGCTACAGATACAGATACAGATACATGTATAGATTACAGGGACGGACACCCATGAATGATGTCGACACCTATAGATGACAGCGGTGGTCACAGACTGTAACGACACCTGTGGATTACAGCCAAAATTATAGCTTACAACGACAGCTATTTACTACATGGACTGCTACAAATTATAACGACATTATTAGATACTGTCATGTCTACAGATTACAACGACACCAATAGATGACAGTGATTCCTACAGATTACAACGACACCAATAGATGACAGTGATTCCTACAGATTACCACACCAATAGATGACAGTGATTCCTACAGATTACGACGACACCTACAGATGACAGTGATTCCTACAGATAATAACGATACCTATAGATGGCAGCGATTCCTACAGACGATAATGACATCTAGTACAATGATTCCTACAGATGATAATGACACCTATAGATGACAGTGATTCCTACAGATGATAACGACACCTATAGATGACAGTGATTCTACAGATGATAACGACACCTATAGATGACAATGATTCCTACAGATGATAACGACACCTATAGATGACAATGATTCCTACAGATGATAACGACACCTATAGATGACAGTGATTCCTACAGATGATAACGACACCTATAGATGACAGTGATTCCTACAGATGATAACGACACCTATAGATGAAAGTGATTCTTACAGATGATAACGACACCTATAGATGACAGTGATTCTTACAGATGATAACGACACCTGTAGAATACATCAACGCCTACAGTTCATGACGACAAATACGGATTACAGCGAGGTCTACAGATCATAGCAACAATAAGATACAAGTCGACAGTATCCATTTGAAAACAAAAATCTGATTAAAACGTCCTAATCTGATTTAAGAACACGTTTGATTTGAAAGGCGTAGTCGGATAAACTTTCAGCTGACAACTTACTTCTACTTATATCTAGGCTACGTCTTCTGTCTCTAAAGCAAGAAAGAAGGAAAAAAAAAATCTGCGTCCGAAAATGATACGATTTCAAATAATTTACCCCCCCCCCCCCCCCCCCAACATGATATTTCATGTTAATGAAATTTACCGCGAAGCCAAAATGTTTAAATGTTAATTTTTTTCTCTATTTTCTTTTCTTGTCCAAAAATTTACTTCATTAAATTCCCCAGAATAAGCTAAAGCTTTAGATGGAGAGCAAAACACATTAAAAACCATCTTTTTTCTCTTTCGTAAATATTATTTCCGTAGCTGAAGGAAAATAATATTACGAATGATGATTATCGCCACTCAGTCCATCATAGGGATCAAAATAAAAATAAACGTATAAGCATGAAACTGTAGTTAGGTTTACAGAGAAAATTTTCCATTGCCAACTATTTTCTTTTTGTGATAGTCGTAGCACTGATTTATGGAATGCATGAATATCTCAGGCTTAAACTGTTTTGTAGTCCAGAAGAAAAGCCAAACGTGAGCTTAACCATTACTTCTTGGTGGATAGTGAATGGGTGTAGTTTATTTGGTTTGACGTCTTGTATTGCAGGCAGACACCTCAAGCACTTGTTGCAGAGCACACATCCATATGATCTTTTACCATCACCCCCCCCCCCCCCCCCCCCTATTTAAACGGTAGTTTTAAAATGCCTTTGGACCAGATTTTGAAAGTAATCTACATTTTTTGGTTGCTTGGAAACAGAAACCAAAACTTGGATTACAAGGATTTGTTAACGAGATGATAGTACATTAGGTTGACCTGCCCATGTTATTCTTTCACACATCTTTAAACTATCTAAAATAAGATAGGGGTGATTTGTTTGCGTCAGAAGAAGGTGGAAAAAGATTCAGCGAGAAAGACAGACAGAGAGACAAATAGAAAAGGAGGAAAAAGAGGGGTAAAGAAACAGAAGGGTAGATAGAAATGAGAAGTAAGGAGAAAAACCATTAAAAAAAAGCCCTGCATTTCCAAACAGGGAAAACTGAAAAATGTCATAATAAGATATCTGTTTTTTTTTT
>CM031602.1:92617685-92622685 GCA_018398815.1 Conus ventricosus | reverse complement strand
ACGTGTCTCATACCTGTCATGGTGTCTCATACCTGTCATGGTGTCTCATACCTGTCATGGTGTCTCACACCTGTCATGGTGTCTCATACCTGTCAACGTGTCTCATACCTGTCAACGTGTCTCATACCTGTCATGGTGTCTCATACCTGTCATCGTATCTCATACCTGTCAACGTGTCTCATACCTGTCAACGTGTCTCATACCTGTCATGGTGTCTCATACCTGTCAACGTGTCTCATGCCTATCATGGTGTTTCATGCCTGTCATGGTGTATCATACCTGTCATGGTGTCTCATACCTGTCATCGTGTCTCATACCTGTCATCGTGTCTCATACCTGTCATCGTGTCTCATACCTGTCAACGTGTCTCATACCTGTCATGGTGTCTCATACCTGTCAACGTGTCTCATACCTGTCAACGTGTCTCATACCTGTCATGGTGTCTCATACCTGTCAACGTGTCTCATACCTGTCATGGTGTCTCATACCTGTCAACGTGTCTCATACCTGTCAACGTGTCTCACACCTGTCATGGTGTCTCATACCTGTCATGGTGTCTCATACCTGTCATCGTATCTCATACCTGTCAACGTGTCTCATACCTGTCAACGTGTCTCATACCTGTCAACGTGTCTCATACCTGTCAACGTGTCTCATACCTGTCAACGTGTCTCATGCCTATCATGGTGTCTCATACCTGTCAACGTGTCTCATACCTGTCATGGTGTCTCATACCTGTCAACGTGTCTCATACCTGTCAACGTGTCTCACACCTGTCATGGTGTCTCATGCCTGTCATGGTGTATCATACCTGTCATGGTGTCTCATACCTGTCATCGTGTCTCACACCTGTCATCGTGTCTCACACCTGTCATGGTGTCTTATACCTGTCATGGTGTCTCATACCTGTCATCGTGTCTCACACCTGTCATCGTGTCTCACACCTGTCATGGTGTCTCATACCTGTCATGGTGTCTCATACCTGTCATGGTGTCTCCCAGCTGTCATCGTGTCTTACACCTGTCATGGTGTCTCATACCTGTCATGGTGTCTCATACCTGTCATGGTGTCTCATACCTGTCATCGTGTCTCACACCTGTCATGGTGTCTTACACCTGTCATGGTGTCTCACACCTGTCATGGTGTCTCATACCTGTCATCGTGTCTCACACCTGTCATCGTGTCTCAACGCCCTTCTTTCCATGGTCTGGGAAGAGTCACCCCACTGAATGTGCTTCATCCTTATGCGAAATATATATCAACTTGAAACAATTTCGTTTGACATCAGCCTAAAGCGTTGTATAACGGTCCAATCAAAATATATATCAACTCGATACAATTTCGTTTGACATCAGCCTAAAGCGTTGTATAACGGTCCAATCAAAATATATATCAACTTGAAACAATTTCGTTCGACATCAGCTAAAGCGTTGTTTAACGGTCCAATCAATGTTCGCAACATGACCACCTATATCTACATTACAGTTTTTTTTTAAAGCAAAGTCCTCTCTCACTTTCCTCACATGTGTCCACCGTAGATCAAAAGCTGTTCCATCGATTCCTTATTCAGTAAGACGCAGTGAAAGGGCATGGTATTTCATGAAAAAAAAAGAAGAAAAATGAATAGTAGCCTTTAGAAAAAAAAAATCATGGCGATAAATGATCATAGTGACCTTTTTAGCGAAGGAAAATAAAAAGATTTCATTGTGACGGATGTCCTCAAGAACGTTCATTCTGCAAATCAGATCAAGTTCATCAGATACATAACGATGGAAATCCAATGCCAAGAGCAGAACATGGATAAAACCTCTGGCGAAACTGAGAGACTCTATTCATGACATTTGACAGAGAAACGTCAGTACATAAACACAGAGACTCTATTCATGACATTTGACAGAGAAACGTCAGTACATAAACACAGAGACTCTATTCATGACATTTGACAGAGAAACGTCAGTACATAAACACAGAGACTCTATTCATGACATTTGACAGAGAAACGTCAGTACATAAACACAGAGACTCTATTCATGACATTTGACAGAGAAAACGTCAGTACATAAACACAGAGACTCTATTCATGACATTTGACAGAGAAACGTCAGTACATAAACACAGAGACTCTATTCATGACATTTGACAGAGAAACGTCAGTACATAAACACAGAGACTCTATTCATGACATTTGACAGAGAATCGTCAGTACATAAACACAGAGACTCTATTCATGACATTTGACAGAGAAACGTCAGTACATAAACACAGAGACTCTATTCATGACATTTGACAGAGAAACGTCAGTACATAAACACAGAGACTCTATTCATGACATTTGACAGAGAAACGTCAGTACATAAACACAGAGACTCTATTCATGACATTTGACAGAGAAACGTCAGTACATAAACACAGAGACTCTATTCATGACATTTGACAGAGAAACGTCAGTACATAAACACAGAGACTCTATTCATGACATTTGACAGAGAAACGTCAGTACATAAACACAGAGACTCTATTCATGACATTTGACAGAGAAACGTCAGTACATAAACACAGAGACTCTATTCATGACATTTGACAGAGAAACGTCAGTACATAAACACAGAGACTCTATTCATGACATTTGACAGAGAAACGTCAGTACATAAACACAGAGACTCTATTCATGACATTTGACAGAGAAACGTCAGTACATAAACACAGAGACTCTATTCATGACATTTGACAGAGAAACGTCAGTACATAAACACAGAGACTCTATTCATGACATTTGACAGAGAAACGTCAGTACATAAACACAGAGACTCTATTCATGACATTTGACAGAGAAACGTCAGTACATAAACACAGAGACTCTATTCATGACATTTGACAGAGAAACGTCAGTACATAAACACAGAGACTCTATTCATGACATTTGACAGAGAAACGTCAGTACATAAACACAGAGACTCTATTCATGACATTTGACAGAGAAACGTCAGTACATAAACACAGAGACTCTATTCGTGACATTTGACAGAGAAACGTCAGTACATAAACACAGAGACTCTATTCGTGACATTTGACAGAGAAACGTCAGTACATAAACACAGAGACTCTATTCGTGACATTTGACAGAGAAACGTCAGTACATAAACACAGAGACTCTATTCATGACATTTGACAGAGAAACGTCAGTACATAAACACAGAGACTCTATTCATGACATTTGACAGAGAAACGTCAGTACATAAACACAGAGACTCTATTCATGACATTTGACAGAGAAACGTCAGTACATAAACACAGAGACTCTATTCATGACATTTGACAGAGAAACGTCAGTACATAAACACAGAGACTCTATTCATGACATTTGACAGAGAAACGTCAGTACATAAACACAGAGACTCTATTCGTGACATTTGACAAAAAGACGTCAGGACATCTTTTGTGAGTACGAATATTCAGCTTTATGTGTATGATTTTCAAAACCTTTTAACGTCTTGTGACGGACAAATTATGGAGAGAGAAAAAAGCCTGGAAGAAGCAGGAAGGTTTTTATTTCGTTAAAAGAACTACAAAATATTGTCGGTAAAAGGGCCACATTCATTTTGCTAAAAATGAAAACGTTGGCTTTTTTTTTCTTTTTCCTCGCGAAGATGAAACCCGACATCGCTAACGTGGCAAAACGCTGCAAGTAAGATATGAGAATGTGAAGATGACATTTGAAAAACTCTTCGACCACCAATTCTAAAGTCAGACGGCTCAATATAGCCATAAACAGTGAATCCTTCTCGGGTCTATTTCCGTAGCCTTCAGCCGGTTCTTGGCATCCTCTAACGATTGAAAGTGGATTTCGTTAGTGTAGTGGCTTTCTGTTTGTTTTTCCGTGTTGTGCTGCCACAGACCGAGCCCCACCCTGTTAGGTATTGACTCTGGCACTATTCGTCCTTCATCTTCCCTGCCATTCGTCGCCTTGATTCCTGGCACATTTTTCCTGCCATGTTAGGTACCCTGTAACGCACGCTGGGTTTTATGTTTCGCGGTGCTTTTCTTTTCTGGAAACTAGTCATGGTAATGCAGCCATTGCGACCTTGTCTTGGAACCGATCAAATTTCATGTTTGAAAGAACCATGAAAATCATGATGGTACAGAGAGGGAGGAGAGGAGGAGAGAGAGAGAGAGAGAGAGAGAGAGAGAGAGAGAGAGAGAGAGAGAGAGAGAGAGAGAGAGAGAGAGAGAGAGAGAGAGGTGTGTTCCCAAAAGCTGTGTATGAACAGTGTGTTAATTACATTTTTTTAACTGTTTACTTATTATACAGCCCTGCTAAGAAGAGGTCATTTTCGTCAATGAATGAGATTAACGCAGACACAGTTAATATCTGAGAATGGTCCCGAAAGCCACCAATGAAAAACTTGGCGTGGTAGCACAGCAGGACTTCAATGATAATGAACTTGATCTTTTTTGGGTCGGGAAAAAAACACAGCTGTGACCCCTGCCATGGAATGAAGCCTTGTTACTATCGCTGATAATAAAGAAAAGAGCGGAAGCGGAAGAGAGGGGGACTGCGGAGGGGACGTGTAGGGGTGGGTGGGGGGTGGAGAGATGAGTGGGTAGGGGAGAGGGGATAGAGGCAGAAACTCACAAGATGTGGGTGTTAGTGCGTGCGTGCGTGCGTGCGCGGCGTGCGCGCGCGCGCGCGTGTGTGTGTGTGTGTGTGTGTGTGTGTGCGCGTGTGCGTGCGCGGCGTGTGTGTGCGCGTGCGTGTGTGCGTGCGCGTGAGTGCGTGTGTGTGTGTGTGTGTGTGTGTGTGTGTGTGTGTGTGTGTGTGTGTGTGTGTGTGTGTGTGTGTGCGTGTGCGTTCGAACGTGCGTGCATGCGTGCGTGTGTGTGTGTGTGCGTGCGCGCGTGCGCGCGCGACTGATTTCAATATTTCAAATAGTGTAATTGTGGTCTTGCCAAAACGAGCAGTTTTAGCGCACCCTAAACCGAAACGTGTTCCGTGCTCGTAT
>CM031602.1:92605185-92607685 GCA_018398815.1 Conus ventricosus | reverse complement strand
AAGTCACTTCTAAGTTTTTAATTAAGTTACTTTTAAGTTTTTGATCAAGTCACCTCAAGTTCTTAATTAAGTTTTAATTAAGTTTTACTCAAGTCACCTCAAGATTGTAATTAAGTCATCCTCTAAGTACAACCAAGTTCTTATTCAAGTTATCTTATAATTATAAAAAATACAATCTATGTTTTTATCTTAAATAGTAGATGCCTAATATAGTACACACACACCTCAAAAAACGCATCATCGTTGAGGATGTCTTGCTTAACGCCCTTGGTGTGAGATCGGTCAGCATAGATCTTAATGAAGTTCTTACATCCTAAGCAACCGCATTGATTACAATTCTGGTCTATGGAAATGTCTTTTATAGACTCCATGTCTTTATTTATTGACTTCATCATTTTAAACAAATAATAATCCGCCATGATCTATTTTTATAAAAATATTATTCCATTTGAAATGGATGAAAAATGATTTTTTGTTGCTGGCGGTGCTGGCGTGCTGTTGTCTTCTTCTGTATTTAGTGGTTCAGATTTTTTGACTGCTTTTGTTTTTGTCACCATTCTTTATATATTTTATAACCGTAATAACCACCCCCAGCAGCAGCAATGGCGCCAAAAATGACAACTGTTTTAAGTTCAATATTCCATGAAGACTTTGGTGCTGTTAGAACTTGAATTAACTTGCTCTTGTTCTGGAGCTGGCATTGAATCAACTGTTGGCGTTGGCGGTGTTATGTTTTCATTATGAGTTATATTCTGTGATTGTAACTTTAATTTTCTTTGTCTGTTTAACTCTGCTACTCTTTTTCCTGCTGCAACACGCCCAGGATGCTTTAGCTTTTCACTCGTCACTATCTCTACCTGATTCAGTGTTTTCTGATTCTGCTGATTTTCCGACTCGTTCATTTTGAAGGGAAATAAAATCTATATGATTAAAAGTAATTAATCCCATGATTAACGGCGATAACAATGTTCCAAATCTGTAATACAGATCGCAGCTTAGAGACTCTAATGATTTTGTTTAAAACTGGATCCTGCGTTAAATCATACGTAAGATCTTGTTCAGAATCAATGGGGGCAAATTTACTAACTAGTTTAGTGTACAAACTAAGAAACCGTTTGCCCCACACTTTTTTACCATTCTCGACCCCAGCTGCGCCTCATACCTGTTGTGATACTTTATAATGTCTTGTGGCGACATCTGTTGAATCTGTTCAATGCTGAATTCAGTTCCGAGGAACTGTTTTGTTTTTCCACACGCCGCCAAAGAATACAACCTTTCCTTTTTGGGCATAATAGCTTGGTCATCAACTTCTTCATTTGTAAGTCCAAGACAGTTTAGGCCACTCTGTAGCTCTAGCAGATCATCGCTGTTCATGTTTTTTATTAATTATAATTATTTTATTTTTTAAAATGAGCACCGAAAAAACTATTGCCAACCTTGTATACCATTCTGCCGTTATTGGAGGCCTAAGTGTAGGATACTCAATGCTTGGTAAAAAGCTTGTTAAAAATTAAACCAGCGGATCTTGGCAAACTAGACTTTGAAGACTCAGCAAAGCTAATCGCTATTATTACAGCTTCATTTGCTACGAAAGATTTTCTAGTTAAGCAAGGAATAATTCCAGAGAATATAAATATGTAAAAAAATACATTTATAAAAAATGGCTTCACTCGTAATGATGATAGGCGGTGCAGTAGTGAATGCGCTTGCTTTTAGTGGAAGTAATTACGTGTTTAGTAAACTACGGGATGACGGCGAGAAAAAAGACATAACAAAGCTATGGAGCAACTAGCTGCAGCACAAGATCGCTATGAAAAGCAGAGAATTGAGCAGTTAGATTTTATTAATAACACACTGAAAAAACAGGGACATGCAGCTTACACATTTAAAGATGTTGATCAAGCAATAAAAGAATATTATCTTGTAAACAGGCAAACCAATCGAGACATTGCCCCCCACCAAAATTCAGCAACTTTTATCAACCATCAGAAAAACAAAAGATGCAAGAAATCGCGTTTATTGTCGTTGGTATGACTGTTGTCTATTTTGTCGCGCATAATATTGGCTGAATAAAAAATGAACAAAATCTATTATTCACCCAAAGGATATTGGAAGGGAATCACGGCAATAAAAAAGCTAAGCCAAGCAGCACTGGAGTCAACGAACAAACAGCGAAAGAATGGTTATCTAAACAAGCAATCTGGCAAATTTATTTACCTGCGCCTAGACAAATACAGAGACCGCACTTTGTGAATACAACACCGAACGACACCCATCAAATGGACCTTCTATATTTACCCCATGATACGATTAGACACAAAAGATTTAAGTACGCACTTACAGTCATTGACATAGCTTCAAGATACAAGATGCGGAGCCATTAACCAAAAGAGTGCTTCTGCTGTTGCTGTCGCTATACAGCGATATCCAACGAGGCCCTTAACTTACCCTCGCATGATTCAAAATCGATGATGGGAAAGAATTTAAAGGTCAAGTTGAA
>CM031602.1:92600029-92605085 GCA_018398815.1 Conus ventricosus | reverse complement strand
TGTGTGTGTGTGTGTGACGACAGTGATGATCCCAGTAACTCAGGAGGTGAGAACTCTAAATCGTGACGGAAATAACGATAAAAGGGGGCGAAGGGAGATAAAGTCAAGGGGAAAGTCGATGGACGTGACGCACCTGTTGTATACCGAGGAGTGACTACTTGAAGTTTAGAGCGCTGCTCTGGCAATCTATGCAACGCTTGAATTGGAACCCTGAGGTAGCTAAGTTTCTTTTCTGCTGTATATGTGACTTAAAGACATCATAGATATTCTGAGGGGTTGGTGATGATGAAAGTGGGTGCGGGGTGGAGTTAGGAGGAAGGGGTGATGCACACGGGGACAGAATGCATTCACGTCCTGTGATGCAGGATCGCAGCGAAGCATGGTACGTGACAGTCACACAGCGAAGCATGGTATGTGGCAGTCACACAGCGAAGCATGGTATGTGACAGTCACACAGCGAAACATGGTATGTGACAGTCAGCATGGTATGTGACAGTCACACAGCGAAGCATGGTACGTGACAGTCACACAGCGAAGCATGGTACGTGACAGTCACACAGCGAAGCATGGTATGTGACAGTCACACAGCGAAACATGGTATGTGACAGTCACACAGCGAAGCATGGTACGTGACAGTCACACAGCGAAGCATGGTACGTGACAGTCACACAGCGAAGCATGGTATGTGACAGTCACACAGCGAAGCATGGTACGTTTATCGGATGTCCACTGACTGGCTGACCATACAAGGTTTATTGGATGTCCACTGACTGGCTGATCATAAACAAGGTTTATTGGATGTCCACTGACTGGCTGACCATACAAGGTTTATTGGATGTCCTGACTGACTGGCTGATCATACAAGGTTTTTTTGGATGTCCACTGACTGGCTGACCATACAAGGTTTTTTTGATGTCCACTGACTGGCTTACCATACAAGGTTTATTGGATGTCCACTGACTGGCTGACCATACAAGGTTTTTTGGATGTCCACTGACTGGCTGACCATACAAGGTTTTTTGGATGTCCACTGACTGGCTGACCATACAAGGTTTTTGGATGTCCAGACTGACTGGGGATAAAAGGACAATCGACATGTTCACTGTACACGATTATTTGATGTCTATACAGACTGGGATGGCCACTCACTGGGTAACCACAACAGTCCATTTATGTCTGTACTGACAAGAGATGAAAATGTCCACTGTCTGGTTGACCATTAATGTTTCACGTGATATCCTGACTGACCAGGAGCAAGACGGTCACTGCCTGGAAACCTCAATGATGTGTTTGATGTCCTTGGGGATTTCATGTCTTGTAAGTACAGGAAAATGACATAATGACGCATACACGTCTTCTTCTCCTTTTCTTTATCTTTTCTTTTCTTTTTCTTTCTTTCTCTTTTTTTAACAGCGGCCGAACGACTGACTCTGAGAGTGGGATATATTATCAGTGACGAACTGACCTCTTCGTCCTCTACAACGTAGCACTGACCATAACTTCCTCTGTCTCCAGGTGAAGAAGACCAAAGGTCCAAGACCTGGACATCCCTCTCACCTTTCCAGGCTGGGGTCAAAGGCCACGGGGAAAGAGGCCAACGCGTGAGTCAGCAGACAGTAGTCCAAGGAAGAAAACAGCAAGCTGGCAGTGGAGTTGTTGACAACAGAGATTGAGGAACCGAAGGATCTGGATATTTCAGGTGCTGACACGTCTTTGCCTTATTGATCTGGGTGTTGCGTGACAGCAGCTGAAGCAGAAGAAAGGCCGTGGTGGCTATCACCAGCGTGGAATCGTTGCCGGCATCGGTCTGGAAACAATAAAGAGAGAAACCCAATCTCCTAAGAAGACGACGACGTCTTGTCTGCCACAATCGTCGCAGTTTGTGACTCAACGACCTCTAGGATCAGTGATTCGATTCTTGTGTAACATTGGTAATGTTGCAGTGGATTTCAACGTCCGTGCTAAAGTCTTTCAAAGAAATCTCTGACGTAATGGACAGGAAGATGAGGTTTTGACTCCACAATTGATATCATGCACGCGCCTCACGCGACAAAAAGCCACCGAGTCACACACTCACTCACGTCACGGGCTGGTTGCCAAGTGTCGGCGCGAAGAATACAACTGTCTTGTCTGGCAGTAGAAGCAGACGTGGAACTCCTCTGCCGGAAGAAGGCAAATCCTGATCAGGTTATAGAATGGTTCAAGGTGTGACATCAATGAGCAACTCCTCCAGATCTGATAGACGATGTAAGAACAATGGGAAGCCTTGCAGACAAACGGACTGGCACTATTTCTTGAAGAGTCTGCTAGAGACCACGAGCTGCGTCTTTCGGAGAAATCAACGACTGTCAATAAATCACTGAGACACCCGTCGCTGTTATAGAAGAGAAAGGAAATTTGAACAAGAAATTCTTGGTCCCAGTATTTGAGTGGAGGGTCTACAGGACGTATTCCAAGCGACGGACGGACCATGAGGTTACCAGCACTGTTCGCTGGATCCGCTGCCACCGATCACTATATGGAATAATGCTGTCGATCACCTCCAAGTCACCTAAGAGACCGTTTTCAACGCTTTAAGCTGCAGAGCTTTGAGAGAGAGAGAGAGAGGAGAGAGAGAGAGAGAGAGAGAGGAGAGAGAGAGGAGAGAGAGAGAGAGAGAGAGAGAGAGAGAGACGCTTGACGCTTGACGCTTGACGCGCGCTTTCAAGAGAGAGAGAGAGAGAGAGAGAGAGAGAGAGAGAGAGAGAGAGAGAAGAGAGGAGGAGAGAGAGAGAGAGAGAGAGAGAGAGAGAGAATCAGGGTTCCTATCCCTGACCAGAACACCCCGGGGGCAAAAACGTACAGTGCGTGGCAGTGACCAGCACTGATGGTGGGGAGTGGCACCACGCACTGGTGTCTGGTCTAAGCACTAGTGTGTAGGGATCCACGCTGCTTGTAGTGTCAGTCTGACTTCTGAGCTCGGAGAAAGAAAACAGTGACAGTGGCGGGTTGCTCAGAGAACCGAAAGCAGCGACTCCAAGACCTGCACAGATGACGGTGACTGCGGTATTCGGCAGACGACCGAAGCTGTGAGGACGACAGGCCAGCTTTCAGGGAACTCATCCAAATCATCATTTTGTTTTGTTTGTTTAACTCAACGGTCTTCAGCGAACGGTAGTGTGCTGGTGTAGCGCCTCAGCCGCCATCTTGTTCGCCAACTCCTCCCGGATGTTGGCAGGGGCCCGTGGCGCCAAAAAGGGCCGGAAGCGGTCGGCGGGGGCGGCCGGTCGCTATGGCAACCGCTTCTCCAAGGAGCAGCGGAGGCGTCGTGCCTCGGCGCCCATCCTCTCTCCCCAGCGCCATACCTTCATCCGGGTCCCCAGCCCCATCAGCCGCAGCGCCGAGACGGTGGGTCGCCTGGGTCTGTCCCAGACCCCCTCCCCCCAGCCCTCCCCCAGCAAGAGCGTGTCCTTCAGCGCTGAGGCCGAGGAGGTGTTCTTCGCCCGCCCCGAGAATCTGTCCGTGCCCGGAGGACCCAACGTGAGTACCACTGTGGGGGGTTGTGGGTTGGTTGTGTCTGTCCTGACCTCAGTGTTGGCGTGTCTGTCCTGACCTCATTGTGTCGGTGTGTCTGTCCTGACCTCAGTGTGTTGGTGTGTCTGTCCTGACCTCAGTGTGGTGGTGTGTCTGTCCTGACCTCAGAGTGTATGTCTGTCTGTCCTGACCTCAGTGTGTATGTGTGTCTGTCTGACCTCAGTGTGTTGGTGTGTCTCTCCTGACGTCAGTGTGTTGGTGTGTCTGTCCTGACCTCAGTGTGTCTGTGTGTCTGTCCTGACCTCAGTGTGTCTGTGTGTCTGTCCTGACCTCAGTGTGTCTGTGTGTCTGTCCTGACCTCAGTGTGTATGTGTGTCTGTCCTGACCTCAGTGTGTATGTCTGTCTGTCCTGACCTCAGTGTGTCTGTGTTCTGTCCTGACCTCAGTGTGTTGGTGTGTCTGTCCTGACCTCAGTGTGTATGTGTGTCTGTCCTGACCTCAGTGTGTATGTGTGTCTGTCCTGACCTTAGTGTGTATGTGTGTCTGTCCTGACCTCAGTGTGTTTGTGTGTCTGTCCTGACCTCAGTGTGTATGTGTGTCTGTCCTGACCTCGGTGTGTATGTGTGTCTGTCCTGACCTCAGTGTGTTGGTGTGTCTGTCCTGACCTCAGTGTGTTGGTGTGTCTGTCCTGACCTCAGTGTGTTGGTGTGTCTGTCCTGACCTTAGTGTGTTGGTGTGTCTGTCCTGACCTTAGTGTGTTGGTGTGTCTGTCCTGACCTCGGTGTGTTAGTGTGTCTGTCCTGACCTCAGTGTGTATGTGTGTCTGTCCTGACCTCAGTGTGTTGGTGTGTCTGTCCTGACCTTAGTGTGTTGGTGTGTCTGTCCTGACCTCGGTGTGTCTGTGTGTCTGTCCTGACCTCAGTGTGTTGGTGTGTCTGTCCTGACCTCAGTGTGTATGTGTGTCTGTCCTGACCTCAGTGTGTATGTGTGTCTGTCCTGACCTCAGTGTCTTGGTGTGTCTGTCCTGACCTCAGTGTGTATGTGTGTCTGTCCTGACCTCAGTGTGTTGGTGTGTCTGTCCTGACCTCAGTGTGTTGGTGTGTCTGTCCTGACCTCAGTGTCTATGTGTGTCTGTCCTGACCTCAGTGTGTTGGTGTGTCTGTCCTGACCTCGGTGTGTTAGTGTGTCTGTCCTGACCTCAGTGTGTTGGTGTGTCTGTCCTGACCTCAGTGTGTATGTGTGTCTGTCCTGACCTCAGTGTGTCTGTGTGTCTGTCCTGACCTCAGTGTGTATGTGTGTCTGTCCTGACCTCAGTGTGTTGGTGTGTCTGTCCTGACCTCGGTGTGTTAGTGTGTCTGTCCTGACCTCAGTGTGTTGGTGTGTCTGTCCTGACCTCAGTGTGTATGTGTGTCTGTCCTGACCTCAGTGTGTCTGTGTGTCTGTCCTGACCTCAGTGTGTTGGTGTGTCTGTCCTGACCTCAGTGTGTTGGTGTGTCTGTCCTGACCTCAGTGTGTATGTGTGTCTGTCCTGCTCTCAGTGTGT
>CM031602.1:92575029-92592529 GCA_018398815.1 Conus ventricosus | reverse complement strand
GGGGGCCAAGGCAGAGAAGGGGAGGGTGGTGGTGGTGAAAAGACGGGAGAAGGAGGGGGGGGGATGGTAAGGCGGGGATGTTGTGGGTCAGTTGGATGATGGCGCTGCCCAGGTCCATATTGCCCCGTTCTGGACCACAGAGAAGAGTACAGTGACACAACGCTATGGACCACTGAAGCTGGAGGCAGAAATGTTCTGCCCCTGAAGAAAGCTGTCGGGCAGAATCCACCACCGACAAGACAGTTTTCACGCCTCTCTCTCTCTCCTCTCTCTCTCTCCTCTCCTCTCCTCTCTCTCTCTCTCTCTCTCTCTCTCTCTCTCTCTCTCTCTCTCTGGAGCAGTACTGTGCACTATTGATGATTCCACGGTACCGCATAGTGCACCGTCAGCTTCTCCAGTCGACCTCGTGCCGTCAAAAAAACCTGTGTCCTGAAATTTGACGATGGCGTTCAGTGTTTGCCAGCCAGAGCCCTGCACCCCTCTCTCTCTCCTCTCTCTCTCTCTCTCCTCTCTCTCTCTCTCTCTCTTCATCTATCTCTCTCTCTCTCTCTCTCTCTCTCTCTCCCTCTTTTCCCTTTCCCTCTAGACTGACATCTTTCTGTCTGTCGTGCTGACTTTATTGATGTGGAGGCTGCTTGTTTTTGCTGTCTGGCGCTTCCTTGATTATTGCATGAGGTCTGTCTCCGGGACTCATTTTGTACCGCATCATCATCATCATCATCATCATCATCATCATCATCATCATCATCATCATCATTATCTTTCATCATCATCATCATCATCATCTATCAATCATCATTATATCATCATCATCATCATCTTTATCATCATCATATCATCATCATCACATCATCATCATCATCATCATCATCATCATCATCATTAGTGCGACCTGTAGCAGACTCGGTCTGCTTATTACTACCAGCACTCCCCCCCCCCCCCCCCCCACCCCCACCCCTCTTCACCTGGCTTCAGTTGCGCTGAGTACGAGAATTCTTCCTTTCCCCAGATCAATAAGCATTTTACCATTGATTTTTGTTTGTCATTTTCTCCTTTTTCCCTTCCTATTTGTTTCTTTTCTGTTGTTTTCTTGTCTTTCTTTCTTTTTTCTTCTTCTTGCTTTTCTTTTCTTTTTCTTCTTCTTCATGTTTTCGCCCTTTTTCGTGTCGATGCATGGTTTCCATGGAAACGACAATTATAATACAGACCTAACATTTGAACTGGCAATGTAGTTGTGCACGTTCGCCAGAAACGAAAGTGATCAGTCACAATCGCAAACATAGCATGTTTTGTTTGGGCTGTTAGCCTATTCAAAGAGATGAGAGCGTTGTCCCAGGTGTTCAAATGTACAATCAAATTTGACCTTAGCCATAAATGAAATTATATTCGCTAAATCTCTCTCTCTCTCTCTCTCTCTCTCTCTCTCTCTCTTTTCTCTCTCTCTCTCTCTCTCTCTCTCTCTTCTCTCTCTCTCCAGCCCTGATATGGCCCCCTGCGGTCGGCTGGGCTATAAGCATCCTTACCTTACCCTTCACCCTCTGTGTGTGTGTGTGTGTGTGTGTGTGTGTTGTGTGTGTGTGTGTGTGTGTGTGTGTGTGTGTGTGTGTGTGTGTGTTGTGTGTGTGTGTAAGAGAGAGAGAGGGGAGAGAGAGAGGGGGGGGGGGGAGACAGAAAAGAGAGAGAGAGAGAGAGAGAGAGAGAGAGAGAGAGAGAGAGGAGAGAAAAGAGAGAGAGAGAGAGGGGAGGAGAGAGAGAGTTCCGGACTATATCTCCAGCGTTTTTGAAGCAAAGTCTTAACAAACTGGTATGGTTCAGTAATTTCAGTCGAGAAAGAGCCTCCGAGACTTTAGCAATTAGATGAGTTCTCTTTGACTAAATGAGCTTGTTTGTGAAAAAATAGATCGTGACATGGTTTTTCTATAATTTCGGTTTTCTGGCATGAGATGGTTTCAGAATTTGTTTTGAACGGATTAAATGATAGAATTCGCAGGTATGTTGTTTTACTTGTAATCAGTCTGTGAAAGTGGAATACGATGGCAATAGAACAATCTTTTTAAAGTCACAGTAAACATGTTTAATGCCCCCTCCTCCCAACCCATCCCTTGTGAAGGTGAATGTAGAGCTAAACCACACGTTCTACCCATCCTAGTTTTGTATGTTTGTTTGTTTCGCTTTGTTTGTTTGTTGTGGTGGTGGTTGTTTGTTCTGGAAGTGGGGGGAAAAGAGGAGGTTTCACTTTCAGTTTCATCAAGGAGACGGGCACTGCATGCGTGCTAGTCCATATACGCTACACCACATCGGCTAAGTCTTGAGACCACGCTGTGCATGATTTGAAGCGATGGATAAATGGATTAATAAGCAAGATGAGAGAGGAGGGAGGGAGCAAAGAAAGAACAATGCTGTACAAGCAAATCGAAATCGAAGGACGCGGGCGTGCGGAGGTAAACAGGAAAAAAAAGGGGGGAGATACAAACGACGTATGTGGAAGGAGTAGTGACGTAGGAGAGTGTGACTTACAGGGGATAGGAGAGGGGGAGGGAGTGCAAGGAGAAGATGGCGAAGGAGTGTATGTCTTACAGGAGAGAGAACGTGGAGCAAGGAGAATGACAGAGGAGGGGGGGGGGGGTGTTTTACAGGAGGAGAGAGAGCGTGTAGCAAGGAGAATGACAGAGGAGGGTGTGTGGTCTTACAGGGGAAAGGGGGAAAGGAAGTGTAGTAAGGGGTATGACAGAGGAGGGTGTGTGTCTTACAGGGGAAAGGGGAAAGGAAGTGTAGTAAGGGGTATGACAGAGGAGGGTGTGTGTCTTACAGGGGAAAGGAAGTGTAGCAAGGAGAATGACAGAGGAGGTGTGTGTCTTACAGGGGAAAGGAAGTATAGCAAGGAGAATGACAGAGGAGGGTGGTGTCTTACAGGGGAAAGGAGAAAGGAATTGTAGCAAGGAGAATGACAGAGGAGGTGTGTGTCTTACAGGGGAAAGGAAGTGTAGCAAGGAGAATGACAGAGGAGGGTGTGTGTCTTACAGGGGAAAGGAAGTGTAGCAAGGAGAATGACAGAGGAGGGTGTGTGTCTTACAGGAGAAAGGAAGTGTAGCAAGGAGAATGACAGAGGAGGGTGTGTGTCTTACAGGGGAAAGGAAGTGTAGCAAAGAGAAAAGACAGAGGAGGGTGTGTGTCTTACATGGAAAGGAAGTGTAGCAAGGAGAATGACAGAGGAGGGTGTGTGTCTTACAGGGGAAAGGAAGTGTAGCAAGGAGAATGACAGAGGAGGGTGTGTGTCTTACAGGGGAAAGGAAGTATAGCAAGGAGAATGACAGAGGAGGGTGTGTGTCTTACAGGGGAAAGGAAGTATAGTAAGGAGAATGACAGAGGACGGTGTGTGTCTTACAGGGAAAAGGAAGTGTAGCAAAGAGAATGACAGAGGATGGTGTGTGTTTTACAGGGGAAAGGAAGTGTAGCAAGGAGAATGACAGGAGGGTGTGTGTCTTACAGGGAAAGGAAGTGTAGCAAGGAGAATGACAGAGGGGGTGTGTGTCTTACAGGGGAAAGGAAGTGTAGCAAGGAGAATGACAGAGGAGGGTGTGTGTCTTACAGGGGAAAGGAAGTGTAGCAAGGAGAATGACAGAGGAGGGTGTGTGTCTTACAGGGGGAAAGGAGAAAGGAAGTGTAGCAAGGGGGGAATGACAGAGGAGGGTGTGTGTCTTACAGGGAAAGGAAGTGTAGCAAGGAGAATGACAGAGGAGGATGTGTGTCTTACAGGGGAAAGGAGAAAGGAAGTGTAGCAAGGAGAATGACAGAGGAGGGTGTGTGTCTTACAGGGGAAAGGGGAAAGGAAGTGTATTAAAAAGAATGACAGAGGAGGGTGTGTGTCTTACAGGGGAATGGGGAAAGGAAGTGTAGCTTGGAGAATGACAGAGGAGGGTGTGTCTTAGAGAGGATGGAAGTAGAATGGCAAGGGGAATGACAGGGGAGTGTATTTTACAGTGGAGAGATGTGGTAAGGAGACTGACGGGGGAGTGTCTGTGTGTTACAATGGAGGGATAGAGGTAGGGAGAATGAACGGAGGAGTGTGTGTGTGTGTGTGTGTGTGTGTGTGTGTGTGTTGTGTGTGTGTGTGTGTGTGTGTGTGTGGTGTGTGTGTAGTGTGTGTGTGTGTGTGTTACAGTGGAGGGGATGGAGGTAGGGAGAATGACGGAGTGGGGTGTGTGTGTGTGTGTGTGTGTGTGTGTGCGTGCGGTGCGTGCGTGCGTGCGTGCGTGGCGTGCGTGCGTGCGCGCGCGCGCGCGCGCGCGCGCGTGTGTGTGTGTGGTGTGTGTGTGTGGTGTGTGTGTGTGTGTGTGTGTGTGTGTTACAGTGGAGGGAATGGATGTAGGGAGAATGACGAAGGTGTGTGTGTGTGTGTGTGTGTGGTGTGTGTGTGTGTGGTGTGGTGTTTTGTGTGTGGTGGGGTGTGTGTGTGTGTGTGGTGTGTTTACAGTGGAGGGGAGAGGGAGGAGTGAGGAGAGTGTGTGTGTGTGTGGAGGGTGGGATAGGGGATGTTAGGGCGTGTGTCACAGTGGAGGGGAGAGAGGGAGTGTAGGTGTGTGGTCACAGTTGAGGGGATGGGGAGAAAGTGAAGGGGTGTGTGTGTCACGTGGAGGGATGGAGTAGGGAGATGAGAAGGTGTGTGTGTGTACTGGGGGGGGGGGGGGTGGGGGGTTTTTTTGGGGGGGGTCTATGTACATGATATCATCGTCCTAATTTATGCAGTTACAAAACATTCTCTCTCTCTCTCTCTCTCTCTCTCTCCCCTCCCCTCTCTCTCTCCTTCTCTCTCTCTCTCCCTCTCTCTTCTCTCTCCTCTCTCTCTCTCTCTCTCTCTCTCCTCTCCCTGTCAAGGACATATTGTCAATACCTTAACCAAGTATATTTTCCATGCCATTAATATGCGAAAACGCTTTCTCGAAGTTGAACATGTAAACGATAATAAATGAGTGTTGTGTATATTTTGTTACTGATGAAGCTAGTAATTTCTGCTTGATTTGATTCATATTAAGGTGACGTCTAAGCAGTAAGTTTGATTATCAACGGGTGTGACAAACTACATCAGATGCATACTTATAAATGCTTTCGACACATTTTTTATTTCGAGTACAGGTGTACATGAATACAAAGTACTTGTGTTAATATGATTGTATTTGACTTTTACTTATTGGCCACATTTTATCCCCTTTGAAGCATTCTACCAAATGTGTGTGTGTGTGTGTGTGTGTGTGTGTGTGTGTGTGTGTGTGTGTGTGTGTGTGTGTGTGTGTGTGTGTGTGTGTGTGTGTGTGTGTGTGTGTGTGTGTGGCTAGATATTGTCCATTAATGCAGGTATTGTGCATTTTTAGTGTTGGTATGATAAACTAACTTAGCTGCGTTTCATAAGTCAGCATTACATGTGTATTTAGACGTACGATGGTAAGCTGACTATGTTGTACACAGCGGAAATGACGTAACGTTCATGTAGAGATCTTACTGTCTACTTTCACTCGGTTCAAATATCTTTGATGTACATTTGGTAAGACCTTTGGGTGATGTCACTAATTTTCCGAGCAAATATTTCTGTATTTGTATTTCTTGTGGGTTTTTTTTTTTATCATCCCTGTTCCCATGCCTCCATTCTCCTTTTCCACCTCCCCGCCATCCCTCTTTTTGTGTTTGTATTCTGGCCTATGGCTGATGTGTAATAAACCCAAACAACAACAACAACAACAAAAACCCGTGGACAAACAAATCACAAGACAAACCACGACGCGTTTCGACCTCTTAGGTCTTCTTCAGGCAAGAAACAAAGCAATCAGGACAACGAAAATGAACGAACAAATGGATGAAGATCAGTGATTGCTCGTTCATTTCCGTTGTCCTGATTGTTTTGTTTCTTGCCTAAAGAAGACCTAAGAGGTCGAAACGCGTCGTGCTTTGTCTTGTGATTCGTTTGTCCACGGTTTTTTGGCAGTGGGCTAACATTAATATTTCAAAATTTGTTCAGATTTCCGCCTGCAGTCGTCTCACTTTGCAACTGGACAAGAATACTGTTAAACGAAACTGACCCATCGCCATCTTCAACGGCAACAATATTGCTAGTGGATAGAACTAGGCCATTTTAGCATGATCTTCAACAATAATGTTCATGGGTCTTGCCCATTTTTAGCATCCTCTTCGACGACAACAACACTGTTGTAAGACTAACACCCGTGTCTCCTTCCCACCCCATGCCCCCTTCTTCCCTGCACCTCTTCCTTCCCCCCCCCCATCCCGCCCCCATTCCCCGGCAAGCACTTCCAAGTGTGTGTGTGTGTGTGTGTGTGTGTGTGTGTGTGTGTGTGTGTGTGTGTGTGTGTGTGTGTGTGTGTGTGTGTGTGTTGGTAAGGGGGATTTAGTTGGGTCAAAATGATTTTGCGAAAACGTGTTTCCCTTTTATCATATTTCATATTTTTTCTCTTTCTCTGTCCCATTTTGTGCTGACCTTGGTCCGCGGTCAGTGGTTTGCACAATGCTGCTATTTCCTTTTGAATTGATGAAGGACATGTTCAAAACGCCTCACTCAGCTTATCACAATGAAGCCTGAAACCTAACTTTTGCATCAGATCATCGCCTGCTGCCAGAAGTTAACATACCAGTAGTGTCTTGGGCAGCAGTTCCACTAGGTCATCGTCAGCTGCCAGAAGTTAACATACCAGTGGTGTCTTGGGCAGCAGTTCCACTAGGTCATCGTCAGCTGCCAGAAGTTAACATACCAGTGGTGTCTTGGGCAGCAGTTCCACTAGGCCATCGTCAGCTGCCAGAAGTTAACATACCAGTGGTTTCTTGGGCAGCAGTTCCAGTAATGTCCAGCAGCATGGAAACGCAGGGTTTTTTCCTTCTGGTGTGGAATGCTGAGTCGCTATCACGCTGTCTGGAATGAAATGCATAAGTGAATTTAAACGAAACAAAATTCCAATTTACCACGCAGAAGCAGTACTAGGAACTAAAACCTTTGGTGGTTGGATGGAGTGGACATGTTGAAAGCGTAACAGCAAAGGCTCATGAAAGATGAGGAGGGAAGTCAAAAACTGTAAGAAGTGGTAAGGTGTGAAATAGGTTGCTGGCAAGGCGGTGTGGAGGGTGGGGGGGGGGGGGGCAAGGCAGAGAAGGGGAGGGTGGTGGTGGTGAAAAGACGGGAGAAGGGGGGATGGTAAGGCGGGGAGTGTTGTGGTCAGTTGGATGATGGCGCTGCCCCAGGTCATATTGCACGTTCTGACCACAGGAGGAAGAGTACAGTGACACAACGCTTGGACACTGAAGCTGGAGGCAGAAAATGTTCTGTCCCTGAAGAAAGCTGTCGGGCAGAATCCACACACCGACAAGACAGATCACGCCTCTCTCTCTCTCTCTCTCTCTCTCTCTCTCTCTCTCTCTCTCTCCTCTCTCTCTCTCTCCTCTCCTCCCTCTCTCTCTCTCTCTCTCTCCTGGAGCAGTACTGGCACTATTGATGATTCCACGGTACCACATAGTGCACCGTCAGCTTCTCCAGTCGACCTCGTGCCGTCATAAAACCACGTGTCCTGAAATTTGACGATGGCTTCAGTGCTGCCAGCCAGAGCCCTGCATCTCTCTCTCTCGCTCTCTCGTCTCTCTCTCTCTTCTCTCTCTCCTCTCTCCTCTCTCTCTCTCTCTCTAGCTGACATCTTTCTGTCTGTCGTGCTGACTTTATTGATGTGGAGGCTGCTTGTTTTTGCTGTCTGCGCTTCCTTGATTATTGCATGAGGTCTGTCTCCGGGACTCAGTTGTACCGCATCATCATCATCATCATCAATACATCATCATCATCATCATCATCATCATCATCATCATCATCATCATCATCATCATCATCATCATTAGTGCGACCTGTAGCAGGCTCGGTCTGCTTATTACTACCAGCCTCCCCCCCCCCACCCCCACCCCCACCCCTCTTCACCGTGGCTTCAGTTGCGCTGAGTACCGAGAATTCTTCCTTTCTCAGATCAATAAGCATTTTACCATTGATTTTGTTTGTCATTTCTCCTTTTCTTCCTATTTGTTTCTTTTCTTTTGTTTTTTCTTTTCTTTCTTTTTTTTCTTCTTCTTCATGTTTTCGCCCTTTTTCGTGTCGATTCATGGTTTCCATGGAAACGACAATTATAATACAGACATAACATTCGAACTGGCAATGTAGTTGTGCACGTTCGCCAGAAACGAAAGTGATCAGTCACAATCGCAAACATAGCATGTTCGTTTGGGCTGTTAGCCTATTCAAAGAGATGACGAGCGTTGTCCCAGTGTTCAAATGTACAATCATTTGACCTTAGCCATAAATGAAATTATATTCGCTAAATCTCTCTCTCTCTCTCTCTCTCTCTCTCTCTCTCTCTCTCTCTCTCTCTCTTCCTTCTCCAGCCCTGATATGGCCCTCTGCGGTCGGCTGGGCTATAAGCATCCTTACCTTAC
Source organism: Conus ventricosus (assembly GCA_018398815.1). Classification (NCBI taxonomy): domain Eukaryota; kingdom Metazoa; phylum Mollusca; class Gastropoda; order Neogastropoda; family Conidae; genus Conus; species Conus ventricosus. The sequence goes on along the minus strand of CM031602.1, from coordinate 92,584,060 downwards.
CCTTCACCCTGTTGGTGTGTGTGTGTGTGTGTGTGTGTGTGTGTGGTGTGTGTGTGTGTGTGTGTGTGTGTGTGTTGTGTGTGTGTGTGTAAGAGAGAGGAGAGAGAGAGAGAGGGGGGGGGAGACAGAGAGAGAGAGAGAGAGAGAGAGAGAGAGAGAGAGAGAGAGAGAGAGAGAGAGAGAGAGAGAGAGAGAGAGAGAGAGAGAGTTCCGGACTCATATCTCCAGCGTTTTTGAAGGCAAAGTCTTAACAACTGGTATGGTTCAGTAATTTCAGTCGAGAAAGAGCCTCCGAGACTTTAGCAATTAGATGAGTTCTCTTTGACTAAATGAGCTTGTTTGTGAAAAAATAGATCGTGACATGGTTTCTTCTATAATTTCGGTTTTCTGGCATGAGATGGTTTCAGAATTTGTTTTGAACGGATTAAATGATAGAATTCGCAGGTATGTTGTTTTACTTGTAATCAGTCTGTAAAGTGGAATACATGCAATAGAACAATCTTTTTAAAAGTCACAGTAAACATGTTTAATGCCCCCTCCTCCCAACCCATCCCTTGTGAAGGTTGAATGTAGAGCTAAACCACACGTTCTACCCATCCTAGTTTTGTATGTTTGTTTGTTTCGCTTTGTTTGTTTGTTGTGGTGGTGGTTGTTTTGTTCTGGAAGTGGGGAGGAAAGAGGAGGTTTCACTTTCAGTTTCATCAAGGAGACGTCACTGCATGCGAGCTAGTCCATATACGCTACACCACATCGGCTAAGTCTTGAGACCACGCTGGCATGATTTGAAGCGATGGATAAATGGATTAATAAGCAAGATGAGAGAGGAGGGAGGGAGCAAAGAAAGAACAATGCTGTACAAGCAAATCGAAATCGAAGGACGCGTGGCGTGCGGAGTAAACAGGAAAAAAAAGGGGGGAGATACAAACGACGTATGTGGAAGGAGTAGTGACGTAGGAGATGTGACTTACAGGGGATAGGAGAGGGGGAGGGAGTGCAAGGAGAAGAATGGCGAAGGAGTGTATGTCTTACAGGAGAGAGAACGTGGTAGCAAGGAGAATGACAGAGGGGGGGGGGGGGGGTGTTTTACAGGAGAGAGAGAGAGCGTGTAGCAAGGAGAATGACAGAGGAGGGTGTTGTCTTACAGGGGAAAGGGGAAAGGAAGTGTAGTAAGGGGTATGACAGAGGAGGGTGTGTGTCTTCAGGGAAAGGGGAAAGGAATTGTAGTAAGGGTAATGACAGAGGAGGGGGTGTGTCTTACAGGGGAAAGGAAGTGTAGCAAGGAGAATGACAGAGGAGGGTGTGTGTCTTACAGGGGAAAGGAAGTAGTAGCAAGGAGAATGACAGAGGAGGGTGTGTGTCTTACAGGGGAAAGGAGAAAGGAATTGTAGCAAGGAGAATGACAGAGGAGGGTGTGTGTCTTACAGGGGAAAGGAATGTAGCAAGGAGAATGACAGAGGAGGGTGTGTGTCTTACAGGGGAAAGGAAGTGTAGCAAGGAGAATGACAGAGGAGGGTGTGTGTCTTACAGGAGAAAGGAAGTGTAGCAAGGAGAATGACAGAGGAGGGGTGTGTCTTACAGGGAGGAAAGGAAGTGTAGCAAGAGAATGACAGAGGAGGGTGTGTGTCTTACAGGGAAGAGAAGTGTAGCAAGGAGAATGACAGAGGAGGGTGTGTGTCTTACAGGGGAAAGGAAGTGTAGCAAGGAGAATGACAGAGGAGGGTGTGTGTCTTACAGGGGAAAGGAAGTATAGCAAGGAGAATGACAGAGGAGGGTGTGTGTCTTACAGGGAAAGGAAGTATAGTAAAGGAGAATGACAGGGACGGTGTGTGTCTTACAGGGAAAAGAAGAAGTGTAGCAAGAGAATGAAGAGGATGGTGTGTGTTTTACAGGGAAGGAAAGGAAGTGTAGCAAGGAGAATGACAGAGGAGGGTGTGTGTCTTACAGGGGGAAAGGAAGTGTAGCAAGGAGAATGACAGAGGAGGGTGTGTGTCTTACAGGGGAAAGGAAGTGTAGCAAGGAGAATGACAGAGGAGGGTGTGTGTCTTACAGGGAAAGGAAGGTGTAGCAAGGAGAATGACAGAGGAGGGTGTGTGTCTTACAGGGGAAAGGAGAAGGAAGTGTAGCAAGGAGAATGACAGAGGAGGGTGTGTGTCTTACAGGGGAAAGGAAGTGTAGCAAGGAGAATGACAGAGGAGGATGTGTGTCTTACAGGGGAAAGGAGAAAGGAAGTGTAGCAAGGAGAATGACAGAGGAGGGGGGTGTGTCTTACAGGGGAAAGGGGAAGGAAGTGTAGCAAAAGAATGACAGAGGAGGGTGTGTGTCTTACAGGGGAAATGGGGAAAGGAAGTGTAGCTTGGAGAATGACAGAGGAGGGTGTGTCTTAGAGAGGATGGAAGTAGAATGGCAAGGGGAATGACAGGGGAGTGTATTTTACAGTGGAGAGAATGTGGTAAGGAGACTGACGGGGGAGTGTCTGTGTGTTACAATGGAGGGGATAGAGGTAGGGAGAATGATCGGAGGAGTGTGTGTGTGTGTGTGTGTGTGTGTGTGTGTGTGTGTGTGTGTGTGTGTGTGTGTGTGTGTGTGTGTGTGTGTGTGTGTGTGTGTGTGTGTTACAGTGGAGGGGATGGAGGTAGGGAGAATGACGGAGTGTGTGTGTGTGTGTGTGTGTGTGTGTGTGTGCGTGCGGTGCGTGCGGTGCGTGCGTTGCGTGCGTGCGTGCGTGCGCGCGCGCGCGCGCGCGCGCGCGTGTGTGTGTGTGTGTGTGTGTGTGTGTGTGTGTGTGTGTGTGTGTGGTGTGTGTGTTACAGTGGAGGGAATGGATGTAGGGAGAATGACGAAGGAGTGTGTGTGTGTGTGTGTGTGTGTGTGTGTGTGTGTGTGTGTGTGTGTGTGTGTGTGTGGGTGTGTGTGTGTGTGTGTGTGTGTGTGTGTTTAACAGTGGGGGAAGGAGGTAGGGAGAATGACGGAGCAGTGGTGTGTGTGTCACAGTGGAGGGGATGGGAGATAGGGAGAATGATTGAAGGGGTGTGTGTTTTGGGCACAGTGGAGGGGATGGAGATAAGGGAGAATTTATGAAGGGGTGTGTGTGTGTCACAGTTGAGGGGGATGGAGATAGGGAGAATGATTGAAGGGTGTGTGTGTGTGTCACAGTGGAGGGGATGGAGATAGGGAAGGAATGATGAAGGGTGTGTGTGTGTACAGTGGAGGGGATGGAGATAGGGAGAATGATGAAGGGGTGTGTGCATCACAGTGGAGGGGATGGAGGTAGGGAGAATGATGAAGGGATGTGTGTGTCACAGTGGAGGGCATGGAGTAGGGAGAATGATGAAGGGGGTGTGTGTATCACAGTGGAGGGGATGGAGATAGGGAGAATGATGAGGGTGTGTGTGTGTGTGTCACAGTGGAGGGATGGAGATAGGGAGAATGATGAAGGGGTGTGTGTGTCACAGTGGAGGGATGGAGATAGGGAGAATGATGAAGGGGTGTGTGTGTCACAGTGGGAGGGATGGAGATAGGGAGAATGATGAAGGGGTGTGTGTGTCACAGTGGAGGGGATGGAGATAGGGAGAATGATGAAGGGGTGTGTGTGTCACAGTGGAGGGGATGGAGATAGGGAGAATGATGAAGGGGTGTGTGTGTCACAGTGGATGGGATGGAGATAGGGAGAATGATGAAGGGGTGTGTGTGTGTCACAGTGGAGAGGATGGAGTAGGGAGAATGATGAAGGGGTGTGTGTGTCACAGTGGAGGGGATGGAGATAGGGAGAATGATGAAGGGTGTGTGTGTGTCACAGTGGAGGGGATGGATAGATAGGGAGAATGATGAAGGTGTGTGTGTGTGTCACAGTGGAGGGGATGGAGATAGGGAGAATGATGAAGGGGTGTGTGTGTCACAGTGGAGGGGATGGAGATAGGGAGAATGATGAAGGGGTGTGTGCATCACAGTGGAGGGGATGGGAGGTAGGGAGAATGATGAAGGGATGGTGTGTGTCACAGTGGAGGGATGGAAGGTAGGGAGAATGATGAAGGGGTGTGTGTAGTCACAGTGGAGGGGATGGAGATAGGGAGAATGATGAGGGTGTTGTTGTGTGTGTCACAGTGGAGGATGGAGATAGGGAGAATGATGAAGGGGTGTGTGTGTCACAGTGGAGGGATGGAGATAGGGAGAATGATGAAGGGGTGTGGGGGGTCACAGTGGAGAGGATGGAGATAGGGAGAATGATGAAGGGGTGTGTGTGTCACAGTGGAGGGGATTGAGATAGGGAGAATGATGAAGGGGTGTGTGTGTCACAGTGGAGGGATGGAGGATAGGGAGAATGATGAAGGGGTGTGTGTGTCACAGTGGAGGGATGGAGATAGGGAGAATGATGAAGGGGTGTGTGTGTCACAGTGGAGGGATGGAGATAGGGAGAATGATGAAGGGTGTGGTGTGTGTCACAGTGGAGGGATGGAGATAGGGAGAATGTGAAGGGGTGTGTGTGTCACAGTGGAGGGAATGGAGATAGGGAGAATGATGAAGGGGTGTGTGTGTCACAGTGTAGGATGGAGATAGGGAGAATGATGAAGGATGTGTGTGTGTCACAGTGGAGGGATGGAGAAAGGGAGAATGATGAAGGGGTGTGTGTGTCACAGTGGAGGGATGGAGATAGGGAGAATGATGAAGGGGTGTGTGTGTGTGTGTGTCATAGTGGAGGGGATGGAGATAGGGAGAATGATGAAGGGTGTGTGTGTTCACAGTGGAGAGGATGGAGATAGGAAGAAATGATGAAGGGGTGTGTGTGTCACAGTGGAGAGGATGGAGATAGGGAGAATGATGAAGGGTGTATGTGTCACAGTGGAGGGATGGAGATAGGGAGAATGATGAAGGGGTGTGTGTGTCACAGTGGCGGTGATGGAGGTAGGGAGAATGATGAAGGGGTGTGTGTGTCACAGTGGAGGGATGGAGATAGGGAGAATGATAGAAGGGGTGTGTGTGTCACAGTGTAGGGATGGAGATAGGGAGAATGATGAAGGGGTGTGTGTGTCACAGTGAGGGATGGAGATAGGGAGAATGATGAAGGGTGTGTGTGTCACAGTGGAGGGATGGAGATAGGGCGAATGATGAAGGGGTGTGTGTGTCACAGTGGAGGGATGGAGATAGGGAGAATGATGAAGGGGTGTATGTGTCACAGTGGAGGGATGGAGGGTAGGGAGAAAGATGAAGGGGTGTGTGTTGTCACAGTGGGAGGGATGGAGATAGGGAGAATGATGAAGGGGTGTGTGTGTCACAGTGGAGGGATGGAGATAGTGAGAATGATGAAGGGGTGTGTGTGTTCACAGTGGAGAGGTGGAGATAGGGAGAATGATGAAGGGGGTGTGTGTGTCACAGTGGAGGGATGGAGATAGGGAGAATGATGAAGGGGTGTGTGTGTCACAGTGGAGAGATGGAGATAGGCAAAATGATGAAGGGGGTGTGTGTCACAGTGGAGGGGATGGATGGTAGGGGAGAATGATGAAGGGGTGTGTGTGTGTCACAGTGGAGAGGATGGAGATAGGAAAAATGATGAAGGGGTGTGTGTGTCACAGTGGAGAGATGGAGGTAGGGAGAATGATGAAGGGGTGTGTGTGTCACAGTGGAGGGATGGAGATAGGGAGAATGATAAGGGGTGTGTGTGTCACAGTGTAGGGAGGGAGATAGGGAGAATGATGAAGGGGTGTGGTGTGTGTGTGTGTCATAGTGGAGGGGATGGAGATAGGGATATGATGAAGGGGTGGGTGTGTCACAGTGTAGGGATGGAGATAGGGAGAATGATGAAGGGGTGTGTGTGTGTCACAGTGGAGGGATGGAGATAGGAGAATGATGAAGGGGTGTGTGTGTCACAGTGGAGAGGATGGAGATAGGGAGAATGATGAAGGGGTGTGTGTGTCACAGTGGAGGAGATGGAGATAGGGAGAATGATGAAGGGGTGTGTGTGTCACAGTGGAGAGTGGAGATAGGGAGAATGATGAAGGGTGTGTGTGTTACAGTGGAGAGGATGGAGATAGGGAGAATGATGAAGGTGTTGTGTGTGTGTCACAGTGGAGGGGATGGAGATAGGAGAATGATGAAGGGGTGTGTGTGTCACAGTGTAGGGATGGAGGATGGGAGAATGATGAAGGGGTGTGTGTGTGTCACAGTGGAGGGATGGAGATAGGGAGAATGATGAAGGGGTGTGTGTGTCACAGTGGAGGGATGGAGATAGGGAAATGATGAAGGTGTGTGTGTGTCACAGTGGAGAGGGATGGAGATAGGGAGAATGATGAAGGGGTGGTGTGTGGTCACAGTGGAGAGATGGAGATAGGGAGAATGATGAAGGGGTGTGTGTGTGTGGGAGTACAGTGAGAGGATGGAGGTAGGGAGAATGATGAAGGGGTGTGTGTGTCACAGTGGAGGGATGGAGATAGGGAGAATGATGAAGGGGTGTGTGTGTCACAGTGGAGGGGATGGAGATAGGGAGAATGATGAAGGGTGTGTGTGTGTCACAGTGGAGAGGGGAGATGGGAGAATGATGAAGGGGTGTGTGTGTCACAGTGGAGGGGATTGAGATAGGGAGAATGATGAAGGGGTGTGTGTGTACAGTGGAGGGATGGAGATAGGGAGAATGATGAAGGGGTGTGTGTGTGTGTCACAGTGGAGGGATGGAGATAGGGAGAATGATGAAGGGGTGTGTGTGTCACAGTGGAGGGGATGGAGATAGGGAGAATGATGAAGGGGTTGTGTGTGGTCACAGTGGAGGGGATGGAGATAGGGAGAATGATGAAGGGGTGTGTGTGTGTCACAGTGGAGGGGATTGAGATAGGGAGAATGATGAAGGGTGTGTGTGTTGATGTCAGTTGGAGGGGATGGACGATAGGGGAGAAAGATGAGGGTGTGTGTGTGTGTCACAGTGGAGGGATGGAGATAGGGAGAATGATGAAGGGGTGTGTGTGTGTGTCACAGTGGAGGGATGGAGATAGGGAGAATGATGAAGGGTGTGTGTGTGTTCACAGTGGAGGGGATGGAGATAGGGAGAATGATGAAGGGGTGTGTGTGTGTTACAGTGGAGAGGATGGAGTAGGGAGAATGATGAAGGTGGTGTGTGTGTCACAGTGGGGGAGATGGAGATAGGGAGAATGATGAAGGGGTGTGTGTGTGTTACAGCGGAGGGATGGAGATAGGGAGAATGATGAAGGGTGTGTGTGTGTCACAGTGGAGAGATGGAGATAGGGAGAATGATGAAGGGGTGTGTGTGTGTTCACAGTGGAGGGATGGAGATAGGGAGAATGATGAAGGGGTGTGTGTGTCACAGTGGAGAGATGGAGATAGGGAGAATGATGAAGGGGTGTGTGTGTGTGTTACAGTGGAGAGGATTGGGGATAGGGAAAATGATGAAGGGGTGTGTGTGTGTCACAGTGGAGGGATGGAGATAGGGAGAATGATGAAGGGGTGTGTGTGTCACAGTGGAGGGATGGAGATAGGGAGAATGATGAAGGGTGTGTGTGTGTTCACGTGGAGGGATGGAGATAGGGAGAATGATGAAGGTGTGTTGTGTGTCACAGTGGAGGGATGGAGATAGGGAGAATGATGAAGGGGTGTATGTGTCACAGTGGAGGGGATGGAGATGGGAGAATGATGAAGGGGTGTGTGTTGTGTCACAGTGGAGGGATGGAGGCAGGGAGAATGATGAAGGGTGTGTGTGTGTCACAGTGGAGAGGTGGAGATAGGGAGAATGATGAAGGGGTGTGTGTGTGTCACGTGGAGAGGATGGAGATAGGGAGAATGATGAAGGGGTGTGTGTGTCACAGTGGAGGGATGGAGATAGGGAGAATGATGAAGGGTGGGGTGTGTGTGTCACAGTGGAGGGGATGGAGATAGGGAGAATGATGAAGGAGTGGGTGTGTGTGTCACAGTGGAGGGATGGAGTAGGGAGAATGATGAAGGGGTGTATGTGTCACAGTGGAGGGGATGGAGATAGGTGAGAATGATGAAGGGGTGTGTGTGTCACAGTGTAGGGATGGAGATAGGGAGAATGATGAAGGGGTGGTGTGTGTCACAGTGGAGGGGATGGAGATAGGGAGAATGATGAAGGGGTGTGTGTGTCACAGTGGAGAGATGGAGATAGGGAGAATGATGAAGGGTGTGTGTGTCACAGTGGAGGGATGGAGATAGGGAGAATGATGAAGGGGTGTGTGTGTCACAGTGGAGGGGATGGAGATAGGGAGAATGATGAAGGGGTGTTGTGTCAGAGTGGAGGGGATGGAGATAGGGAGAATGATGAAGGGGTGTGTGTGTCACAGTGGAGGGATGGAGATAGGGAGAATGATGAAGGGGTGTACGTGTCAGAGTGGAGGGGATGGAGGTAGGGAGAATGATGAAGGGGTGTGTGTGTACAGTGGAGGGGATTGAGGTAGGCGAGAATGGTGAAGGGGTGTGTGTGTCCAGTGGAGGGGATGGAGTAGGGAGAATGATGAAGGGGTGTGTGTGTTACAGTGGAGGGGATGGAGGTAGGAGAATGGTGAAGGGGGTGTGTGTGTGTTAGAGTGAAGAGGAAGGAGGTAGGAGAATGATGAAGGAGTGTGTCTTACAGTGGAGGGGATGGAGTAGGGAGAATGATGAAGGAGTGTGGTCTATATAGTGGAGGGGATGGAGGTAGGGAGAATGGTGAAGGAGTGTGTCTATTATAGTGAGGGGATGGAGGTAGGGAGAATGATGAAGGGTGTGGTGTCATAGTGGAGGGACGGAGGTAGGGAGAATGATGAAGGAGTGTGTCTATTATAGTGGAGGGATGGAGTAGGGAGAATGATGAAGGAGTGTGTCTTTATAGTGGAGGGATGGAGGTAGGGAGAATGATGAAGGAGTGTGTCTATTATAGTGGAGGAGGATGGAGTAGGGAGAATGATGAGGAGTGTGTCTATTATAGTGGAAGGGATGGAGTAGGGAGAATGATGAAGGGTGTGTATTATAGTGGAGAGGACGGAGGTAGGGAGAATGATGACGGTGTGTGTCTATTATAGTGAGAGGGACGGAGGTA
>CM031602.1:92552529-92570029 GCA_018398815.1 Conus ventricosus | reverse complement strand
ACTGCTACCCGACAATACGCTCTCCATGGGACTGTAATGCTACCCAAAAAACAAACAGCTTTTCTATGTACTGTATGCACCCAGGGAAATACAAACTTCTATGTCTTTATGATGCCCCCCATAACCCATGTACTGTACTCCAAGGGAAAATTGGGTTCTCTATGGTGTATGATGCCAGGGCACATCAGCTCTTATGTATGTACTACTACCCAGACACCTTATTCTTATGTATGTTTCTTTTTGCCCCGGACCATACGCTTTCTAGGTTTCTGTACTAATACCCAGACAATACCCGCTCTCTATGTATGTTTTTTTATGCCCCGCACATTAAACTTTTGTACTGTATATACCCAGAAAAATTGATTCTTATGTCCCGTACTGATGCCAGACACATACCTCTTTGTATGTTTTAAATATAGAAAAATACAGCTCCCATGTACTGTTTACTAAAATAGAACACAGCTCTTATTTTAAGAAATAATGCCAGAAATAATTCTAAGTTTCTGTTTTAATACCCCGGGAAAATCGCTCTCTATTACTGTACTGCTACCCCGAAATACAGCTCTCTAGTAAAGTTCTCTACCCCGACCATACGCTCTTATTTACTGTTTCTGCAAGGGAAAATACAGTTTTGTACTGTATGCTAAGACAAATACAGCTCTTTTGTACTTCTTTACCCAGCTGTACAGTCTCTATGTACTGTGTGTTTCCCGACACATACAGTTTCTATGTTTTTGTACTTCTACCCAGAAAAATAAGCTCTCTATGTACTGTATACTACCCAGAAAATCAGTTCTTTTTGTACTGTACTGATGCCCGGGGCACTACAGCTTCTATGTACTTTTTGATGTTTAGACACATACAGCTCTATTTTATTGTATGATACCTGAGACATAAGCTCTCTAGTACTTTACTGCTACCCAGACACATAAAAGGTCTCTATGTGCGGGGACTGATGCCAGGGAAAATTTCAGCTCTTATGTCGTTACTGCTACAAGGGGCCCTCAGTCTTATGTACTGTATACTACCCCGGCACATGTTTTTAGTAAGGGATGCTACCCCGAACCAACCCGCTCTTATTTAAATTTCTGTACCCCGCCCTGCAAATTCTAGGGATGTACTGCTACCCTTTAATTTAAAACAGCTCTTTTTTGTAATTTTTAGGATGCCCAGGGCCCCTACAGCTGTCTTGTTTCTGTATGATGCCTAGGGCAAAAAAAAGCTCTCTATGTATTGTAAAGGCCCAGACCAAAACAGTCTCTATGTATTAAATATACCGAGAACATAGATTTTCTTTACTTATGAAACCCCGACAATACAGCTTTTATGCATTTCCCGTCCCCAAAAGAATACAACTTCTATGTACTGTATGCTACCAGTGACATACAAATTTATGTATTTATGTCAGGGGAAAATACAATTTCTAAGTTTCGTACTGTCCCGACAATACAAACTCTCTTGTTTTGTTTTGCTACCCGAAAATCCCGCTCTCTGTGTAAGTACAAAAACCCGACACATACAACTTTCTATGTACTTTACTGTACCCGACACATGAGTCTCTATGTACTGTATGCTACCCCGCACATACGCTCTCATTTTACTTATGATGCCCAGGGGCAAAATACAGCTTCTATGTACTTTTACTGTACCCCGGGCCCTTTCAGTCTTAAAATTATTTTTTTTTTTGATTCCCAGACCCCATACAACTTTTTATGTACTGTACTTTTACCCAGTTTTGATCACTGTGACTTTTATGTACCCCGACCCATACAGCTCTCTATGTTTGAAATGGGTACCCGAAACATACAGTCTCTAAAGTATTTATCTGATGCTAGGGCCATACAGCTCTTTGTCCCGTTTCTGTACCAGGGCCCATATGTTCTTATGTACTGCACTGGGTACCCAGGGCACTACAGCTCCCCAAAGTACCCGGCTGCTACCCCCCACTTTCAGTCTTATGTACTGTTGCCCACCCCGCACATACGCTTTTGTTCTGTCTGTACCTAGACACAACCAGCTCTCTTGTACTGTTTGCTATCCAGAAACATCAGCTCTCTAGTATGTACTGCTACCCCGACACATAAAGCTCTCTATTACTGCATTGGGTACCCCGAAAAAAGTCTCTATGTCTGTCTGCCTACCAGAACTGTCCCTATGTATGTTTCGCTTTTCCAGGGCACTTTGAGCTTCTATGTTCTGTATGCTACCCCGACACATTTTGGTTTTTATGTACTGTACTAATACCCCGACCATTTCAGCTCTCTTGTACTGCCTGCTACCCGACACATACAGCTCTCTATGTATGTAATGGTACCCAGACAAAAACGCTCTCTTTTGTATGTTCTTTCTACCGACAATCGCTCTCTATGTATGTAATTTTTCCCAGACCATACAGGGTTTTATGTATGTTTGTTTCTACCCCGACAATAATCCCCTCATGTACTGTATGCTACCCGACACTTCAGCCCCTATGTACTGTACTGTAAACCCCGACCCCAAAAAGAGTTCTATGTACGGGACTGGGGTACCCCGGGGCAATTTCGCGTCTATTATGTACTGCGGGCCCCCGGGCACTACAGCTCTCCAAAGTACTGTAGTGCTACCCCGACACATACGCTCTCTATGTACGTACTGCTACCCAGGGAAAAAACAGCTCCCTAGGACTGTACTGCTACCCAAAAAACATAGAGCTCTCTATGTACTGTTTCTGATTTCCCCGACACTACAGTTGTCTATTTACTTTTCTGATGTATGGGCAATACAGCTCTTATGTATTGTATGATGTAGAGACATACAGCTCTCTATGTACTGTACTGTACCCCGACACATACAGCTCTTTATGGGGCGGGGATGATGCCCAACACATTTTCAGCCCCTCTATGTACTGTTTTGCTACCAAGACACATTTCAGGGTCTCTATGTTTCTGTTTATACCCGACAAATTGAATTTTCTTTGTCCTGTACTGCTACCGACACATACAGCTTCTATGTAAAATTTACCCGCAAACCCCGGCACATACAGCTCTCTGTGTTCTGTACTGATGCCCAGACACATAAAGCTGTTTTATGTACTTTTTGAAAGTTTTAGACAATTTCAGCTCTTTGGGATTGTTTTCTGATGCCCAGAGAATTTAAACCTTTTCTATGTCTGTACTGTTTCCCGCCAATACAGGGTCTTAAAGTGCGGTACTGATGCCCCGGACAAATTAAAACTTTCTTGTATGTACTGCTCCCCCCACCCATACAAACTCTCTATGTACATTTTATACCAGAAAACATTTTGATTCTTTGTCTGTACTGCTACCAGACACTTTCAGCTCTCATGTACTGTTTCTACCGACAATTTCCGCTCTTTGTACTGTACCCGCTACCTTAAATTTTACGCTCCTTGTATTGTATGATGCCCCGGGCCCCATACAGCTGTCTATTATGTATGATGCTAGACACATACAGCTTTTTGTATTTTAATGATGCCTAGGGCACATACAGCTCTCTTGTTTCTGTACTGCTACCTAAACATACAGCTCTTTTACTGTACTTAAATACCCAACAGATTGGGTTAAACTATGTACTGTTTAAAGCTACCAGACACATCAGTCTTTTATGCACTGCATGCCCACCGAAACCTACAGTCCCATGAAATGTACTTTCTACCCAGAGACTACAACTTCTAATTTCTTACTGCTACCCCGACACATACAAATTTCTATGTACTTTCTGCTACCCGACACATACACTCTCTATGTACTGTATGCTACCCGACAATACAGTCTCTATGTACTGTACCCAATACCCCGCACATAAAACTTTTATGTTTCTGTACTGCTACCCAGAACAACAGCTTCTATGTTCTGTTGCTACCCAGACACATTTCAGCCCCTAATGTACGTACTGCTACCCAGACATATGATTCTCTGTGTATTTAAAATGCTACCCGACACATACAGGGTGTCTTTTTATGTATGCACCCCGGGCCATAAGTTCTATGTTTGTACTGGACCCAAAACATTTCAGTCTCTATGTACTGTAATTTCTACCCCGACAATTATGAAATTTTTGGGGCTGGGACTGCTACCAGGGAAAATACAGTCCCTTTTGAACGTACTGTACCCAGAACATACAGTTCTATGTCCCGTTCTTTCTACCCGACAATTAAACTCTCTTTACTGTACTGATACCCCGGGCTTTTTACAGCTCTCATGTAATGTACTGCTAAGCAGCCAAATACAGCCCCCCCCTGTACTGTATGCTACCTAGACAAAATACAGCTCTTATGTATGTTCTCTATTCCGACACATACGTCTTAGTACCTATGCTACCCCGACACATACAGCTCTCTATGTACTGTGTGCTACCCAGACACATACAGCTCTCTATGTACTGTACTGCTACCCAGACACATACAGCTCTCTATGTACTGTACTGCTACCCAGACACATAGAGCTCTCTATGTACTGTACTGCTACCCAGACGCATGCAGCGCTCTATGTACTGTACTGCGACCTAGACATATACAGCTCTCTATGTACTGCACTGCTACCTAGACATATACAACTTTCTATGTACTGTACGGCTTCCTTTGTATCCTCTTCGTTCGTTCCTTCGCATTGTTCTGTTTCTGTATTCCTTTCTTCTTTCGTTCTTAGTTCTCCTTTCTGTCTGTCTGTAATCTGTTTGTATTCTTTGTTTCTATGTACTTACGTCTTTCGTTGTGGCCCTTTAGCCCCTTCATCCCCTCCTTCCATGGTCTCTTTGTCTTTCTTTCCTGGCTCCTGCTCTTTTGTTTGTCCACACTCTCTTTCCATTCTTTGTTCCTTCCTTGTTTCCTTCCTTTGTTTGCTTCTCTGTTCTCACTTGTTTGCATCTTCTTTTAACGCTTAGTAATCAATTGATGATTTTTTTAAAATCTCTTTCACTGTGCTGTTTTCTCTCTCTCTCTCTCTCTCTCTCTCTCTCTCTCTCTTCTCTCTCTCTCTCTCTCCTCTCTCTCTCTCTCCTCTCTCTCACTCTCTCCTCTCTCTCTCTCATCTCTCTCTCTCTCTCTCTCTCTCTCTCTCTCTCTCTCTCTTCTCTCTCTCTCTCTGTCTCAGAAGTACTCGTGTACGTTTAATAAAGCGTAACTACCAACGACATTCTTTGTCATTCAAACTCAACTTACTAGTGTTCTTACATAAATCTCATGATCTAGGAATTTCTCACTGTACGTACATGTATAAAAGCATTTAGGTTAAGAAACCTAGCAACACCATAGAGATATGTAATTCACTTGCTTTGTTTTGTTTTCTGTTTGTGTATGGCTGGTAGAGCTTGTTAAGAATTTCTTTTTATGGATTCTTGCTCCTTTTTAATGCAATTTTCTTATGCAATGTCCTCCCCCCCCCACTTCGTGACACACACACACATTCTCTCTCTCTCTCTCTCCCCTCTCTCTCCTCTCTCTCTCTCTCTCTCTCTCTCTCTCTCTCTCTCTCTCTCTCTCTCTCTTCTTCATGACCTTCCATATAACATACCTGCCCATGTATGTAAACATACATGTATTAGCCATTCTTAGAGCGAAAGTGGTAATGAACTGCCAAAGGAAATCAAAGATCAAGGCTGAAAAATAAACACGTTTTGGACATTGCAGACCCCCCCCCCCCCCCCCCACCCCCACTCTCACATCCTACAACTTTCCCTTCCAAACGACCATTGTCCAGTCCCCCCCCCCCTTCACTGCCCACTCCCCCTCCCCTTCTCTGTCCTGATTAAACCGCTCTGCTGTTGTCAAGGAGAAGAAACTTCATTCCTTAATGAGGGACAGGCATGATGGCCCGGACGGGCTTTTGTATGTAAAGATTGCTGCTGGTGTGTGTGTGTGTGTGTGTGTGTGTGTGTGTGTGTGTGTGTGTGTGTGTGTGTGTGTGTGTGTGTGTGTGTGTGGAAATGGCGGTAGTTGCGAATCACGCTAGGACAGTAATGAGCGACAGCCAACACACACGGCCGGCAAAGGACGTTGTTCAATGGAGGGCAAGTATTTCCCACGCCAGTCGTTTGCTGCTGTTGTGCTGTTGCAGCTGAGAACAAAAGACCATGTGTGAGACAGGGAAGATGTGAACAATGGAGCTGTCTATAAAACAAGAACAAAAGACCATGTGTGGACAGGAAGATGTGAACAATGGAAGCTGTCTATAAAACAAGAACAAAAGACCATGTGTGAGACAGGAAGATGTGAACAATGGAAGCTGTCTATAAAACAAGAACAAAAGACCAGTGTGAGACAGGAAGATGTGAACAATGGAAGCTGTCTATAAAACAAGAACAAAAGACCATGTGTGAGACAGGAAGATGTGAACAATGGAAGCTGTCTATAAAACAAGAACAAAAGACCATGTGTGGGACAGGAAGATGTGAACAATGGAAGCTGTCTATAAAACAAGAACAAAAGACCATGTGTGAGACAGGAAGATGTGAACAATGGAAGCTGTCTATAAAACAGAAAGTAAAGAAAAAGAAAAGAAAGGAGGAAAAAAAAGGAAGAAAAGAAAGTAAGGAAACTAAAGGGGAAAAATCGACATGGTTAAAATGCAAGTGTACTTACCCCTTCCGTACTTCCTGAAAACATATCTCGGACAGACCAACAGCAAGGCTGCTGCAAGAGCAATGCCACAAAAAGCATCACGTAGCTGTTCCACCTGTCATTGACCGATACCTACAAGAGTTTGAGGACAAACAAGAAACTCACCATCAGCCTGTAGGCTCCAAAAGTTAGGATCAGGTTTGGACCTTGTTTGCCATGCCAGACATTAAGTGGGACACATTTTGTTCCACAAAGACGGTTCCATGACACAGAACCAACACTGGAACAGACCCAGGCAAAGGGAACAATGCTCCAGATAATGTAGAGGAAACGAAGCACATTGTAATGGCCTGACATTGTTGAGAGCGGAGGTCACAGTATTGTGGGCAGGAATGTCGCGGTGATAGAGCTGTTGAGTAGTAATGACGACACAAAAAGGGAGGTAAGGGAGAGATTCTGGGAACAAGGAATCAAAACAAACTAGTCCCATAGACACCATCCACAGTGGTGCCGTATTTAACACTGCCGACGTTCAGGCAGGGAGATCATAGGGTCGATTCTCATCAGGGGCATTTATTTATGTGCATTTTTTATTCGTTCTTTCCGAGAACTGAGTATACAAAGCACCAGAATGGGAACACTGGAACCACATAGTCGACCTTCATCCACTAAAGCGATGACGTTCTATGAGTTTGGTCCCATTGTCTATCACTGCAGCTGTCTCTATTTTTCGCTCCTGGTGGATGAGAGGAAATGTAATGAAGAGGAAGTGCACCCTTCATTTTTCCTTCTTTCTTTTCCCTGCACATTTCTTTCTTTGTTCTTTCTTTTCTTCTGTCATTCTTTCCTTCTTTCGTTCCTTCTGTTTGTCTGCCCATCTGTCTGTCTTTCTGTCTGTCTGTCTTTCTTTCATTGTACTCCCGTCTTTCTTTCTTTGTCTTTTCTTTATGTCCATCCTTTATTTGCACTCTGTACTTCTTATTTTCTCTTTCGCAGGACTCCCTCAGTTCCTTTTGTTTTCTAAACGTTTTTCTTTCTCTGCACTCAGTTATTTTTTTCCTGTTTCTCCAGACCTCTTTTCTTTTTTCTTTCTCTCTATGTTTTTTTCCTCTGTATTCTCTGTCTTTTTTCTTTCTCTATGCTTGTGTTTTGTATCCTCTTCATTCGTTTTTTTTCTGTATTCACTTTTTTTTTGATTCACTTTTTGCTGTTTCTGTATACACTTTTTTTCTTTCTTTCTCAGTTCTCCTTTCTGTCTGTCTGTAATTCGCTTTGCATTCCTTCGTTTTATGTGCACATTTTTTTCGTTGTTTATCCTTACCCCCTTCTTTCCCTTCCTTCTATAGTTTCTTGCTTTCCTGGTTCCTACTTTTGTTTCTCCACACTCTCTTTTCATTCTTTCTTTCGTATCCTGAAGAGACTCTACACAGGGAGAGTCCGACCTGTAGTTGAGTACTGGACATCAGCATGGGCATCAGCTGCAAAGTCTAACCTCGACCATCTCAACAAGATACAGAATCAAGTTCAGCGTGTCATAACTGGCGCCATGAGATCCACCCCAATCCTGAAGATGGAGGAGACCATTGGGCTACAGTCATTGGAGGACAGAAGGGACACAGAGATCCTCATCCAGGCAGCAAAATTCAAACGCCTTGAAAACCATCCAATGAACGACAGAATGAGCAGACCCACCAAGAGCCGGCTGAAAAGAGGCAGCTTCATCCACCAGTCAAGACGCCTTGAAAGACAAATCCCAGTCTTGATGGAACATGAAGCAAAGCCTATCGCGGCAAATGTCACCCACCCGTCTTGGAAGAGGCAGGTGTTCCCAACAGTCGTCACCAGCATTCCCGGAGTGGAGAAGAGAGGAACACAGTCAGACACCCAAAGGAAAGCCCTGGCCATGGAGTACATCTGCAACCAGTACCCCCAGGAAGACTGGACCCATGTCTTTACAGATGGCTCTGCCACAGAAGCAACGAGGGATGGTGGAGCTGGAATCTTAATCCGATACAAAGACGGAAATGAAGAAATTGCAATTCCAACAGGAAAATACTCCACCAACTTCCGAGCTGAGCGAGAAGCCCTCTGTGAGGCAGCCACAACAGTCTTGCAGAACTCCACAAGAACAACAGGGCAGGTGGTGGTGTTCTCTGACGCTCTCTCCGTGCTCCAAGCCCTCAAGAACTCCCGCTGCAAAGAACAGAACCATCTTACTTAGCCCTGTTGCCCTGAGTGCCAGAGTGGAGAAAGTGGTGATACAACGGGTACCGGCACACTGTGGCATCAGAGGCAACGAAAAAGCGGACATTCTGGCAAAAGACGGTGCACAGAAGGAGCAGGCCAACAACCTGGTGTCATATGATGAAATTAGGACAATCGTCAAGGCACAGCAAGGAATAAAATGGCGGCTCCTGCATCCCAAATACAACCCAGAAGACACATACCATTTGCTGGGACGACGGGAACAGGTCAAGATCTTCCGCCTGAGGACTGGACACAATCGCCTGCTCCACCACATGCACACAAAATTTGGCATTGGACAGAGTGGATAGTGCCCTTGTGGTGAGGGACCAATGACAACTGACCACATCCTTCAAGTCTGTACGACGTATGCAGCATCCAGGAGAAAGTACTGGCCAACACCGACAGCAGTGGAAGCCAAGCTGTACGGCACCCTGGAGGAACTGCGACGGACGGCAGCCTTCATCGAGGACACCGGGCTGCTCATCTAACGGGATGGCGAACAAGGAAGAAGAAGAATTCCTTCTTTCCCTCCTTTGTTTTCTGTACTCACCTACTTGTTTCTTCTTTTAGCTCTTTGTGATCAGTTGATGTTTTGCATTTCTCTTATTTTCACTGTGGTTCTTGTTCCTCCTCCCTCCATCCTTCCAGCCCCCTTCTCTCTATCTCTCCCCCTCCCCCCCCCCCCCCCCTCTCTCTCTCTCTCTCTCTCTCTCTCTCTCTCTCTCTCTCTCTCTCCTCTCTCTCTCTCTCTCTCTCTCTCTCAGCACTCAGAAAGATTCATGCAAGTTTTATAAAGCCTGAGTACTATTGACGTCCTTCGTCATTCAAACTCAACTTACTAATGTCCCTACATAAGTCTCACGATGCATGAACTTTCTCACTGTACCTGTATAAAGCATTTACTTGGCAACTCATTGAAATTTCATGTTTTTTTCCCTTTTTTTTTTTCTTGTTGTGTGTATTTGTTTAAGTTGTGAAATTTGAAAAAAAATTTTTCTTTGTATTATTCTTGCTTTTTTTCAGATTGAAAAATTTCTTAGCAATGTTCCCCCCACCACTACCCCCACCCACCCCCCCAAACCCCCTTCGAGGGGTCGGGCCTGAATTGAATATCCCCCAACTCTGACACAACTCTCCTCTCTCGCTCTCGCCTCTCTCCTCTCTCTCTTTTAAACATTTTAAGGCTCCGACCTAACATTTAGATTGTCGTCAAACTTTCCAAGGCTCAACATATTTAAAACATTAAATTTCTTTACGTCCATACGGGCGCGGGCTGCGACTCATTTTTTTGGGAAACGACCTGCCTCTCTTTATTTTTATCTTGTTTTGGCCAAAAAAGCAATTAAATTTGTCCTTACCATTCCTTCATTAATTTTGAGTTCCTATTCCGGAACCACATCCTTGGGAAAGCGTCCAATATAGTTTTTAAAAGTTTCAAGGAACTTTTTTCTTCACCTCTCCAAGACACACTTTTCAGCGCGATGACGAAAAAAAATCGTTACTGAACAGACGAGTGGAAAAGACGCATCCCCAGCAGAGAGCCTTTTTTGGAAAGTGACATCCATCCTTCCCATACAGCAACCCGGGAAACCAAATAAAAAGTTTCTACGGCTCTCTGGAGTCTGACGTGGATCCCCAAAACACCAACCCCGTTGAAAGAACCCCCGACAGTCCAAAAGGCTTCGCACCGCTTGCAGGATCGGCAATCCATGCCTAAAGGGTCTCCTCCCGCCACCGCCTTCCTCTTGATCAGCCACGACCATCCCCCAAACCTTAGTACCCCAAAGGGGGCTCCGGTCACCCGGTCAGTCCCACACGGCACGTCCCCCAGCCTTGAAACACGACCGTGCGTACGACCGGGGAGGCCACCGTGGCATTCGCTTTGGGAACCGGGGTCCGCCTCATCACCTTCAACTTTTGGATGAGGGGGGAAACCCCCCCCCCCTAATTTTGTCATGCATTAACAAAAATATGGAAAGGATTTTAGTTAAATAACTACAAATTTTTATGTGTAGTTTGATATGCAAAATTCCCGAAATATTTACGGGGCCCAAAGCCCGTAAATGTCATAAACACTTGTTAGCCTAACTTTGTAACAACTTTCAGTCGTGCTTGCAAATAAATTTTAATTTTTTAACTTTTCAATGGGATCGTACCTGGGGTTTGGGCTGGTGACATCGATCCTTAATAATACATCCTCTACTCTTTTATTGTATCATTTGCCCGCGGTAAACACGATACAGACCCAACACTAGATTGTTTTTCATCAGTGTCTCAATTTGCTTAGACAATCTACAAATTTACAAAAATTTTTAAAGTTTTCCGGGCAGCTTACAAATCGGGTGAAGAAAATATTCCGAAAACAAGGATACTGTGCAGATCACGATGGGGGGCCGATTGACCAGAATTCCTTCACTGGGGTTTTCACGGGGAGATCGGACCTAAGAACTAAAGAAAATAACTTCTCAAGACTGACAACGCCCCGTTTTCCAACGTTAACTTCTAAGTGCCCGTGCAAGATAAGAACAAACTTTTATCAAATTTGATTTTTTCCCCATTTCATTCTTTTTTTTTTAACATCACCAACACTCCCACACATACACTTTTCGTTAATAAAGGGGGAAATTGTTTTATTGCCTCTGCCCGGAAAGTGGTGCGATCAAAGGGGAGTGAAGACCGAGCTAAAGTAACCGAATAACCGTCAAAACCATTCGCTGTTAAATTGGTGCAGCGGGGGGATACGTTCGATCCCTGGGTTCGCCTTCATATAGCTCCGTTTTTTGCGGACAATCATTGCCCCCTTCACTTCGGATGGGGAGGTTGGGTGACCCAGATTCTCCTTAGTTTCACACTAGTCCCTCATAGTTAGCATTAGTTTTTTTCTTACAGCAATAAAAAAAACCCAAATTTAATCCGTATGCGAAATTTCTTTATTTTAATTGTAAGTCTCCAAAATCATTTTGGAAAAGTTTCAGGAGAATGGGCCCACTTGCAGACATATTTTTTGTATTGTTATATACAATCGTTTGGAAAAGAAATTTGGTCGATTAATTTTTTTGTCTTATCCACAACTAAGAAAAAATTGGATCACAATCCTATACCGCTTAGTGAAGATATATTTGCATGTCAAAGTACATTGTCGCAAATCGTAGAAAGGATTGTTTAATCTGGGGTCATTAAAAGGATTTTTCTTGATTTTTGAATTTGATAAAATATTGTATACACTAAAATTGTGTATCCAAAGGACAAGATCACACTCCTGTAACGCACACAAGGTCAAGTTGCAATGGACCCTGCTTTCTTTTATGTAAAAAGCCGGGGGGCGAAGCCCTGGGGTTAAAAGGGAAGGCGACTTGTTTGCATATATAGAGGGGCAACTTGCTGCCGAACGCGAGCGCGAAGAGACAAAGCCGCCGCAGACAAGGGCCCAAAAGACTGCTCCGAACGCGAAGAGGAAAAAGCTTGCCGCAGAACGCGAGCGCAAAAACGCAAGAAAAACACAGGAGTAGAGGGAGATAAGACGCTTGAGTCGAACACCAAGTTGCGCTGGGCAAGTAAACCCCAAACCACGCCAAGCAACCAAAAGGTCAAAATCCTTTTCTTGAGGATCGCGAGGACATCGAGGCTACCTGTCCATTTTGAACGCTCGCGACCTAAATAATGGAGGAGGATAAATGGGGTTTTTAGAGGGGTCCCTTTTATGAAGGGTGGGGCCCAGAGAAGCCACTTCAAATACCGGGTTGAGGAAGTGCTGACTACAATGTTTTTAAAAATGTGCTACTAAGAGTAGCAACTGAACGCGGTCCCCTATCCAAGAATTTTCGCAGCGCAAAACCGCTTTGGGGCCCAAAAAATTGCTACGGGGAAGTCCGACCATATTTTAAAAGAGATTCAAAATGTAAAACAAAAATGACCGATTTGAAAAAGAGATGTTGCAGGAAAAGTTCTTAAGACCCTGCCAAGGGACAAGGAAAATTTTTTCCGAAGAAAGCTCGCCGGGCAAAAGGAAGTTTTTGGTTGCAGCAAATTTTTTCGATGGCCTGGGCTTGCAAAAAGAAGTTTTATAAAAGGGAAATGATAACACAACCAGCGCCCAAAACCCAAAGGTAGGAACCAAACAACCACGAACATTCAAAAGAGATGGCAAACCCTGAAACCAATTCCTCCATGGAAATCTGGGGGAACACAAACTACCGAAGCCAGAGGCCCCCCCAAGATTCCATCAGGTCAATAGAAAGGGATGCTTCAATGCGGGGGCCAATTTCTTTAGAGATCCCGGGGAAATGAAAAAGAAACGAAAATTAGGAATCTTTTTCCTGAAGAAAACATACAAGCGAAAACCCGGGGTTCTAGAAAAAAAAAAAAACCAAACAATACTTTTGCTCTGAAAGGTGAAGGAACAAAAGACTAAGGATAGGGACACCGGCGCCCCCAAACACAAGTAAAAAAAAATTTGGGGGCCAGCAAAGCAACCAGGTCGAGCAAATTTTGTTCGTTAGCAAACAACATACGGAAAAACCCCCCAAAACAGCGATCGTAAAACTGGAAACGCCATACTACAGGGGAAAGAAAGATTGGTAGCAGACGACGCCCCTGCCATTTTGATGGAAAACGAAAACGACCGAAAAAGAGAAGCAAGAGAACAAAATGAGGCCAAGCCCATAGTACATGAAAGGGAAAGAAGGGGGGAAACCTAACTCACGTGCTCCACAAAGGGAAAAAGGAAAAAAAAAGAACCATGGCAGCTTTGAAATCCTAAACACCGGGAAGGAACAAATCGGGCTTAGAGCAAGCAATCAGTTTTGGCAACAGACCCCTTTCACACTGAAAAAGAACAAAGAAAGGGAGAAAGCTGTGCAGAGTCGTGGGGCGTGCACAAAGGGAATCGGGGTGTCACAGAAGCAAGGACCACGATTTGCTACTACATGAAAAGAGGATGCTTTATAAAAATACTGCAGGGTCAGAGAACATGAACCAGACGTGGTGCCAACAGTATAACAGCCACAGGAATTAGCACATATTCCCAGGTCCGGACATTTTTAATAAAATAAGTAAAAGGGACGGTTTCCCATTCATTTCACGGGCCCGGAAATGATGCAGTATTAAAAATTTTGTATCTCATCGACACTGTCAAAGTTTGTGACCCGGGGAAGCTAGGAAAACCCACCGCTACGGCATCCCCGGGGTAATGTCCCGTTTCCTACGGAGCGTTGATTCGGGGGCTTTCAGCCCCCCACCCTGGGGAAACGATACGTTTTTACTAGAAGTTATCAACTAAATATGCAGAAGCACTGAAAACCAAAGGGTAACACTGTAAAATCCAGAAGCCATACGAATGTGGACAGACTTGGCATTCCCAAAAAAACACAGCACAGAGACCCAAATTCCCTCAGGTTGATGAAAAAAAGTGTATCGCTTTTGAGCAAAAAAGGGAGCACACCACAAAAAACCACCAGAAAGGCCCGGGGGAGAAGTTAAAACGGACATCAAAAAAATGATTAAAAAATTTGCGTGGATCACCACAAAATGATGGGTTTCATTCCGGCCATGTTATCGCATTCGGGGGGTCCAAAAGATTAAGGGGGTTTTTGTTAAATATTTTAAGGAAGGGGAAGTTAAGGGACCCAAGATACTGAAAAAGGCTGGGGAAGGGGAAAAAAACCCCCAGAAAAAAAAACCCGCGAGATTAACAGATCTCGAAAAAGAGGAAAAAATTGCAGATCGCACAAACCAAAGAACCAGAAAGGGTATACAAACATTCAACAAAAAGGCGCACAGCGCCGCTGAAAAGGGAAAGAGTGTTATTTGCTACCTGAAAGCACAAAACTCCACTCTCTTTGGAAAGGACCTTTTGTTGTCAAGAAAAAGTAAAACGGGGTTGACTACCAAAACCCAAATTTAAAGGGGGAAAGAAAAGTTAAAAACCAAAAACTTATCAAAATACCAGAAAGGGGACTCATGCGCGGGGCAGGGCAACTTCACAACACTCTTTCTCCCTCCGCGTCATACCAGAAAGAAACATGGGCGCAGATTACATTCTCGGATCCACTAAGATCCAAGAATGAAAGAAGCACAGACTCATATTTTGTGTAC
This sequence comes from Conus ventricosus, assembly GCA_018398815.1. NCBI lineage: Eukaryota > Metazoa > Mollusca > Gastropoda > Neogastropoda > Conidae > Conus > Conus ventricosus. The sequence continues at coordinate 92,555,133 of CM031602.1, read as the reverse complement.
AAATCATGTTTTATGTAAGAAAATTAATATATGACAGTAGATTTTAAATTAAAATTTTTTGTTAGAAAAAGACATCCATAAAACGCACAAGAATAGATTTTTCCCCTTTCAAAAAGAGAATGTGAGTTCGTTATTGGGGGTCGGCTTGTTAGTCTAGCGTACAAAGGAAAAGTTTAAGACGAAAAATCTTGAATCGCATCACTTTGCCGAAAGGGGGAGAGTTGGGTGGTCTTTTACCATAAGAGTATTCAACGAATCGTTTCATTGGGTGACAGAATTGTTTTTGTCCCATCATGGCACGCGGGAGTGTTTGGGAGAACACTCAGGGGGGCGCAGATTGGGAAACTCATCACAGGGGTATGGGGCGGCTTAATTGATGTGGGATGCCATCTTTCACCTTTCAGTCTTTGGTCTTACAGAGCAAAATAGGGTTTGGGAGAAACTCATGTAATCGTGCGTCATCGCAAGAGGTATGATTTGGTCTAGTAATCCCGGGGGTGCCCTTTTGCACCATTGCATGCGTGGGGGTTCACTGGTTGTGAGCCCTATTCCGGCTGCAGATGTACATAAAATCCTGAAGCGAGGGCTTCATTTGCCACCCATCATAGTGGGGGGGCCGTTCGCCTATGTAACAGAAACTTAGGCGCGCTTGGGAATATGTCGTTCATTTATACCTCTCATAAACTAGAGTACCTTCAGGTGCGTGCTTTTTAAGTCATTCCTTTTGTTTTCGGTGCAGATTTCTAGCGGGACAAAGGGGAGATAGATCGTGTTTGGCAAACAGGTGCGCCAAGAAGGTTTTTGACTCAGGGGTTACATCGTATACATGATGCTTTGTTCTGGTTTGTAAGAACCAATCTGTCATTTTTTAACGACAAGGCAGAACTACAATTGCATATTATTGGGTTTAAATTTTGGGGTGTTATTATTAAATGATTCTTATCTGCATTCATAACCGATGAAGCAGTGTTTGGTCTTGGGGCCTAATAAAATTTTTTTTTTTGTAAAAGAGTTTGGAACCCAGTTAATCTTAAGACGGGGATATTGGTAACATGTAAGGCTCACGACCTAACACTTTAGATTGGCGTCCAAACTTTTTCCAAGGCCTCAACATATTCATCATTAATCTTTAACGTCACGATACGAGGCGCGGGCTGCGACTCCCATTTTCTTCGGAAACGACCTGCTCCATCTTATTTCCTGTTTTGTGCCAGAGAGATAATTTGTACTACATTCTGCACAACTGAGGTCATCCCGATGAAACCAGCATCCTCAAGTGCAATAAGTTTGTCACAGTTGTCAGGCCAACTTAACTACGGTGTCCATAACACGACATTAGCGCATGCGTACAAGGCAACAGGCAGGAATAAAGACGGCGGCCCTGCAACCAGTACAACCGTGACATCCACCATTTGCTGGGACGACAAGGAACAAGTAAAGATCTCTCACGCTCCTGAGGTCTGGACTCAATCGCCTAGCTCCATCTTGAAACCTGCACACAAAATGGTTCGGTCATTCGGACTGCAGGATCATGGCTCGAGGTGGACCATACAACGGCCCATCCCCCAGTCGCCACACCTGATGCAGCCACCCACGCCCAACCTAGTACTGCCAACACCCGGACAGCATGGCAGTCCAGCAACGGCACCCTCGCGCGCCACCTTTGCACGGACCGGCTTCATCGACGGACCCCGGTGCTGCATCCGGAGACCTGGCCGCGCTCATCCCCTCCTTTGTAGTCGCACCTACTTCTCTCTACTCTTTGTCGCATCAGAATTGAGTGTTTGTGAACTTTCACTTATTTTTCAACTGTGGATCCTCTCCCATCCATCCTTTCCAGGCCCCCTGCTCTTATCTCTCCCCCCTAACCCCCTATCTCCTCTCCTCTAACAATCTCTTCGTCTCTTCTCTATCTCTCTCTCTTCGTGCTCTCTCATCTCTCTCTCGTCTGTCTCACACTAGAAAGATTCATGCAACTTTTTATTAAAGCCTGAGACTAGTACGTCCTTCGTCATTCAAACCAACTTACTAATGTCCCTATCATAGTCTCACGTTATGCATTGAACTTTCTCACAATGTACCATGAATATAAAGGCAGTTTACAATTAGGCAACATTCATATGTAATCATGTGGGCCGATTACTTCTTTCCTGTCGGTTAGTTCGGGTGTAGTTACTGAAACTTGAAAGAAGTTTCTTGCTACGATGTATTCCGCTTACTTTTCAGATTGCAAATTTCTTATGCAAGTGTTTCACTTCCCACCACTACCCCACCCAGCCCCCCAACCCCTTCGTATGGGGTCTGCCTGTAATGAATGTTTATCTCCAATCTGACCAACTTGCTCTCGTGACTCGCTAAGCTCATCTCCTATCAGGTACCAATCTCTCCACCCATCGCTACTCTCTCTCTCTCTCTCTCTCTCTTGCTCCCTCCCTTCCCTCTCTCTCTCCTTCACTCCCTCCCTCTCTCCCTCTCCATCCTTACCTCCCCCCTCTCTCTCCCTTCCACCCCCCCTCTCTCTCTCACTCTCTCCTCTCCCAAGTCATAAACTTCATATATAACTTGAAATGACTGTTGTCAACATACACCAATCGCCATCCTTAC
>CM031602.1:92537529-92540029 GCA_018398815.1 Conus ventricosus | reverse complement strand
GGACATAACAGTATAGAAGTAGGTGAGGACATAGCAGTATAGAAGTAGGCGAGGACATAGCAGTATAGAAGTAGGTGAGGACATAGCAGTATAAAAGTAGGTGAGGACATAGCAGTATAAACGTAGGTGAGGACATAGCAGTATAGAAGTAGGTGAGGACATAGCAGTATAGAAGTAGGTGAGGACATAGCAGCGGTAGAATGGATGACAGGCAACAGAAAGACGGTAAAGTAGATGAGGATACATCTGTAGCAGTAGAGTAGGTGAGGACAGAACTAGGGTAAAGTAGGTGCAGACAGAAAGATGGTAAAGTAGATGAGGACAGAAATAGGGTAAAGTAGGCGAGGACAGAGGACAGAAATAGGGTAAAGTAGATGAGGACAGGGGACAGAAATAGGGTAAAGACGATGAGAACAGAAGACAGAAATATGGTAAAGTAGGTCAGGACAGAAATAGGGTAAAGTAGGTCAGGACAGAATAGGGTAAAGTAGATGAGGACAGGGGACAGACATAGGGTAAAGTAGATGAGGACAGAAAACAGAAATAGGGTATTGTAGGTGAGGACAGAGGACAGAAATAGGGTAAAGTAGATGAGGACAGAGTACAGAAATAGGGCAAAGTAGATGAGAACAGAGGACAGAAATAGGGCAAAGTAGGTGAGGACAGGGGACAGAAATAGGGCAAAGTAGATGAGGACAGAGGACAGAAATAGGGTAAAGTAGATGAGGACAGGGGACAGACATAGGGTAAAGTAGATGAGGACAGAAAACAGAAATAGGGCATTGTAGGTGAGGACAGAGGACAGAAATAGCGTAAAGTAGATGAAGACAGAGGACAGAAATAGGGTAAAGTAGATGAGGACAGGGACAGAAATAGGGCAAAGTAGAGAGGACAGGGGACAGAAATAGGGTAAAGTAGATGAGGACAGGGGGCAGACATAGGGTAAAGTAGATGAGGACAGAAAACAGAAATAGGGTAGTGTAGGTGAGGACAGAGGACAGAAATAGGGTAAAGTAGATGAGGACAGAAAACAGAAATAGGGTAAAGTAGATGAGGACAGGGGACAGAAATAGGGCAAAGTAGGTGAGGACAGGGGACAGACATAGGGTAAAGTAGCTGAGGACAGAAAACAGAAATAGGGTCAAGTAGATGAGGACAGGGGACAGAAATAGGGTAAAGTAGATGAGGACAGAGGACAGAAATAGGGTTAAGTAGGTGAGGACAGGGGACAGAAATAGGGTAAAGTAGATGAGGACAGAAAACAGAAAGAGGGTTGTGTAGGTGAGGACAGAGGACAGAAATAGGGTAAAGTAGATGAGGACAAGGGATAGAAATAGGGTAAAGTAGATGAAAACAGAGGACAGAAATAGGGTAAAGAAGGTGAGGACAGAGGACAGAAATAGGGTAAAGAAGGTGAGGACAGAGGACAGAAATAGGGTAAAGTAGATGAGGACAGTGGACAGAAATAGGGTAAAGCAGATGAAAACAGGGGACAGAAATAGGGTAAAGTAGATAGGGACAGAGGACAGACATAGGGTAAAGTAGATGAGGACCGGGAACAAAAATAGGGTAAAGTAGATGAGGACAGGGACAGAAATAGGGTAAAGTAGATGAGGACAGAGGACAGAAATAGGGTAAAGTAGGTGAGGACAGAAGACCGAAATAGGGTAAAGTAGGTGAGTAGAGAAAGAGGGTAAAGTAGGTGAGGACAGAAATAGGGTAAAGAAGGTGATTACAGAGGACAGAAATAGGGTAAAGTAGGTGAGGACAGAAATAGGGTAAAGTAGGTGAGGACAGAAATAGAGTAAAGTAGGTGAGGACAGACGACAAAAATAGGGTAAAGTAGGTGAGGACAGAGGGCATAAATAGGGTAGAGCAGTTGAGTACAGGGGACAGAAATAGGGTAAAGTAGATGAGGACAGTGGACAGAAATAGGGTAAAGCAGATGAGGACAGGGGACAGAAATAGGGTAAAGTAGATGAGGACAGAGGACAGACATAGGGTAAAGTAGATGTGGACAGGGGACAGATATAGGGTAAAGTAGATGAGGACAGGGGACAGAAATAGGGTAAAGTAGATGAGGACATTGGACAGAAATAGGGTAAAGTTGATGTGGACAGGGGACAGAAATAGGGCAAAGTAGATGAGGACAGAGGATAGAAATAGGGTAAAGTAGATGAGGACAGGGGACAGAAATATGGTAAAGTAGGTGAGGACGGAAATAGGGCAAAGTAGATGAGGACAGAGGATAGAAATAGGGTAAAGTAGATGAGGACAGGGGACAGAAATAGGGTAAAGTAGGTGAGGACGGAAATAGGGCAAAGTAGATGAGGACAGAGGATAGAAATAGGGTAAAGTAGATGAGGACAGGGGACAGAAAGAGGGTAAAGTAGGTGAGCACAGAGGACAGAAATAGGGTAAAGTAGAAGAGGACAGAGGACAGTTAGGGTAACGTAGGTGGCGACAGAGGAGAGAAATAGGGTAAAGTTGATGAGGACAG
>CM031602.1:92525029-92532529 GCA_018398815.1 Conus ventricosus | reverse complement strand
CCCAATGTAAACATTTATGAATACGCCTTAAATTGGGTTTTTGGGAAAAATAGACAATTTCCCCCAAGATAAAAGGACTTTCTCTTTTTTAAAATGGAATACAAAGCCACAACCACATTTTGTTTAAAAACCCCATCGTAAGACTTTTACGAAGTTACGATAACAATCACTGAATGTGTTTTTGCTTAAAGCTAAAATTTAAATTATCAGTTTTTGATATAATATATTTAAATCAAATTTTTGGTTTGAAGAGCCCCTTTGAACGGATTACGGAAAAAACGCAAGCAAGCTTTTATGTTTGTACCTAAATTTTTGTAAATAGAAAATATTAGTATTTTTTAGGGGCTCAATGTTTTACCGTTTAGGAAAGTTACATCAGCCCCATAATTCCCGTTTGGTTGATTTTGAATTTAACGAAAAATGTATTTAGCGCAGCGTTCACATGGTCATCAAGAGGTAAGACACAATTTGGATGTTCCTAAAGAAGCAAAAATAAACCCAAGGGGCTAATCAACCTTTAAGCTTTAATTAAAGTTTTTTTAAAAATATTTGGACATAAAAAAACCCTTGGCATAGAAATTTTGGGATCTAACAAAACCCGAAAAAAGATATTAAACTTTTTGTTTTCCTGCCCCAACGTTTGTTTAATTTGGGAATTTTAAAATTTTGCTTATTTTTTTTTGGTTCCAAGAAAAATTTCCCAAAAAGATTTGACATAAGTCACACCAAGTTTTATCTCAGAATGTAGCTCAAGTGGATTATTCTTTGAAGTTAGGAATTGTGAGGAGACCCCCTGCTCAAAAAATTAAGGGGTTTTTTCACCCGAAACAAAAGATTATCAGACTGAAGTTCGCATGTTTTAACCTTTTGATATATTTTTAATGTAATTAACAATCTTTTTGATTGTTCTTTTTCAAGTCTTCAACCATAACAATATCCCATATTGAATCAAGAAAAATTTTTTTTAAATTATTTGGGTAAATTTTTTAAAATTTAAAAGGAAAAAGGGGGGGATCAAGACCCTTGGGGGAACCCCTATCTATAATCTTTTGGATGAATAAGTTCCCTACTTGTTGAATATTTCTTTTAAATTTTTAAAAAATTTTTAAAATACCAGAGAACTAATTTTTTAATTTTAAAAAACCTATAGCCAAACTTGATAAAATTTTTTGTATCGAAAAATGTGGCAAAGTTTTTTTTGCAAAGGGGTTTTAAATTTTGCTAGGGGCTTTAAAAGACAATCTAGACCTCCCCTTTTAAAACCCGGCCCTTTTTTGGGGATAATGCCAGTTTTTTCAAATTATGTCAATTTTTTTAAACAATTTTTCCCCATTTTTTTAAAAATAGATGAAAGAGCAAAGGGCGTGCTATTTTTTTTGTCTGTTTTTCCTTCTTTAAAAGGGGAAAAAATTTGATCTTCCTTTGGGAAAAGGTATTTTCCTTTCCCCAAAACATTTTTTAAAAATTTCATAAAATAAAAAAAATTTTTGGTATTGTTTTAACATTTCTTTAAAAAATGGCCAAAACCCAACAACTTTTTTTTATTAACAATGAAGAAATAGCGAGTGTAATTTAGAAGAAATTTTCACATTTAATAAAACATTATTTGTCAGGGTCAGGGGACTTTCTTTGTTAGATTGGTTTTCCCCCATCTTGCTTTGTTGATAACTACAGAAGGGGGTTTTTTTTAAAAAATTCAGCAAAATTTTTTTTGGTTGCCGAGGAAATTTTTCAGACCCATTATATTGATAGCTAAAAGGGTTCCCGTTTTCATTTTAGGATCTTTTTCCAAATTTTTTTGATACTTTTTCACTTATTTCATAAAACAAAATAACCAGTTTTCGCGTTTGCATTTTTAATTACTTTATTCCCTTTTATTCTTGGGATTCTAAGGTAGCTCCCCTTTTAAACCTTTTTTACTTTTGCTACAGTTTTAAACGTCTTTTATTTTTATCAAAACCTTTCTGCAAAATTTTTCCACCCCATTTACCCGTTTTTGGAATTTTGATTACAAAAACGAATTGCCCCACCCGCTCAGCAGTAGTGAATAGTAAAATATGTACATATTTATATCAGTTTTCAAAAGAATTACATATAAAGATAAAGATTGAAATTTGGGGCCCTCACCGCTTTTAATAACTTTTGGTTTTTCTTACGTCACTTGGGTACTACAAATGTTCAGAGAAAAAACTATGGGGTATGATCACCCAAAGGGTTTTTCATAAGTTTCCATTACACTCGGCCCTTTATGGGAATTAAAACATAATTGCAAAATCTTTTACAGGGATCAGGATCTCGGATACTTCCATATTTAAAGGGAAATGGGGGTGAATTTTCCCCCAAAAATTTTTACGATTTGGAATTCTATCCCCGAAAAGCATGTCATTAAACGCCCGAATTAACCCTTTACTACTTGAAAGTTTATATTTTTAGCAGTTAATTGCTATCAATTACTCCTTTGGGGGTACCAAGACAATGTTAAGACAGAGAATTGTCAAAGTAACGGGAAATCAAAAATACAAGTCTAGGGGCCGGGGGAAGGTGAGAAGGGGGGTAAAAATAATGGGCATTTAATAAATGGGTGCAGAGACTTCTCATTGCACCAGTTTTTTTTACCACCGGGGGAAAAAAACGATCCACCGGGGTGTTTTTTAAAAAATTTTGTGATTGAAGTAAACCCTGTAGGAGCTGGTTTAAAATCGTTGAAGTTTACCAAATTTTGTTTAAACGACCCGGCTTCCATTTTATATATTTAAAGGTTTTTTTGCCCTCAAATTTTTTCAATGGCATTCAAGGGCAAATTTCAAAATGAAGTATTCAAAGAAAATAAAAAAAATTTCCCCAAAATGAATAACATGAAAATAACGCATAAGAACACTTTTCAAAAGAAGGGCCGAAGGAATAAAATGGTAATTGTAAGACTACACAAAAAAAAAAGGGGGGGGGGGGGGGGGGGGGGGGGGGGGGGGGGGGGGGGGGGGGGGGGGGGAGGAAACTTCATGTAGCAGGAGAAAAAAAAATCAAAATGCAACCCGGAAATAAATCCAAAAGTCATTTATTTTTCATGCTAGACTTTTACACAAATATGAATTTTTTGACGGGGGAGTGTTGTTAGGTTTTATGAAATATTTCCCTTTGTAAAATCATAGAATTCCGCCAGGGCCCTGGCAGGGAAAAAAAGGTAGATGATGATACGTTGGGCGAAAATGGGGAGGGAAGTAGTTTCTCATGAAGAACGGTTTAGACCGGGGGTTTCCCGGGTTTTCTGCCAAGGGGTTTTTAAAAAGTGGGGGAAGGTCGCCCTAATTTAAACCAAATCATGGCCCCTTTTTGGGTTTGGGGGGAGTCTTTCTTCCCGGGGGTGGGAAGGAGATTTCCCTGCTGTGCGGGAACCCTTTGGGGAAATTTGAATAGTTCAGAGTTTATAACGCGTGAAAATTTGCGGGTTTATGTTTATTGGGGGTTTGAAAGAGCCCTTTTTTTCACAATTTGGGTGTAATGCCTTTAGCGAGGTTTTAACGTGTGCGCAAAAGTTTGAGAGGATGCAAGTCTTTTTTTTGAATTCATTGAACCCCCCAAAAGAATAAAAATTGATCGCTTCTTTTTCCCCTGACGCAAGTTTTTTTCAGGTGGGATAAGCCTTGTAGTGAAGATTTTTTGGAAAGGTTTTTAAACCCAAAAACGCCCAATTGGGGGGGTTTACACCGTTTAAAAAAAACATGAAGACAGAACATTGGGGGTCCTTACTTTTTTCACTTTCCTTTTTCCTTTGTTCTTTTTGTTCGATTCTGACATTTTTGATAAGACGCTATCATTGGGAAATTTACGTCATGAGAATTTTTTGTGTTTGGGTCGTTTTTTGGGTTTATTTTTATCTTTTTTTTTTTCTTTCCCCTTTTATGTTAAACCGGGGGTTTTGCAACACCCGAGCGGGTAAAGGGCTTGTTCGCCTCCTTTTATTATTTTCGCGGGTTCGTTGAAAAATTTAACGATTCGAATTACATTTTTTTGGTTTGATGGCAATCGGGGTTTTTTGCTCATACCCTATTGGGGATTATTTTTTTGATAATGTTCGATTACTTTTCCCCAATCACCGATTTTTCTTTTCCCCCTTTTCATAAGAAGTGAGGGAGTTGAAATTTTGGAATTTTAACGGGGCTGTCCGTTCCAATGTGGAAGTCGGGATTTTGTTGACCGTTGCTTCATTTAAAATTCTCGAAGCGCCGCTTGTTGGGGTTTTGGCTTTTTTCTTGACTTATTCTTTTGGACAAAGAAACCCCCCTGGTCCCATTTTTTCATTTTTGGCAGAGCCTGCAGAAATGCTATAAGCCAACCCACGTTTTAGCTTCTATGTGTGCCATTTGTTTTGGTGGGGGAATTTCCCGTTAGATGATGTCCATTACGATTATTGTTACTGTTAGAGATTCCATTACGGGTATAGTTATGTGTTGATGCCATTGGGGTTTTTGTTACTTTTAGATTGGGCCCTTAGGGGATATTTTATGTGTATATGATGTCCCTTACGGGGATATTTTACGTGTGATTTCCATTTCGGGAATTGTTACGTGTAGATGATGCCATTTTGGGGAATTTGTTTCTGTGTAATATTCCTTTTGGTAATTTTTGTTAATGATTCCCTTAGGGGATTTTGTTCTGTTAAATGATGTCCCTTAGGTTTTGGGAATTTTGAACCTTTTTTTGGTGATTTCTTGTTTGCGTTTTGTCTGCCAGGGGATTCCCGTGTAATTAGCAGTTTGGGGTTTTAAAGGGGATAATTTTTTTTATTGTCAGGGGGGAAAAGTTTTCCTACTTGATTTAAATTTTTGTTTACTTTTCCCAGCCCCAATTAAAATTTCATTTTATTTCAATTTCAAATCGGGGTTTAAATCTGCTTTTTTTTTCGTGGTTTTTGTTACTGTTTGTCCGCGCATTTGTCGGGACTTATTTCAAAAATCGAAAAGGCTGTGCCAGTCTTGAATACTTTTTTAATTGTATTTGTTCATTTCTCCAGTTGCTGTGTCGATGTGTTCCAGTACGGGGTATATAGGCAAATTTGGGCATCCTTTTTTAGGGGGATGTTTCCTTTGTTTTGCTCTGTGCTGTCATATCTGCTGGGCGTTTCGCTGTCTAAGCGGCATTGGTTTGGAGTCATGCACGTGTATTTATGTCATCATGGGAGCAACCACTTACCTTATTTGTTTGTTATTCTTGTGTACGGGTCTGTCTGTCTGCCTGTCTGTCTGCCTGTCTGTCTGCCTGTTTTCTATTTATCTGTCTCTCTCCTCTTCTCTCTCTCTCTCTCTCTCTCTCCTCTCTTTTCTCTCTCCTCTCTCTCTCTCTCCCCTTTCTCTCCCCTCCCCTCCTTCTCTCTCTCCCTTCCTTCTCTCTCTCTCTCTCTCTCCTTCTCTCTCTCTCCCCCCCTCTCTCTCTCTCTCCCCTCTCTCTCTCCCCTCTCCCCTCTCTTTTCCCTCTCTCTCTCTCCCTCTTTTAATGTTATCTTCTTGGATGTGTTTGTTCTCTACTTTGTTTAAACGGTTTTTTCGAAGCATCCGACGTTTTCGTATTTTAAGTTATAGGTACCATGGTCAAACTTCCTCCCTGGCCAATAATGCATCGAGAAAGAATCTGACACGGGCTCGTTAAGATGCAGGAGAAGATGCAGGAGAAGATGCAGGCTAATATTCCACCCAGGGGAGGGAAGGGGAGGGGCAGGGGGCAGGGGGGGCGGGGGTGGGGGTGGGGAGTCCAAACAAGACGTTACACCTGACCCGCTTCTTTACAGTGCCGTAATGGTGAAAGTTTGAAACCCAGGTTAGAAGACCCCACGGCATCTCCAACAAGCCACGACGCTGCGTCCTTTTTCCGAACAAAGGACCAAAAACAAAGGAGACGACGCTGCGTCCTTTCCTTAACAAAGGACCAAAAACAAAGGAGCTTAAGAGCGTCTTTTCTTTAGACAGAAAAAAAGAAATGCATGTCTGTCTCTTTCGGAGTGAAGAGAATGGCTGCCCTGATGGAGTGGCATGCAGAATCGATGTAGCGACAATGTGGACACTTGATCTGGTTCATTCTATGTGCAACAGGGAGTCCTGTCTCTGCTTCCCATGCACCGAGAAAGACTTGAAATGCCACTGGCTGTGGACGATGGACAACTACAGCAATAAGGCGGATGACATGAATCAGCAGTGGACACAGCATTCATTTCAGAACACGCGCTGAAGCAACCACAAAATTATCTGTGTGTATACAAACTATATGAATTTCAAAAGAAAAGTCTTGTGATCAGTACTGATTGAGTATGAAGATAATTTCGCTCATTTTGAACACACACAGGCGCGCGCACGCACGTATGCACGCACGCACGCACTCACACACACACACACACACACACACCACACACACACACACACACACACACACACACAACACACACACACACACACACACACACACACACACACACAACACACGCACACACACACGCACGCATGCACACACACACGCGCGCGCGCGCACACGGATACACACACACACACACACACACACACACCACACACACACACACACACACACACACACACACACACACACACACACACACACACAACACACACACACATGCATACGTGCGAGCGCTCGCACGCAGAAATCACACCATCACAAGCATTCATAAGCCGCGCGCGCACACACACAGACACACACAGACACACACAGACACACACACACACACACAACACACACACACACACACACACACCCCACACACACACACACCACACACACACACACACACACACACACACACACACACACACACACACACACACACACACGCACGTACGCACGCACGCACGCACGCAAGCACGCACGCACGCACGCACGCACGCACGCACGCACGCACGTACACACACACACACACACACACACACACACACACACACACACACACACACACACACACACACACACACACACACACGCAATAAATACGCTCACGAAACCTCAACAGAGATACGTAGGCATGTGATTGCATACTAGCTGTGAGTAACATGTCTGTTATTCCTAAGGCCGATCCTACACGTGGAGAGCTACAGGACTACGATAGAAAACTATCCTCTATTAAAAAAGCACCCTGTTTGTCAAAGATCCTTTGGGGTAAAAGAAACACGACGTTTCGAAACTCAAAGAGCATTCTTCACGGTGAAGTGGTGATTAAAACGTCATTCTCATCCTCTGACTATTCCATCCTACTGATAGTTATTTGTCAGACACGATGGTATGTCGCTTAAAACTAACCGCCTTTGGGATATAAGATATGGCGAGTCTTGTGAGAGTTATTTTCTCCTGGCAAAATGGCTGCTCCCAGTGTTGACTCAAGCAGCAGAAGTTCTGGTTTCACTGACACGCCGGTCATGATCACGGCGTCAGTCTGACTCATCGTTGCATGGATAAGGACGAAGAAGGATATTTTGTTTAGTCATAATGTCACATCAAAATATA
>CM031602.1:92492529-92515029 GCA_018398815.1 Conus ventricosus | reverse complement strand
ATTGTACAGTTAAGGTGGACTTTCACTGGACTAGCTTGAGTCCGAGGTGGTGTGGCTATAACCTCACGATGTGTTTTACTGAGATCCTACGAAGGCACAAGTGATTTTCCCTGCTGATAATTTTTTTAATGGTGTTGTTGAACTGAAGGGAACTGAGCTGGGGTCTGGCAGTGACGGGCATTGACATCATGATGGACAGTAGCGGACATGGACATGGACAGAAAGGACACAAATATCGACAGAAGTGGACATAAAACATTGACAGCAATGGACACTAAGATCGACAGGGATAAAATATGAACATGGACAAGAATGGACATGAAGATTGATGGGGATGAATTTCTACATTGACATGAATTAACATTAAGATTGACAGGGATAAATATATTAACATTGTGACAAGAATGGACATGAAGACTGACAGGGATAAACATATCAACATTGACAACAATGGACATGAAGATTGACAGGGAGAAATATAAAAAAGAATGGACATGAAGATTGACAGGGAGAAATATCCACATTGACAAGAATGGACATGAAGATTGACAGGGATAAATATCCACATTGACAAGAATGGACATGAAGATTGACAGGGATAAATATCCACATTGACAAGAATGGACATGAAGATTGACAGGGAGAAATATAAAAAAAAATAATGGACATGAAGATGGACAGGGATAAATATCCACACTGACAAGAATGGAAATGAAGATTGACAGGGATAAATATCCACATTGACAAGAATGGACACACAGGAACTGATGGACAGGAATGGACTCACAGGAATTGATGGACAGGAATGGACTCACAGGAATTGATAGACAGGAATGGACTCACAGGAATTGATGGACAGGAATGGACTCACAGGAATTGATGGACAGGAATGGACTCACAGGAATTGATTGACAAGAATGGACTCACAGGAATTGATGGACAGGAATGGACTCACAGGAATTGATGGACAGGAATGGACTCACAGGAATTGATTGACAAGAATGGACTCACAGGAATTGATGGACAGGAATGGACTCACAGGAATTGATGGACAGGAATGGACTCACAGGAATTGATGGACAGGAATGGACTCACAGGAACTGATTGACAGGAATGGACTCACAGGAACTGATTGACAGGAATGGACTCACAGGAACTGACACCGGACGAGCACGACTTCGACATGGACATGAAGGGATATGAACATGGTAGAAAAGAACACTAAACCGAGCAGCTATGTCTGTGAATGGCTGCAGGAAAGGACAGTTGCACAGAGACAGGAAAAACCGCTGTAATTCATTGTCATGTGTCCGACACTCACACATTCCTGGACTGCGATAATGAAATCTCTCTCTCTCTCTCTCTCCTCTCTCTCTCTCTCTCTCTCTCTCTCTCTCTCTCCTGTCTCTGTCTCTCTCTGCCTCTCTGTCTCTGTCTCTCTCTGTCTCTGTCTCTGTCTCTCTCTGCCTCTCTGTCTCTGTCTCTCTCTCTGTCTCTGTCTCTCTCTGCCTCTCTGCCTCTCTGTCTCTGTCTCTCTCTGTCTCTTTCTGTCTGTCTCTGTCTCTCTCTGCCTCTCTGTCTCTGTCTCTCTCTGTCTCTCTCTCTCTGTCTCTGTCTCTCTCTGCCTCTGTCTCTGTCTCTCTCTGTCTCTCTCTGTGTCTCTGTCTCTCTCTGCCTCTCTGTCTCTGTCGCTGTCTCTCTCTCTCTCTCTCTCTCTCTCTCTCTCTGTCTCTGTCTCTCTCTGCCTCTCTGTCTCTCTGTCTGTCTGTCTGTCTGTCTGTCTGACTGTCTGTCTGTCTGTCTGTCTGTCTGTCTGTCTGTCTCTCTCTCTCTCTCTCTCTCTCTCTCTCTCTCTCTCTCTCTCTCTCTCTCTCTCTCTCTTTTCACCACACCTACATATCTTAAAGTAAATCCACTTCCTATCAAATGTGAGTGGAGTAGATCCATCAGTTCCGCGCTGACGAAGCACAATAACTGCATGCTGATGACACGTCTCAGGTATCGAACAGGCCTTGGTGAGTCAGGTATCCAACAGACCTTGGTGAGGAGGAGGCGGTCTACTGAACACGTCCATGTGAAAAGGGACAGAGGGACACGCGATGTGCCTGCTCTGATGTTTACTTTCCACCCATCCTTTCAGCGAAACAATAACATAGTGGACAAGTAGACTGAGAATTAGAACTTGTCCGCCAGAAGATTTTGTTGTCATGGACATTCGGACGAGTGAGTATGTGGAGCCTTGATGGTGAATGATAGTACAGTAATGAGATTTGAAGACTTTGCAAGTTCCAGCTTGACGGAGAGAGGCGTTCGGGTTCAAGCATTAGTTCGATCTGTCTGCAAGCTTGGAAGCGGCAAGTTGGTAGATGACAACCGTGTTCTATTCGAGTTATCTTTCCCTCGATTACAACCGTGTTCTATTCGAGTTATCTTTCCCTCGATTACAACCGTGTTCTATTCGAGTTATCTTTCCCTGTCAATGTTACTTGCTTCAACCAATCAAAATCGATTTCTGAAATCCGAAATAGTTAACCCATACATGGTTTATTTCCTTTCAGAAACTGTTTTCGTTGACGCTGATTCAATTCTAAATCAATCATACAGCACTGTTATGTATAAAAGAAAAAAAAAAAACCAATGAAAACGATGGGTTTAAAATGCCAGGCAGAAGCGCAGCAGGCTACCTCTAATCAGCTGAGTCTGGTGAATGTAGACAAACTCGGCTTTGGAAAATGTGAAATTGCGTGACTGAGACGACGCACACTCACCTCCCTTAGAGCCACGATCCGTAACAATGCACGTTTGTCAGCTTTGGGGTTGAGGGCCAAGGTTTACAGGCAGGTACCTACATCAATACTAAAACATTATTGTCATATTTGCGAACATCTAACCCCTAATTCTGTCATGGCACGGCAGTGACTTTAGCTTCTTCGTTCAGACGGTGACATCCGTACCCAGTGCGCATGTGCATAAAGCGAGGTGAAAGGTCAAGTATGCAAATGACTTCATAATGTAGCTTGCGAGTGGCTGGCAATGTCTTCGAGGTATGAATGCCAAACGTTGCCTGAACTGTGGCATAATACTTGAACTGTCTCCTGCGTCCCAAGGCCGTCTTAGTGAAGTGAAGACTCCATCCCGTATATAGTATGCCCGTATCCTGCGCGCTGCTGGCATGGGACGTCAACCAACCAATCACTCAAAGGAAAATACAGGATCTTGCCCGCGTCGTCATTAGTAGTTGTTTTAATTAATGTTGGTGCTGTTTTTTTTTTGTCTAAATAATCATGTTGATAATAGTTTTCCCCCCTCTGAAAGTTTCAAGTTGACTTTTTAAAGACTGAAAGGTTTGTGTGGAATGTTTTCATGTCAAAGATGACAGGTAGATGTTGAATACCTTGATATGCGTGTTCATTCCGAAGAACATTTAACCTTCGATGCCTGGAGGCGCTTTTAAAAAAATACTATATTCTTATGACCAGCAGCAATATCCGTGCATTGTTTTCAACGGAAATATATATTTTTTAGACCAACTGGTCTGTTTAACACTCTGCTTTATCCAGTGACCAAGTTATATAAACAGAATCGCATCACTCTGTCTCTGTCTCTCTCTCTGTCTGTAAGTGTGTGTGTGTGTGTGTGTGTGTGTGTGTGTGTGTGTGTGTGTGTGTGTGTGTGTGTGTGTGTGTGTGTGTGTGTGTGTGTGTGTGTGTGTGTGTGTGTGTGTGTGTGTGTGTGTGTGTGTGTGTGTGTGTGTGACTATGACTGTGATCATTCAAGCCTAAGAAGTCCACTTCCTATTCTTCAGTGTCTCCCTATCAAGGTCCAGAACACAGCAAACCCAAACTCTTCCCAGATTTGACACAACGATGGAAAATGACCAAAGCGATGTCGCAGCTTCGACCCGCCATCACCAAGATTGAAGGGATGCAGAACACAGAAGCCTATGATTACTTAAAGAACCATCCCTACAACCAGTACGTGCTGTGGACGAAAGGTTAGAATTCTCCAATGGTGTGCCAAGGGTTAGAAGATCGAATCTAGAGTAGGACTTTTTTCTTCTCTTTTTTTTCCAGATGATTAGCCTTTAAAAGTATTACACCATTTGCAACATCGTTCGAAAGTGTGAACAAAAAGTACATATTTAATGCAACTGACATAAAAGACAAAGGTCCTGAACTGTAAACATTGTCGACATATGACGTGCAAGAATCCAAAATTAATAGCAATTCAGATTACCTCCGATATTTTGTGTCAGAGTTTATGAGAATGGATGTCATGTGATCAACAGTCAAGGAAAAGAAAACACGACAAATATTTTGAGTAAAAATATTTCATGCAGTGTCCTGTCTGAAGTGGGAGAAAGGTACATCATCTCATGCAGTGTCCTGTCTGAAGTGGGAGAAAGTACATCATCTCATGCAGTGTCCTGTCTGAAGTGGGAAAGTACATCGAAGAAGGGTGCACAATAACCAGAATGTCCTCTTGTCTTTCATCGGCACATGAACTTCGATCTTGTCTGAATGTATGTTTGCTACATTTTTTCTTGTTTTCTTTTTCCAAGTCTGTGTGTTAGCATGAAGGACTGGACTATTCATAGTATCTCTGCTCTGTTGCTATTCATAGTATCTCTGCTCTGTTGCTATTCATAGTATCTCTGCTCTGTTGCTACTCATAGTATCTCTGCTCTGTTGCTATTCATAGTATCTCTGCTCTGTTGCTATTCATAGTATCTCTGCTCTGTTGCTCAAGACTAGATCAGGAATGTGTGGAGATATATGTGACAGCCCCCCCCCCCCCCTCTCTCTCTCTCTCTCCTCTCTCTCTCTCTCTGAAATACTTACTTATAAATACAACCTCTGCGTTACTAAAAATCATTTCCCCAAGGCTTCTAAAGTCGACAGATAATACCTATCCACATAAAAGGTGATCACACTGATCCGTCAGACTACAGGCCCTTTTCTAGTCCGTCTGTACACCATTGGCAAATCATGTAGGTAAACATAATCTCGATCACTTCAAGTCTTTCAGTTTATTTCATCAAACGCAGTTTGGTTTTAGGGCAAACCACTCGTGCCCAACGGCATTGACAAACTCAGTTCAATGGCTTACTAATGCAAATAATGACACGATTTCAGATGCTCTCATGCTAGATGTTATGAAAGCTTTTGATGTTATTGATCGCGATATATTCTTAAAAAAAAGCTAAATTTATCTACTTACCTGAAAATTCGTTAAAACTCCTATCTTCATTTCTTTCAGACAGGATGTAAACGGTTTCAGTAAATGTATTTGTGTCTCCTATATTATCTATTAGTCACGGTGTGCCTCAAGGGTCAGTTCTGGGGCCTATCCTATTTTTCATATATGTATAAACGATTTACCTCTATTCATTTATAGTCTATGTGAAATGTTCGCTGATGACACCACTATACACACTTGTCATACTAAATTGAAAACATACTTGCCGCTTTACAAGAAAGTATGAACAAGTTAATCATATGTCTGAACTCACAGGTGTCCCCATCCTCAGAACACTGAAGACTTAACAAGAACCACAGGCAAAAATTCAAAATCTTTCTTATAACTCCCTTTTTCTCTTTGTATAAACAATGAGGTAGTTGAAGAAGTTGATCATCATAAAGTTCTTGGTGTTATTGTAGACAACAATTTGTTACGATCTTTTTTGTCACAATACTCTACAAACTTCTGTCTCAAAAGATTCACCAGCTTTCAAAACTAAATCATTTCTTAGACCAACATTGTCGTAAGATGAATTTTACTTCGTATATTGAATTTCATTTAAATTGCTCTTCTACATTATGGAATTCAGCCAGCGATGATACATTGAAACCGCTCTACAGTCTTCATAGATGAGCCGTTAGATAATTCTTCTGAAATCTTCAGCTGTGACTTCCTCTGATTATAAACGTTTAAACATAATGCCCCTGAAATGGAAACTATTTTCCTGTCTAAGATAATGCCAATTCATGCCCCACCAACTCTGAAAAATAAAATTGAAACGTGTCTGATTCGCTTTGTCAGCAAGGATTGATCTTTGTAAATCTAGCCTCATATATTCTGGTGGTTGTTTGTGGAATAACCTTTTGTCTTCATTTCATATAAATACTAGTCTAAATGTTTTCAAAAGGCGCTAGATGTCATATTTTATACAAACTTATATGAACAGTGTTGATTAATAATAACATTATTTGACCCTTTCTCCATACATTTCATAAATCATGTGTATGGATTCAAGTACAGCAATCTTTAAATGTATGTGACGTCCTTCCTTTCTCAATCTAAAAGAAAATATTTGCAAAGTTGTTCTTTTTTGTGAAAAGTGGCGTTAATTTTGGATTGCAATTTGTTTTTCAATCTTGTATTCTTTGTATTGTTTAAATAGTTCATTCACTTTTGAAGTCGCGTATTTGATTGATTTTTTTCCTCATTCAAGGCAAGATGTGAAAAAACCTTTACCGTGCTAATTCTATTCCTTCAATTAAAAAACTCTTCTCTCTCTCTCTCTCATCTCTCTCTCTTCTCTCTCCTCTCTCTCTCTCTCTCTCTCTCTCTCTCTCTCTCTCTCTCTCCGTGTATGTATTGGATGACATATAGGATATGTAATGTTTTCCACCATCATATTAACAAAGAAAACGATATTTTGAATTGTCGCCAACTCCAATCAATTTCATATATCTCTGGCCTTGTTATCTGTTACAATACTGCCATTATTATATTCAGATCTAACGCCCACAACCACATCAAGTAATATTAAAGCCGTTGATAAATCACCTCAGGAATGTGGGAAGATGGGGAGGGGCGTGGCTGTCTAAAACTATACGAATACAACCAGAACGACAACACATAAAGATGAACAGAGAAAATACTTTTTTTTTCAGTTCGACTTCAATGGGATTGAAACCGAAAACATTTGATCATAACATCACTGACATAATGACTTCTTTTGTATTTGTAATGTTTTCTTTTCCTACTTGTGGCAGGATACCATTCATCAATAATGTGGAAATTCTCGAAACAACCGTTTTCAGGACGTTTCCGTTATCTTTATTCCTTACTCGTCAACAGCTGGGCTGTTTGCTACTAAGTGCTTCTTCATATAGTTTGTACAGTTTACTAATATCGCAAATATGAACTAATATGATTTGTTTTATAATCTAAAACATCATGAATTGTGTAGTTAGTACTGGTCGAATATATATATATATATATATATATATATATATATATATATATATAATATATATATATATAATATATATATAATATATATATATATATATATATATATATATTTGTTAAAAGGTAAGGTTTAAAACTATCTACAGCGCTGTTTCATGCAATGCAATCATCAGGATGTGGTGGTCTGTGCTGCCGGTGTTTTATTACTGCTTGTGTTGTCTGTCATCACGTGCTGTCTGTGTTTTTCGTGTGTTTCTGGTTCTTGTTCACTGATAGGAATTTCCACTTGTGCCTGCAGTTGTTAACCATTTCTATCCTAGTATTTAAAGTTGCCAGTTGTGGTTTGCATAGTATTATGTACTTTTCTGTTGAGCATAGGTTACATCTTTTTGAAATGTTGTTGTATGGTGCTGCTCTTTCTATGATTTTCCAGGATATATTGTAGTCTATCTTTTTCTCTTTGAGCTTCCAGATGTATTTACTTAATTCTGTTTGGTTTTTGTATCTTTCTTTGTTAAATGACTGTTTGTGGTTTGCATATCTAGTTTTAAATTGGTTTCAGTGATACCTATATATGTTTCTTCTGCGTTCTCTGATGTTACAGTGGCTTGGTACACAATGCTGTTGTAGAGGCATTTGTTGCTCAGAGGGCACTGTTCTTTCTTGATACAGTTGCAGGATTTCCTTTCATCACCCTCGTTTTTCTCCGTACTGCTTTTCATTTTGTTGGTTGAATCAATGATGTTTTTAAGGTTGGGCATACATGAGTATGATAATTTGATGCTGTTTTTGTTGAATATCTTGGATAATTTGTGCTCTTTATACAATGGTTCAAGAAATTCAACAAGCAAGATAATACAGTTTTTATAACATTTGATATAGTAGACTTCTACACATCTATAGATGAAGATCTGCTCACCAAAGCTATAAAATTTGCCAGCAAATACACTGAAATATCAGGGTCAGAAATGGAAATCATTTTCCATACAAAGAAAACTCTACTACACAGCAAAAATAAAATCTGGACCAAGAGCGCAAACAAGAATTCAACTTTTGATGTCACAATGGGATCATATGATGGTGCCGAAACTTGCGAACTTGTTGGACTATTCATACTATCTAACATTCAAAAAACACTTGGAAAACAAGTCGGACTGTACAGGGATGACGGCCTCGCTGCGCTGAACGACAACCCTAGAAACATTGAAAATAAGAAAAAAGAACTGTGTAAAATCTTCCAAAACCAAAATCTAAAAATCATTATAGAAGCAAATAAAAAGATAGTGAACTACCTAGATATAACGTTTGACCTCAACCAGCACATATATAAACCATACAAAAAAACCAAATGATACACCTGTCTATGTAAATATCAAAAGTAACCATCCACCTTCCATACTGAAAACAATACCCAGAGGCATAAATAAGAGATTATCTAACCTGTCATGCAATGAAACAGCATTCGATAACGCTGCAGCTGAATATCAAGAAGCGTTACACAAAAGTGGCTACAACTACAAACTACAATATGACCCAGATAATGACATGAGCAGACACAAGAAGAACAGGAAAAGAAAGATCATATGGTACAACCCCCCATATGACGGAAGAGTGAAAACTAATATAGGGAAACAATTCTTTAGAATCCTAACATCATCATTCCCAAAAGAGCACAAATTATCCAAGATATTCAACAAAAACAGCATCAAATTATCATACTCATGTATGCCCAACCTTAAAAACATCATTGATTCAACCAACAAAATGAAAAGCAGTACGGAGAAAAACGAGGGTGATGAAAGGAAATCCTGCAACTGTATCAAGAAAGAACAGTGCCCTCTGAGCAACAAATGCCTCTACAACAGCATTGTGTACCAAGCCACTGTAACATCAGAGAACGCAGAAGAAACATATATAGGTATCACTGAAAACCAATTTAAAACTAGATATGCAAACCACAAACAGTCATTTAACAAAGAAAGATACAAAAACCAAACAGAATTAAGTAAATACATCTGGAAGCTCAAAGAGAAAAAGATAGACTACAATATATCCTGGAAAATCATAGAAAGAGCAGCACCATACAACAACATTTCAAAAAGATGTAACCTATGCTCAACAGAAAAGTACATAATACTATGCAAACCACAACTGGCAACTTTAAATACTAGGATAGAAATGGTTAACAACTGCAGGCACAAGTGGAAATTCCTATCAGTGAACAAGAACCAGAAACACACGAAAAACACAGACAGCACGTGATGACAGACAACACAAGCAGTTATAAAACACCGGCAGCACAGACCCACCACATCCTGATGATTGCATTGCATGAAACAGCGCTGTAGATAGTTTTAAACCTTATATATATTTCACTTCTTTGTTTCGTATGCCGTTAAATGTTATTTCTGGTATCTATTTCACACGTGAAAAAATACAGTAGCGAGGAGTATATCTACTTGTGTTCTCTTTCGTTGTCTGTATTACTTGTACAGAGTGACAGTAGTTGTCTCGCTTATAATGGATGTTGGTTTGTTTACCACGTTGATGATTCCATCGAAAGGATAGCTGTGTTGGTCAGAATAGTGATGGCGTGGTCAGAATAGTGATGGCGTGGTCAGAATAGTGATGGCGTGGTCAGAATAGTGATGGCGTGGTCAGAATAGTGATGGCTTGGTCAGAATCAGTTTCTGTTTTAAAGTGAGATGTGTTGGTCAGAATAGTGATGGCGTGGTCAGAATAGTGATGGCGTGGTCAGAATAGTGATGGCTTGGTCAGAATCAGTTTCTGTTTTAAAGTGAGATGACCGCCGGCGGACATTGAAACACACGTAAAAGAAAAATTGCTGTTCCGCCGAACGAAAGAGGCAAACAAACCCCAGGACAAACACGACGCGTGTCGACCTCTATACTTCAGGCCAGACAAGCAACATTCAAGACAATGAAAACAAAGAAAGAACAATGCCTTATGTCCCCAAACAGGGCGCATAATCTGTTCATGCGACGGTAGAGAAATCTTTCTTTACAGTGTGGTCAGAATCGTTAAATAGCTAGGAATACTTGATGACATTGTCAGAATTAACATTAGATTTTCAAGGCTCTGAAGTCGGAGAAGTACATTAAGAAACATAACTTCAGTGGTCCATTCCTGTCGATTCCACAGTAATACTATTCAACATTCAATTCAGAAATAAAACTGTCTTTGTCCCTCTGTGGGAATAGTTGAAATAGAAAAACAGAAAATATATAAACTGGAAAGATTGTGAAAGCGACGCAGCGTTCAATAAAGTAATAAAGAAACTATGACAAAGACAGCAAGCCTTTGATTTTGACTAAAACCCTGTAGTAGACATAATCCCACAAAATCAGAAGCAAGGGATTTTTGATACTAACGAAAGCGACATCAGCAAGTAACCAACCACAAATTTTCTGTACAAAATCAAGCTATTTTGCAAAACTAAGTGGAACAATTCAAAACGAAATAAAACCAATTGCTTCTAATTTCGGCCTTAGAAAGCTAAATATCGAAATCGACGGATCTAACTGGCTTTACATCTAATTCCTTCTGCACCAACAAAGGCAAGCACATCAGAAGACTATATTATTCTATACAGCGCAGTGGAAATAGCTGAAGGTAGAAAGTGCTTAGTTTGTACAGTCAATTCTGGGATCAAACGTTTGCACTTGCCCACAAACAACTACTATAGAGACTGTCAGAAAACGAGGAGGGTAATGGAGAGTTGGGGGGGGGGGGGGGGGGGGAGGGAGGATTATGGAACGAATGAGAGCGACAAAACTAGACCGTCGTAAACAACACAGTAACACCCCCTCCCTCCCTTAAGAAGGAAATCACCACCAACCAGACACTTGTACACATTGGTCAAATGTTTGTGACAAAACATTTTCAATGAATTAAAAAGCAACAACAACAGCAACAATACCAACAACAACAACGACAATAACAACAACTACAAAGTACTGTGCGTGATTTTGTCCCGAGCAAATATAGAACAGAGGAAGTGGAGAGAATTGGGGGTGGGGGAAGAGGAGGGGGGGGGGGGGGGGGGGGGAAACGACCACAGTTTTTGACTTGGTTAGAATACACGGTAACTTGGCCAAAATTGTTGACTTGGTTTGAAAATCGGTGGCATGGCCATAATTGTTGCCTTGGTCAGAATAATTGGTGACCTGGACAGAATTATCCTTGACTTGGTTAGAATTCTTGAAGACTTGGCCAGTATTATCGTTAATTTGAATTGAATACTCGATGACTTTGCCAGAGTTCATGTCGACTGGGTTCGATTATTCGGTGATGTGCCCTAAATTTGTGTTGACTGAGTTAGAACACTTGGTGACTTGGCAATTTTGTTGTTGACTCGAAATACTTGATGACTTTGAGTAGAGTATTTGTTACTTTGATTTGCTAACCCGATGTTACTTTCATGAATACCTGCCTGTTTGATCCACATGCTTGCTGGCTTGATTGGAATATGTGCGGGCTTATGTAGAATACTTGTGTGCTTCACTTCTAAAAGTATTTGTTGGCTTGGTTTGATCATTTGCTGGCCCATCAGGAAGAATTAATGAGTTCAATAGATTACTCACTGGGTTTGATAGAATAGTCGTTGGATTGGTCAGACTATTTGTTAGCTTCGTTGATGGATTTGTTGGCTTGGTCGGACAATGTTGGGTTTTTTTTTCGAAAATTTGTTTGCTTTAGTTCGAAAATTTGTTGGATTGATTTCTGTATAAAATTTGTTGGCTTGGCTTAAAGTACTCGATAGCTCAGTTGTAACATTTGTTTCTTGAGTAGACTGTTTCTTTGCTCCCCGCCCCCAAATATTTGTTCGCATTTTTTTGTGTTTTGTTTTGTTTTGTTTTTATTGCTTTAAAAAGTGTTTGCTTGTTAGATATTTGCTGGCTTTATTACAGTGGTTTTGTTTTGTCTCAGAACATTTGTTAGCTTTGTAAGAACATTTTATTAGTTTGGTCATAATATTTGCTAGCTTGGGTTAACTTAATTTTTTTTTTGGGGTGTGTGTGTTAGCAATTGTATCTTTCTGCTTCTTTTAAATTTTTGTTTCTTTGAATACATTTGTTAGCATGGTCAGTATTAATGTTGTTGTGATAGAATATTTGTTGACTTGGTTCCAGCAGTTTCAAGCTTTGCTTTGAATATTTGTTGGCTTTGTTCGAGAAAGTTCTGGTATTCTCGGAACATTTTATTGCTGTGAGAGTATTTATTGCCTTTATGGCAAAAATTTCTGGTTTTAATATCAGTTTGCTTGGCTTCCTTTCAGTATTTCGACAGCGTATATGTGGGCTTGGTTTCCACATTTGTTAACTCGGTCCAAATGTTTGTTATCTTGATTAGAATGTTTGTGACCTGGTTCGAATGTTTATTGACCCGATCAGAATATGTTTGCCCTGTCAGAATATTTGTTGTCTCGGGTAGAATGTTTATTGACTTGGCTGGAATGTTTGTTGTCTGGTTAAAAAAAATCTGATTTGCTTTTTCATTGGTTTTGTTAGAACATTTTTGGCCTTGGTTCAAACACCAGTTGCATGTATCAGAACATTTGCATTTTGAGACTATTGTTTCGCCTGGTTTTCTGGGTTTGGCTGGAAATCTTTTAAGCTTGACTTAAATAGTTGCTGACTTGGGTGAGGATGTGGATGTGTGACAAAACGCATGTGGCTATGACTGTGTGAGAGAACACGTGTAGATGTAGCTGTGTGAAAGAACATATGTGACTGACTATGTGAGAGAATGCATGTAGATGTGACTGTGTGACAGAACATATGTGACTGACTATGTGAGAGAATGCATGTAGATGTGACTGTGTGACAGAACATATGTGACTGACTATGTGAGAGAATGCATGTAGATGTGACTGTGTGACAGAACATATGTGACTGACTATGTGAGAGAATGCATGTAGATGTGACTGTGTGACAGAACATATGTGACTGACTATGTGAGAGAATGCATGTAGATGTGACTGTGTAACAGAACATATGTGACTGACTATGTGAGAGAATGCATGTGGATGTGACTGTGTGACAGAACATATGTGACTGACTATGTGAGAGAATGCATGTAGATGTGACTGTGTGACAGAACATATGTGACTGACTATGTGAGAGAATGCATGTAGATGTGACTGTGTAACAGAACATATGTGACTGACTATGTGAGAGAATGCATTAGATGTGACTGTGTAACAAAACATATGTGACTGACTATGTGAGAGAATGCATTAGATGTGACTGTGTAACAAAACATATGTGACTGACTATGTGAGAGAATGCATGTAGATGTGACTGTGTGACAGAACATATGTGACTGACTATGTGAGAGAATGCATGTAGATGTGACTGTGTGACAGAACATATGTGACTGACTATGTGAGAGAATGCATGTAGATGTGACTGTGTAACAGAACATATGTGACTGACTATGTGGGAGAATGCATGTAGATGTGACTGTGTAACAGAACATATGTGACTGACTATGTGAGAGAATGCATTAGATGTGACTGTGTGACAGAACATATGTGACTGACTATGTGAGAGAATGCATGTAGATGTGACTGTGTGACAGAACATATGTGACTGACTATGTGAGAGAATGCATGTAGATGTGACTGTGTGACAGAACATATGTGACAGACTATGTGAGAGAATGCATGTAGATGTGACTGTGTAACAGAACATATGTGACTGACTATGTGAGAGAATGCATGTAGATGTGACTGTGTGACAGAACATATGTGACTGACTATGTGAGAGAATGCATGTAGATGTGACTGTGTGACAGAACATATGTGACTGACTATGTGAGAGAATGCATGTAGATGTGACTGTGTGACAGAACATATGTGACTGACTATGTGAGAGAATGCATGTAGATGTGACTGTGTGACAGAACATATGTGACTGACTATGTGAGAGAATGCATGCAGATGTGACTGTGTGACAGAACATATGTGACTGACTATGTGAGAGAATGCATGTAGATGTGACTGTGTAACACAACATATGTGACTGACTATGTGAGAGAATGCATGTAGATGTGACTGTGTGACAGAACATATGTGACTGACTATGTGAGAGAATGCATGTAGATGTGACTGTGTGACAGAACATATGTGACTGACTATGTGAGAGAATGCATGTAGATGTGACTGTGTGACAGAACATATGTGACTGACTATGTGAGAGAATGCATGTAGATGTGACTGTGTGACAGAACATACGTGACTGACTATGTGAGAGAATGCATGTAGATGTGACTGTGTAACAGAAAATATGTGACTGACTATGTGAGAGAATGCATGTAGACGTGACTGTGTAACAGAACATATGTGACTGACTATGTGAGAGAATGCATGTAGATGTGACTGTGTGACAGAACATATGTGACTGACTATGTGAGAGAATGCATGTAGATGTGACTGTGTGACAGAACATATGTGACTGACTATGTGAGAGAATGCATGTAGATGTGACTGTGTGACAGAACATATGTGACTGACTATGTGAGAGAATGCATGTAGATGTGACTGTGTAACAGAACATATGTGACTGACTATGTGAAAGAATGCATGTAGATGTGACTGTGTAACAGAACATATGTGACTGACTATGTGGGAGAATGCATGTAGATGTGACTGTGTAACAGAACATATGTGACTGACTATGTGAGAGAATGCATGTAGATGTGACTGTGTAACACAACATATGTGACTGACTATGTCAGAGAATGCATGTAGATGTGACTGTGTAACAGAACATATGTGACTGACTATGTGAGAGAATGCATGTAGATGTGACTGTGTTACAGAACATATGTGACTGTCAATGTGAGAGAATACGTGTAGATGTGGCTGTGTGACAGAACATGTGCAGATGTGGCTGTGTGACACAACACGTGCAGATGTGGCTGTGTGACACAACACGTGTAGATGTGGCTGTGTGACACAACACGTGTAGATGTGGCTGTGTGACACAACACGTGTAGATGTGGCTGTGTGACACAACACGTGCAGATGTGGCTGTGTGACACAACACGTATAGATGTGGCTGTGTGACACAACAGGTGCAGATGTGGCTGTGTGACACAACACGTGCAGATGTGACTGTGTGACACAACACGTGCAGATGTGGCTGTGTGACACAACACGTGTAGATGTGGCTGCATGACACAACGCGTGTAGATGTGGATGTGTGACACAACACGTGTAGATGTGGCTGTGTGACACAACACGTGTGGATGTGGCTGTGTGACACAACACGTGTAGACGTGGCTGTATGTCACAACACGTATAGATGTGGCTGTGTGACACAACACGTGCAGATGTGGCTGCGTGACACAATACGTGCAGATGTGGCTGTGTGACACAACACGTGTAGATGTGGCTGTGTGACACAACACGTGTAGATGTGGCTGTGTGACACAACACGTGTAGATGTGGCTGTATGACACAACGTGTGTAGATGTGGCTGTATGACACAACACGTGTAGATGTGGCTGTGTGACACAACACGTGTAGATGTGGCTGTATGACACAATACGTGTATATGGGGCTGTATGACACAACACGTGTAGATGTGGCTGTGTGACACAACACGTGTAGATGTAGCTATGTGCACGAACCTGTGGGGAGGCTGTGTGACAAAAAGTGACTAGATATGGCGTTGTGACAAAATGCGATTAGATATGGCGTTGTGACAAACAGTGATTAGATATGGTGTTGTGACAAAATGCGATTAGATATGGTGTTGTGACAAACAGTGATTAGATATGGTGTTGTGACAAAAGGCGATTAGATATGGCGTTGTGACAAAAAGTGACTATATATGGCGTTGTGACAAAAAGTGACTAGATATGGCGTTGTGACAAAAGGCGATTGGACATGGCGTTGTGACAAAAAGTGACTATATATGGCGTTGTGACAAAAGGCGATTGGACATGGCGTTGTGACAAAAAGTGACTATATATGGCGTTGTGACAAAAAGTGACTATATATGGCGTTGTGACAAAAGGCGATTGGACATGGCGTTGTGACAAAAAGTGACTATATATGGCGTTGTGACACAACGTGTGTGGCTGTGGCTGTGTGACACAACGTGTCTGTATATAGCTGTGTGACACAACGTGTGTGTATATGGCTGTGTGACACAACGTGTGTGGCTGTGGCTGTGTGACACAACGTGTGTGTATATGGCTATGTGGCACAACGTGTCTGTATATGGCTGTGTGACACAACGTGTGTGTATATGGCTGTGTGACACAACGTGTGTGTATATGGCTGTGTGACACAACGTGTCTGTATATGGCAGTGTGACAGACGGGTGTGTGTGCGTGTGGCAGTAGGACAGAGCATCTGTGTGTGTGTCCGTGGGACAGAACGTCTCTGGACTGGATGTATAACATTTCTGTGTGTGGCTGTGTGGCAGACTGTATTTGTATGTGGCTAAATGACAACATCCCTGGACAGGGTTGCGGGACAGAACATGTGCGGGACAGAACATGTGTGTATACGGCTGTGTGGCAACGTGTCTGGATGAGCTGTGTGGCAGAACATCTCTAGCAAGGTGTGATGTTGGAGGGAAGCTGGACAGAGCGGTAGAAGTGTACTGCCAGTGTGATGGACAGGACTTCTGGACATACAGAACGTTGTCTCAACTGTCTAGTCACAGTGGACAACGACCCACCTGTGAAAAAACAGAGGTGAAGAAATAAAGGTTTACGGGCAATATGCGTAAATCTGGAATGCCAAACTAAGGAAGGCAATTGCTCGATGAATACCGAAAATGCGAGAATTTTTTTTGTTTTTGTTTGATAAATGTGTTACAATTCGTTCAGATAATCCAAGGATTCAATGCTAAGCACAGAGGATTCAATGCTAAGCACAGAGGATTCAATGCTAAGCACAGAGGATTCAATGCTAAGCACAGAGGATTCAATGCTAAACACAGACGATTCAATGCTAAGCACAGAGGATTCAATGCTAAGCACAGAGGATTCAATACTAAGCACAGAGGATTCAATGCTAAGCACAGAGGATTCAATGCTAAGCACAGAGGATTCAATGCTAAGCACAGAGGATTCAATGCTAAGCACAGAGGATTCAATGCTAAACACAGACGATTCAATGCTAAGCACAGAGGATTCAATGCTAAGCACAGAGGATTCAATGCTAAACACAGAGGATTCAATGCTAGGCACAGAGGATTCAATGCTAAGCACAGAGGATTCAATGCTAAACACAGAAGATTCAATGCTAAACACAGACGATTTAATGCTAAACACAGAGGAATCAATGCTAAGCACAGAGGTTGCACAAAGCCTTGCTTGTTCTGTCGCAGACTTGAACCCTGAGATCGTCCGCTGTACTTTATCACTGAGATTCACGAAGTGCAAAATTCAGCTACCTGATTTCTTCTCCTATTTTTTTGAAATGCGTGATCCTGTTTCACTTCTTCTGAAACAAATCCTCTTCAATTGCTTGCTGTAAACAAATGGAGATTCCCAACGAAGTTTCTGTTTTCGACTACCATTTTTCTCAGACCTCGTCTGTAATTTTCTGGCATTCTGTCTGCCTGTATTCGCCCCACACACCTCTGATGATCTTGTGATGACGCTTGTATTCTGTCTGTACGTCGTAGACAAAGTGAGATATCTGCCTTCCTCCCATGTACTTTCTCAGCTGTCTGGAACTCTCTTGTATGTGGCGAACGTCATAGTGAAAACCTTTTTACCTGAAAATCATCGAAACCTGACATGGTCAACAGTTCTGTCCAAAGACAATCCATCATCGTGTATGCCGTGGTCTGATGGTCGTGTGGTCATTGTCCAAATCGTGAAGGTGCTAGAGCCTAGCTCATCGTATGAGACCACTGGTCATTGTTTTTAGGTGTGATATTTTGGTATTCGTGATACAGGGATACATGTTTATGTCCATTTATAGTGTTACATATTTACAAGTCAGTTTTGTTTGTTCATGTGGTTATGTAAGTGTTGATATTTTACCTGTGCTCTACTCTGATTGTAAAGTGCAATGGACAATTAACTTTATTATGGTGCTAGGGAAATATGTCTTTTCTTCATGATCATCGTCATTACTATTATTGTTAAAACATTCTTGTTGCTGTTGTTGTTGTTATTGTTGTTAGTATTATTATTGCCATTATTATCATTATCATTTTTATCATTGTTGCTGTTGTTCTTGTTGTCGTTGTTGTTGTTATTGTATTTATGGTGGTGGTGGTGGTAGTTGTTATTATTGTTGCTATTGTTATTGCTAACGTACCGTAAATTACTAATGAATTATTCATTTTCAGACTTTTACTTCCAAAAGTTGCTCCAAGCGGAGTCAAAGCCAAGTACAAAAACACGCGCAAACACCACAGAGAATGGCATGCGAAAATCACATCGTAATAAACAGCAATAAGCACAACAGCAATCACTGTGGCAGTGTTAAGTGAGGGGACCACAGACGGAAACTGAATCAAATTTCAAAGAAAGGGCACTGTACTTCCGAACGAAACAAGCAAAGACGATGAAAACGAAGAACGAACCACCAAATCAAAAAAAAAAAAAAAAAAAATTCGCTCTTACCAGCCGCCGTGGCGCAGTGGTTAGCGTCACGCACTCTTCCTGGCTGGAAGGTCGTGGGTTCGACTCCCATCAGAGCTAAGTGGGATTTTTCTGCCCCGACCGGCTCCAACCCAGAGTCGAGTTTGCTACGGACTCACAAGACTGGGACCACTCAGTTGAGTTTCATCCACTAAATGGATGCGTCTCCGACAGTGTTCCTCAAATTTCCGGACCAACACTGTGGGTGTCTGTATTTCTCGGGCCTGGTTGACGACGGGATATAATATGAAAGTAAGCGTGGGGTACAACCCTGTCATGCGGTCTCAGACCGGAATGGAAATCCGTAGCATCATCTTCATTATCCTCATCTTCACCGATCAGCATTAAAAAGAAATCTCAAACTCTGTGGCCCTTCATGCCCTGCTTTCATGGTGACCTCAGTTTCGATGTCTTCTCCGCGTCTATGGCCTTGATTTGACTCCGTCGGGATCGCCTGTATTGCCTAATTTATGAGAGCTGTCGTTGGACGGACGTGGTGGAACCCTCCGGAGGGACAGATCACTCACACCGGCTCCGCGACTAAGCAATTATTGTCGTCAGTAGGGGTATCAAAATGGAGTGACTGATGGCAGAGAATGAAGCAAAATTTAGAAAGAGAGGGAGTTAGTTACCGCCAATGACATTGACAAACAAAGCACAGGACAAGACATGATGCATTTCGACCTCTTGGGTCTTCTTCAGGCAAAAAAAAACAACAACCAGATCACGTTTAACATTTAGGACAGTACAAACAAAGAACGAAGAGTGACTTATCTGTTGTCCATGTGGTAGGAAGAATGGCCGCCAGACAGAAACGCTAGCTGGGGGCTTAGTGTGTGGTGTCCTGCGTGTGTTGGATCAGAACAGGGGCCACTGAACACCACCGAAGTGACTCGGCAGCAGTGCAGTGTCTCCTCCGGTGGGTTGCCCCATGAGGACTTGACACTGACTGCTCCCTGTGGATTGCCGGTGCTGGGGATGAGGAGGGCCTGGCCAGGCTGACTGTGGACAGGGAATCAGAATGAGCGGCGTGGCTGCAATGCCACTGAGGTGGCACAGAAGATGGGACAGAAAAAAAATCGTTCTTCGTTTTCATTGTCTTGAATATAGTTTTTCTTGCCTGAAGATGACCAAGGAGGTCGAAACGCGTCGTGCTTGTCTTGCAATTTGCTTGTTTCTGTCGTTGGGCGGTATAGTAACTTTACTTTTTATTAAGTTTGTTTAAATACTGAGACAGCAGGAGTTAGAGAAAAAAAAAAGGGTAGCCAGACAAGGACAGAGTAACAGAACGAATGGTAGACACCGTCGAATATGACGTCATTATCTTTATTATCACACGAATAAACTTAGCACATTTAACCATCTTAGATCAAAGCTAGTATTTCATACAGCTGATGAATTTTGGAACATTTATTCGGTGTAAATAAGGATTCTGCAAACACAAAAGATATCAGCATATCGATTTGCATACACCGTTACAGTGTGTGTACACTTGCAAAGACATTGTTGCTAAGATGAACAGTGAACAAGATGTCTTTTTTGTTTTGAAAACACACCATGGAAAATAACAGAACACGGCATAAATCTGAAATGTTTGACGTACTGGCAATTACACCCTTTTTTCAATATAAATTTGGTTGTGACATGTGTCATTGTTGTTCAGGTGACTGTGTTGTATGTATCTGATAGGATCTCTCAGTGACACTGTGATATGTGTCTTTTAAACAAAACCCCAACCTTCATGGTGAAGACATTTTAACGTATGGAACAATCTGTCCTGTTCACCGCCCAGAATACTGCCAAGAAGTCCGATTCTGTAGCTAAGAACCAGTCTCATGAAGTCCAGAACGCTTAAATCACTGTGACATGAAAGAACCAATCGTATAGGATAAAATGAAAAGACGATGCAGAGCATGTACTGCTTCTGATCCGTCACGGGTTCTTTTTTGTCCCTAAACTTCTGATTGAAAAGTAAGAACACATTTACCGAACACAATTGCTTTATACTTTAATCCAGTCCACTAGTTTGCCCTAAAAATGTATCTCTTCAACCAGCAAATGTAGGACAGATTGGTACCCATGGTATGTTATAATGCTGCATGTTATAAAGACAAAGCGGTTCGACTTTTATTCCACTCAAATAACATTTGGCCATTGTTTTTGTTATTGCTTAGTGATGGCACTGTGTCATAACCATTTCTTTTGTTAAAGGTGTTCTGTACTGGTTAACATGGTCGGTAGAACATTCTCTGTTCAGTTCTCCGGCAGGTCTCGGAACGCTTTCTGTGACATTTCCGTGCATGTCTCTATTCCAGATTCGTTGTGTGTGATTGTGTGTGTTTCTGTTTGTGTCACGGCTGGGTTTTTTGAAATAAAAGACTTGCCCCAATGACTGGATGAGTGAATTGGTCTGTCAGAACTGCTTACAAAAATCTGCACCACCAACCGAGATTGGTTGCTTCACTCTGAGAGAGAGGGAGTAATTGGAGAGAGGGCTGTGTTAAAGGACAAAGAGAGGGCTGTGTTAAAGGACAAAGAGAGGGGTGTGTGTACAAAGAGAGGGGGTCGGTGGGGAGACAAGAGAGAGGGTATACAAATCGGCGAAAAGAACAACTTGCGGTTAAACAAAGAGAGGGGCTGCTTGAAGGACAAAGAGTAGAGGGTGTTGTAGAGACAAAGAGAGGAGATGTATTGAGAGGGGATGAAGCAAAACAAAGAAGATGGGGCGTATCAAAAGACAATGGGATTTATGAAAAGACCAGAGATGGGATACATTAAAAGACAATGCCGTTTATTAAAAGACCAAGAGATGGGATATATTAAAAGACAATGCTATGAATTAAAAGACAAAGAGATGAGATATTTTAAAAGACAATTATGTGTATTAAAAGACCAAGAGATGGAGCGTATCAAGAAACAAAGAGAGAGTTTGTAGTGCTGTGAATTAAAAGACAAAGAGATAAGACATATTAAAAGACAATGCTGTGTTTTAAAAGACCAAGAGATGGAGTGTATCAAGAAACAAAGAGAGCGTTTGGTGAACAGACAAAGAGAAGGGGATCGGTCTAGAGACAAAGACAGGATTGTTTGTCACGAGACAAAGAGAAAGGGCGTGTTAAGAGAAATTGGCGACAAAGAGACAAAATGTATCCAGAGAAAAAGAGAGTGACTGTATGGAGAGATTAGGAGAAGGGTTGTATTATTATTATTATTATATTGGGTATTTATATAGCGCCTATCCTCGGTCACAGACCAAGCTCTAAGCGCTTTACAATAAACACACTACCTCACTCACTCAACTGGCTGCCTACCCAGGTAGAGCCGGCCGAAGAGCAGCCTACTGGCGCTCATTCAGTCGTTTCCCGTACCATTCAAACATCAGTCACTCATTTTCATTTATCTCATTTATTCCTCCAGTTTCTCACATAGGATGCATGCGATGTTTATACCGTGTCCTCTATTTCCACCGGTACACGATTGCACACGATAACCGTAAGTGACAATTTTTGTGGCTTGGTAAGAAATACCAGGCGGCTATCTTCAGTCTACATGAAGTAGAGAGTGTATCAAGAGAAAAAGAAAGTGACAGTATGGAGAGATAAGGAGAAGGTTGTACAAGAGAAAAAGAGAGTGACTGTATGAAGGGTTGTATCAAGA
>CM031602.1:92465029-92477529 GCA_018398815.1 Conus ventricosus | reverse complement strand
GCATGTGTGTTTGCCCTTTTTTTCCTGGCAATGCCTTCATCTTGTGCCATACCCTTTCTTCTAAACAATCAATCAACTGGGACGATTTTAAGAGAAAATTATTTTTAAAAAAAAAGGATTCAGTGCACAGACGAATGTTTCCGCGAGAAATTTCGTGCTGTTCGGACTGACGCCAACGAGTCATTTGCTGCATTTTTAGTTCAAACCTGTCGCTTTCTTGACTCATGGATTGATCTTTCGGGAATCTCTCATAATTTTGAAAGTTTAAGTGTTTTGTTTTTGCGCGAGCAGTTTTTACAAAGCGTTTCCAAAGATTTAGCAATTTTTCGCCGTGAAGGAAGCTTGTAGGCAAAGGAAGACGTGTAGACTGGCAGATCGATACGAAACTCCACACCCTGCGAAACTGTTTGCACAGAAGCCAGATTTGAGGCTTTTTAAAACGAAGGTTCGTTCTTTTCTTCTCTTCTTTCGTGTCAGACATAGCAACAAGGGAATTGTCGTACGGGGGGTGGTCGATACTCATAAATCGGGATTCAAATCGAGCGAAATATCCGAGTTCTATTTCCAGTGGCCCTGGGGATCATCCTCAAAGTGCTCCCCGGTCAAAAGAAAGCCAGACAAATTCCCGTGTACATGTACAGTCTCTCGGACCGTGTGATCGTGGTGTCAATGTACATGCCAGAGGTGACAATGTACTACTATGCTGCACATGCGGTTCATGGATGCACAAACGATCAGACTGACCCCATGCCCAAATTCAGCCGGCCAGTGTCTCAAAAGAGAACACTGACCATGTCCTTGGAGTGGAAAGCCGGGTGTCTGGACTTGCTGCAGAGAAGTGTACAAAGAGTGGCCTCAGTGCCAGAGTGTTGAGATAACAGGCTGGCAATACCACAGCTGCTGTCAGACGTTCCCTTGGTAGGGATGACCAGTACAACGGCACCACACAACAACGCCGCGTGTTGGATGGACGTGTAGAGTCGTTTCCTGTGGCACAACATAAGCATTTCTCTAACCCATGTTTGTGGTGAAATAGGTCCATGTATCTTGGACTTTTCCGGTGGCTGACACGGTCCTTGGGATAATGCCTGAGTCCTTGGGATAATGCCTGAGTCCTTAGGACAATGCCTGAGTCCTTGGGATAATGCCTGAGTCCTTAGGACAATGCCTGAGTCCTTGGGATAATGCCTGAGGTATCATCCACACACGATTCTCTTCCACAGCTGTGATTAGTCCGGGGGGGAGGAGTGCCTGGGGAGGGGGACAGTTTGAGCTGGTGCACCGGAGCAGTTTGCTGCATGCTCCATTTGAGCCTTGTGCGTTTGCAATGCCAATGGATTGATTGTGCCTTCGCTGTGCCCATGTGACTCTACACCTCACCATTCCTGCAGCACTCCAACTGCTGTCGTCCATCTGAACACTCCAATGCTGTCGTCCATCTGAACAGCCTCCAACTCTTCGTCCATCTGAACAGCCTCCCCAAATGCTGCGTCCTTTTAAACAGCCCCAACTGCTGTCTCCCACCTGAACAGCCTTCCAAATGCTGTCGTCCATCTGAAAAGCCTTCAACTGCTGTCGTCCATCTAAACAGCCCACTGCTTTGCCATCGAACAGCCTCCCAGCGTCGTCCCAATCGAACAGCCTCCCACTGCTGTCGTCCCTCTGAACACCTCCCACGCTGTCGTCCACTGAAACAGCCTCCCAAATGCTGTCGTCCATCTGAACAGCCTTCAACTGCGTCGTCCATCTGAAACCTCCCACTGCTGTCTCCTCTGAACAGCCTCCCACTGCGTGTCCATCTGAACAGCCTTCAACTGCTGTCTCCATCTGAACAGCCTTCAAAATGCTGTCCCATCTGAAAAGCCTTCAACCCGCTGTCGTCCATCGAACAGCCTCCCAGCTGTCGTCCATCTGAACAGCCTTCAACTGCTGTCGTCCATCTGAACAGCCTCAACGCGTCATCTATCAGCCTCCACTGCTGTCGTCCATCTAAAAGCCTTCAACTGCTGTCCCTCCTCTGAAAAAGCCTTCAAACTGCTTCGTCCATCGAAAACCTTCAAATGCTTCGTCCCATCTGAACAGCCTCCAACTGCTGTCGTCCTCTAAACAGCCTCCAACTGCTGTCGTCCCTCTGAACAGCCTCCAACTGCTGTCGTCCATCTGAACAGCCTTCAACTGCTGTCGTCCTCTAAACAGCCTCCAAATGCTGTCGTCATCTGAACAGCTTCCCCCTGCTGTCGCCATCGAAACCCGCCTCCCATGCTGCGTCCATCTGAACAGCCTCCCACTGCGTCGTCCATCTGAACAGCCTCCATGCTGTCGTCATCGAACGCCTCCATGCTGTCGCCATCTGAACAGAACCTTCAACTGCTGTCGTCCATCTGAACAGCCTCCAGCTGTCGTCCATGAACGCCTTCAACTGCTGTCGCCCATCTGAACCTTCAAAGCGTCGTCCATTGAACCCCTCAATGTGTCGTCCATCTAAACCCCCAGGCCCCCACTCTGGGCAGTCCCCCATGTACACATACACACCCCTCGCCCCCCGTCTCTGCCATAAAACACACACGCACGCAAGCACACACACACACACACAAAACACACACCACACACACACACACACACACACACACACACACACACACACACACACACACAATTCACACACACACACACACACCACTCTCTCTCTCTCACAGAGAGAGAAAAGGGAGAGAGAGAAGAGAGAAGAGGAGAGGGGGAAAAAGAGAGAGAGAGAGAGAGAGGTCTATAACATGTATGTTTCTGAGGATAAAAGATCAGCGCTGAGTTCATTTTTTACGTCACTTAACGGAACGACCGTTGGCAAGACAGACTTAGATCTCTCTCTCTCTCTCTCTCTCTCTCTCTCTCTCTCTCTCTCTCCTCCTCTCTCTCTGTCTCTCTCTGTCTCTGTCTCTGTCTGTCTGTCTGTTTGTCTCTCCTCTCTCTCTCTCTCTCTCTCTCTCTCTCTCTCTCTCTCTCTCTCTCTCTCTCTCTCTCTGTTTGTTGTTTGTTAACGAACTGAAATTTGAAATTATTGAATATCATAAACAATGGCCGGTCTTTTATCTATAGGGCATTGTTTATATTACTCTTTCCTTTTTTAATTAATATCCCGAAGAGTGTGAATGCTAATACAGAACTGTGCGACTAATGATTTACAAAACTGAATGAAAATTTAATGTAGCAGACGTATGACAACCGACACATCAAACAGTGTGTATTGATTCACCACACGCTGACACCTTCTCGGGGCAAAAACCCTTTTTGCACGCTAAGTGTCCAGCCTTGGGTGGTCAGTACAAGGTCAGTACAAGGAAGCAGGCATTACCCCTTGGGGCTGTCCACAGTCCTACCATGACAACGCCGGAATGGGAAAAAACGCCCTTGAAGTGATGGCCATCAGCCCCCCTCCTCTCCCTCCCCCCCCCCCCCCCCCCCCCCCCACACCCACCCGGCACTGCAAACCTTCCATTACACGCGCCCCCCCCCCCGCACCCGCACGCACTCACAATTACCACCAGCCACACATACTCTCTCTCTCCTCTCTCTCCTCTCTCTCTCTCTCTCTCTCCTCTCTCTCTCTCTCTTTTTCCCCCTCTCTCTCTCTCTCTCTCTCTCTCTCTCACACACACACACCACACAATACAAAAGACACACACGGACAGACACACTCACACAGCATACACACACCGCACACACACCACACACACACACACACCCCACACACACCACACACCCACACACACCACTCACACACCACACACACACCACACACACACACACACCACCACACACACACTCTCTCTCACACAACACACACACACACACACAAACACACACACACACACACACCCACACACCAACACTCACACACACACACACACACATTCACGCGCGCACACACACACATGCATCTCTCTCTCTCTCTCTATCTGTCTGTCTATCCATCTATCTATCTATGTATTTACACACACACACACACACACACACACACACACACACCACACACACACACACACACACACACACACACACCATATAGTACAGCTGATAAATGACTTGGCGAATGGCGAGAAAGATCGTGGATAGGAAAGGTGGGCAGGGGACTGAATCCTTAGGGAGGGGAGAGGAGGAGAATGGAAAGGGGGGTGGGGGGTTGTCAACCTCGGATGATGTCGATGGAGGAAGGACTAGCGCACATCCCAAACACACTCACAGCTTGCTTACGATCTCATTCATATATCATGCATTCGTCACATCAAACCACTAGTAAAGTCTATAACTTTACTACACATGTTCATAGAACGAAACATCAATGCATATGGAATCAAACAAAATAAAACATTCTCTCTTTCCTGAACTTCACAAAATCATTTATCTAAAACATCATTAACTAACCGGGTATAAACAGATTTCTACTTTACCTGGCCAGGTGATCCTAACTATTCACGAATCACTGTCTCTTTTTCTTTTCCCTTTTTTTTTCTTTTCACTGTCACTTTCACAATACGGCACAACTGCTGGCACTGGTGTTGGTCTGCTGGCACCGGCGTTGGTCTGTGGACTGCCGATGAAGCGGCGCTGGCCAAGTATGAGGTCGAACCCCGGGTGAAGTTAGAACAGTGACTATCAACATCGATCTGTTCTCCTTTCTTTCTTCCTGCATTAACGCATTGCACTCTCTCTCTCTCTCTCTCTCTCTTTAGTCTGCTCTTATCAAATGACATGGTTGCTTTTCTTTTCTTTTTTCTTTTCTTTCTTTTCTTCTTCATTAGTTAGCAAACTCTCCTCTCTTCACATCTCTCCTCAGTCCTTCCTCTGCAGACTATCTCATGCTAATCTCTCAACTTGGTTTCTTCTCTCCTCCCCTCATCTCTCTGCTTTTCTCTTCAGAGATTACCTCAGACCTCTCTCTCTCTGTCTCTCTGTTCGTTCTCCCTCCGTTCTGCTCTTCATCTCCCTGCCTTTTCTCTCTGCAGAGACTATACCAGAACCTCCCCCTCTCTCTCTCCCTGTTCGTTCTCTTTCCCCCTGCTTCCTGTAGGCGAGAGCTACTCCCCGAACTTTCCCTCTCTCTCTCTGTCTGTTCCTTTTCTTCTTCCCCCTTCTCTCACTCTCACATCCTTCTTATTCGTTCCGATCTGTCCAACAAGGGCGAGTACCATTGGTCAGTATTTTTACCCCTGACACCCAAAGTTATCTCCCTCTAATTCCTTTGGATAGTCAAATCATGACAGTCACCCCTACACACCTTACTCTCTGTGGTGGTCAATTGGTCATTTAATTGATTAGCTAGATTTCACCCCACCACACATACCTTCCCCCCTTTCCCCCTTTAAAACTGGCGCGTGTGGCTTAAGTCGTGGACACTGGTCACTCTAAAGTGGCTAGAATGAGTCTGGGTAGGCTCCAAGACGTTGGCCGGCAGACCAATCGAGACATTCGGCCAGACAGCTTAGTCCGTCTAGCAGACAGTGTGTCTCCACGAGAGCTAAAAATAGCCTTTAATTGGCTGAGGCGACAGGTGAATGCTTTCGGTCAGCTATTTAGTCCGGTGGTTGGACAGACCGTCTTGTGGAGGATGAGGATTAGCCTCCCCTTTGCTTGATTCCCTGGATCCGACCATGGGGCCGTCCGCCTGACGCCCAAAATATTTGCGTTAGAGCTTAAGTCCAAACTGGGCTGGTGGCGATTGACCAAGAATTTGGGTTTGGAGTTTATTTTTTTGACCGTGACAATTTCCCCCTTGCAAAAGACTATGCACCGCATTGTCTAAAAAACAACGGTACAAAAAAGACAACAACCAAATTTGCTGAACCACAGC
The DNA here is from genome assembly GCA_018398815.1 of Conus ventricosus. Taxonomy (NCBI): domain Eukaryota; kingdom Metazoa; phylum Mollusca; class Gastropoda; order Neogastropoda; family Conidae; genus Conus; species Conus ventricosus. The sequence continues at coordinate 92,471,684 of CM031602.1, read as the reverse complement.
TACACGTGCAAAGTTTGAAAAAAACTTTACAACCAACGGTTTATAAATTATAAATATATCATTGTGGATATCACTCCAATGAGTTATCATTGACGTGCACTCTTGCGTTATTTCGACTCATTTTATAAACGACCTCTGTGCGCAACCTATGCAATTCCCCTACTTGCGGATTTGCCACATCTTCTCTTCACAATTCCTATGAAAAGCACAATTTTGTATGATCACGATCCTGACACTTCACTGAGGAATCTCCACCCTCACTTATTGCAAATAATGTATCACTACCCAAGCGCTGTATGCTCCAAGCATAACTACATTCACATGAACAAGTTCCCCAAAAGAAAATATGAACAAGTCTCACACAAAGAAATATGAACCATAGCCAATGGAAATGAACCCATACCCAATCAACATAACTGTCATCAACACATATTTCAACAAAGCACCCGGATATGACTGACTTCCTCTGAGTTGCAGCTTGCTAGACTACACGGCTTAAATAGTCAGCTCCGACATTCTGTCGACCGGGAATTTTACTGCACTCGGTACCTGTAGGGCTGCAATCCCATTCCCCAACCGCAGCACTCTGCTGTTTTTCAACTGCGCCTCCTGCAGGAATTTGAGTGGTTGGTGATCTGTCTCTATCCGAACTCTTTCCCTTACAAGTATTTGTGGAACTTCTGCACGGCCCACACGACAGCTAAACACTCCTTCTCTACAGTTGCGTACCCTTCTTCACACTTTGTCAACTTCCTGCTAGCCTCCCTCACAGGGAACTCGACCCTTCATGCTCCTGTAACAATACTGCACCTATCCCACCACCTGATGCATCTGTCCGCAACAAAAATGGTTTGGACATATTGGTAGCTTCAAGATGGGCGGGAACCTAGTTTTTCCCAACCCCGTCTGCAGTGCTTGCTCTGCAGCGTCTGACCACTCGACCACTGCCGGTTTCCTGCCTTGACCAATCACTGAGAGGACTCGTGATTGCTGCGAAATTTGGAACAAATCCTATAGAACCAATTAAAACCTAGCAGACTCCTGACTTCTGTTTTGGTCTTTGGTCTCTCTGAATTCATCATCTTCTCCACCTTTCCCCCTTTTTGGCTGCTTTGTGTCGCCTCCGACAACAAAACCTAGGAACTCCTATGTTAGCCCCTTTATACAGTGGACACATCCCCTGTATGACTCTTCTGGAAACTTAGGTAACAAAATCTCCCTTCTTCTTGCTGAGTTCTTTCACCTATCAATGATTGCTGCTGCGCCTATGTGCTGAGTCTCACGCTGAATATATTTGCGGAGGAAAATTTTCATGGAAAAGTTTTGGTTTCCCATTCACATCAATTCGGTAATCCCGACCGACCTTTCAGTGATGGTGAATGGTCCTTTCCAATGCATCAGCAGCTTGTTGTGACCCGTGGGAAGCAGTAAAGGACTTGATCTCCCGCCTTGAGGGATTGCTTCCCTTTCCTTCCCGTCATATTGCTTCTTCTGAACGACCTTAGCCTTCTGCAACCTTTCCTTTGCAACCTTACATGTTTTCATACTGTGCCCAACTTTGGAACAGGGCGAGATTGGGGCCCAAACAGTCGACGGCCACTCTCCTGAATGGTTTTGTCAATTAAAGGGGGGTGTTAAGAGGCGCCTTCCTCTTCACCCTCCCTTTTGGCTGACTTTTGACACACGTCACATGTCATGCAGAAAACGCTTTATGTCTGCATTGCCCTGGCCAATGAAAGTCATCAAAGATTCGGTCAGCTGTTTTGCTGGTGCCGAGATGACCCGCCATGAGCGACTCGTGACCCACTGACATGACAGGTCACGATAACCTGCTGGTTTCCTCTAAAATGAGTGGTCAACTTACCGTCTTCCCCTTGGTGAACACTCGGTACAACAGCGCCTTTCACAAGAATTCTGTCTCACCTCCTCTACCTCCCGTTTCTCTCCACCTCTTGCCAACTCCAAGACTTCACGAGCGAGGGTCTTGTTCCTGCGCCGCCCTAAACTCATCAGGCGACCATCTATGCATGCTTCCTTGCCGGAACGACTAACGGTTTATCAACCTTTTCCTCCTTCTTGCTCCGTGTTTTTAAAATGCTTTCCCCCGTAGCAGTCAACAACTCAGGATCCCCTGGATCCCTTGCCCCTGGAATATTTCCAATGATAAAATCATGAAGGGGTTTCTCCATCACCAAAAGCCCGACAACTCGCCTGAGAGTAGGGGTACGTACTTCTATCTTAGCAACTGGGGAAACTCCCTCCAGTGCCATCGATTAGAGTACAGGTCTGGATTTGCACCTGTCAAATCCCCTTTATCGACCAGCGTTGTTCGTATACCCGCATGAACAACCAGTGTCTCGTACACTTTCACCCTCTGCTGGCCAATCCACCCTTCTTCCATGGTAAAAGAACCCCCTCAGCCTTAGTGCCCTCCATCCCTGACACTGACTGCTGTCCAGTGCTAGCCATAGGCCGCACTCCACCCTCTTCAGACTGAATCCCCTTTTGGTTCCACTGCAGGTCGTTTCCCCTGACGACCCTTATCCCCCTCTTGCAAGGCTGCTGCCTTCTGGAACCTCATGCGACAATCCCTCGCCACATGTCCCTTCTTGTGACAAATGAAACACCTAATGTCCCTTTGCCCTTCCTTCTGCCCCACCACTGGGTTTGCAGACTTTGCAGAAAACTCTCCTAGTTCCTTGCACTCTTCTCACCTGTGCCTAGCACCTGTTTCTCCTGCCCCCTTAGTGCCAACGTGCCTTTTTATACACCTCTGCGAACTTCAAAAACTCTCCTGCTGTCTCTGGCTGTCTCTCTTTCAAATGGGATGGTTAACTCAGGGCCGCAACCTGACAATCTGTTCTTTCATAACTAGCTCTTTCAATTCAGCGAACTCCTTTTTTGTACCACTCAACTCTAGCCATTTCTCAAAATAGTGATCTAGACGTGCACCAACTGAGTGTACGTTTCCCTGCTTGCAATCTAGCTGAACGAAATTTCTTTCTGAATCCTTCCCCTGTGAGGTCAAATCCCTTCATCAATGATTCCTTCACAGCACCAAAATCAGATTGGGTGTCTGCTGGCAATGCAGTGAAAATTTGTAATGCCTTACCCGTCAGTAACGCCGACAAAATGACTGCCCACTCTTCTGGAGGCCAACCCTGACTGGTCGCAAACGTTTCGAAACGACTGATGTATGCATCAATCGAATCGGTTCCTTCAGAGAATTTTGGCAACTTGGGTCGGGGAGCATAGCTGCGCACAGAGTCACTGGAAAGTGAGCTACCATCCTCGGTGGTCTCCCTTTGTATTCTCACTTTCTCAACTCTAATTGAACCTTTAGTCTTTCTGTTTCCTGCGTTTCCCTAGCTTTAATTCTTTCTGTTTCCTGCGTTTCCTAGCCTGATTATCATTAGCCTGAATCCTTTAATCTTTCTGTTTCCTGCGCCTCTACTGCGATACGGCGTCTTTCCGCACGTTCATCTCTTTCCATCTTTTGCTGGTTTTCAACGAATGCTCGCAACTCATCTCCTGAGTAACCTAAATCACGAGCGACACTCACAAGTTGTTCAATAGGGGTGTTCTTTTCTTCCGCCATTATATCTTTTCTTTTTTTTTTTTTTTTTTTTTTTTTTTGAACAAGATTTTATTACTACGACAGCCAAACTGGTGGTTACCGACACGAGTGACGTAACAGCACAATCCTATGAATGACAATATTAGCTTGGGACAACGTAGTTAGTTTTTATAAGACGCCCAGCGCCTGACCCAACTATGAGAGCGAATTATAGGTAATCTGTGCGAAATAAGTTACTCTGGGGCTGAAATGCCAAGCCTAGTATTAACTATCTTGGAAGCAATGCCAAGCCTAGTATTTAACTATCTTGGGAACATACAGTAAGACAACCCCTTGTCTTAGGATTACAATACTTGAATCCCACCCAGCTTCCTCTCTGAGAAGTTGAACAATTATAATAAATGGGCCAGAATATCCTGGCAGGCTCGCCAATAAATTGTCAACCTCGGATGATGTCGATGGAGGAAGGACTAGCGCACATCCCAAACACACTCACAGCTTGCTTACGATCTCATTCATATATCATGCATTCGTCACATCAAACCACTAGTAAAGTCTATAACTTTACTACACATGTTCATAGAACGAAACATCAATGCATATGGAATCAAACAAAATAAAACATTCTCTCTTTCCTGAACTTCACAAAATCATTTATCTAAAACATCATTAACTAACCCGGGTATAAACAGATTTCTACTTTACCTGGCCAGGTGATCCTAACTATTCACGAATCACTGTCTCTTTTTCTTTTCCCTTTTTTTTTCTTTTCACTGTCACTTTCACAATACGGCACAACTGCTGGCACTGGTGTTGGTCTGCTGGCACCGGCGTTGGTCTGTGGACTGCCGATGAAAGCGGCGCTGGCCAAGTATGAGGTCGAACCCCAGTGAAGATAGAACAGTGACTATCAACATCGATCTGTTCTCCTTTCTTTCTTCCTGCATTAACGCATTGCACTCTCTCTCTCTCTCTCTCTCTTCTAGTCTGCTCTTATCAAATGGACATGGTTGCTTTTCTTTTCTTTTTTCTTTTCTTTCTTTTCTTCTTCATTAGTTAGCAACTCTCTCTCTCTTCACATCTCTCCTCAGTCCTTCCTCTGCAGACTATCTCATGCTAATCTCTCAACTTGGTTCTCTTCTCTCCTCCCCTCATCTCTCTGCTTTTCTCTCCTCAGAGATTACACTCAGACCTCTCTCTCTCTGTCTCTCTGTTCGTTCTCCCTCCGTTCTGCTCTTCATCTCCCTGCCTTTTCTCTCCTGCAGAGACTATACCCAGAACCTCCTCATCTCTCTCTCCCTGTTCGTTCTCATCTCCCTGCCTTCCTGTAGGCAAGAGCCTACTCCCCCGAACTTCTCCCTCTCTCTCTCTGTCTGTTCCTTTTCTTCCTTCCCCCCTTCTCTCACTCTCACATCCTTCTTATTCGTTCCGATCTGTCCAACAAGGGCGAGTACCATTGGTCAGTATTTTTACCCCTGACACCCCAAAGTTATCTCCCTCTAATTCCATTGGATAGTCAAATCATGACAGTCACGCCTACACACCTTACTCTCTGTGGTGGTCAATTGGTCATTTAATTGATTAGCTAGATTTCACCCCACCACACACTACCTTCCCCCCTTTCCTCCTTAACTGGCGCCGTGTGGCTTAAGTCGTGGACACTGGTCACTCTAAAGTGGCTAGATGAGTCTGGGTAGGCTCCAAGACGTTGGCCGGCAGACCAATCGAGACATTCGGCCAGACAGCTTAGTCCGTCTAGCAGACAGTGCTGTCTCCACGAGAGCTAAAAATAGCCTTTAATTGGCTGAGGCGACAGGTGAATGCGTCGGTCAGCTATTTAGTCCGGCTGGTTGGACAGACCGTCTCTGTGGAGGATGAGGATTAGCCTCCCCCTTTGCTTGATTGCCTGGATCCGAACCATGGGGCCGTCCGCCTGACGCCCAGAATATTTGCGTTAGAGCTTAAGTCCAACTGGGCTGGTGGCGATTGACCACGAACTTGGTTGAGTTTATTTTTTTGACCGTGACAGGGGTTGAGATGAATAAAGTTGGGTGAGAGAGAATGAGGGTGGGGGTGGGGGTGGGGGATAGAGACATGGTTTGGGATCGATTTGGACAGTAGCGATCAGAAGACCAGTTACACGTCTGTCGTTTCTTCTGTCTTCGCCCCCTCCCCTCTCCCCATCTCACCCCCTATGTTTCGCATGACGGACGTGTGTGTGTGTGTGTGTGTGTGTGTGTGTGTGTGTGTGTGTGTGTGTGTGTGTGTGTGTGTGTGTGTGCGTGCGTGCGTGCGTGCGTCCGTGCGTGCGTGCGTGCGTGCGTGCGTGTGTGTGTGTGTGTGTGTGTGTGTGTGTGTGTGTGTGTGTGTGTGAGAGAGAGAGAGAGAGAGAGAGAGAGAGAGAGAGAGAGAGAGAGAGAGAGAGAGAGAGAGAGAGAGAGAGAGAGAGAGAGCGATTCACTCAGAGTTTGTCATGAGAACCCTCAAGGGTCTTTAGACGCAGCCTGACAGAAACATAAAGATACCTCATGCTCTATACTTGCACGAGGATTGATATTGTCAGCTCACATACGGTGCTAGTTATGTGTCTTTTCCAGTTTATTCAGTGACAGACTTATAGTGCGATATGGATTTGTAGACCGTCACCGTAGAGCACTGGACTTGGGCATTGTTTACTTCCGTTTTGATCTGGTGTATTATGAGTAAATAACTTGTTGGTCTGGAACAGTTGATCTGGAAATGACAATCTTCGACCATATTACACACAGAGCATCATCTCTCTTCTCGGTTTGCATTCATGCTTCGACCTCTATTGTGTGTGTGTGTGTGTGTGTGTGTATGTGTGTGTGTGTGTGTGTGTGTGTGTGTGTGTGTGTGTGTGTGTGTGTGTGTGTGTGTGTGATGTGTGTGTGTGATGTGTGTGTATGTGTGTGTGTATGGGGGGGGGGGGGAAGAGTGCGCTTGCATGAAGATATTTTACTGATGGGATTGATTTACTATGGATTCTTACACAGGCAGTTTACGCCTTTGTGTGTGTGTGTGTGTGTGTGTGTGTGTGTGTGTGTGTGTGTGTGTGTG
>CM031602.1:92457529-92460029 GCA_018398815.1 Conus ventricosus | reverse complement strand
TCTTATTTCGTTTTCGTTTTTTATTTTGTTTTTTTTGGGGGGGGGGGGGGGGGGGGGGGGGGTCAAATTCTGTAAGCTGTTGTACTGTCGTCACTACAGTCGACCTGTGAAATATTGATTTCCATGCTGCCCCCGACAAATAAACCAGCGTGAATTCATGATGTTAAAATTCCTTATTTAGGGTGTGGGGGAGAGCGGGTTGAACAGGTTGTTTGGCGGCGGCCATCTTGACTGGCTTTCCTTGTCAGTGTATGTGTGTTTTCGTATGCTTCTATATGATCATTGCTTTATTTGCCTTGACGGGAAACCATCCATGTCGCACATCGATAGTTCGTCCCGAATCCAGCTGTTAAACGGAATTATCACAACTTAATCGGGTTTGTTCAGTTTTGAGATATTTACATCCTTTTTTTTCCTTACTACAAAGTCTGTTTATGCTCCCCGTTAAAAAAGCACTTCATACCGAACTTACAAGATATGTTTTACTCTGAGATAACTATCTTTGTTCTGGGGTCATTATCTTTGTTCTGAGGTCATCATCTTTGCTCTGAGGTCACTATCTTTGCTCTGAGGTCACTGCCTTTGCTCTGAGGTCACTGTCTTTGCTCTGAGGTCACTGGCTTTGTTCTGAGGTCACTGTCTTTGCTCTGAGGTCACTATCTTTGCTCTGAGGTCACTATCGTTTGCTCTGAGATCACTATCTTTGCTCTGAGGTCATTATCTTTTGCTCTGAGATCACTAACTTTGCTCTAAGGTCACTATCTTTGCTCTGAGGTTACTATCTTTTCTCTGACGTCACTATCTTTGCTCTAAGGTCACTATCTTTGCTCTGAAGTCACTATCTTTGCTCTGAGGTCACTGTGCGAGCTACGAGGTCACTATCTATGCTCTGAGGTCACTTTCTTTGGTCTGAGATCACTATCTTTGCTCTAAGGTCACTTTCTTTGCTCTGAGATCACTGTGTGTGTTATGAGGTCACTATCTTTGCTCTAAGGTCACTTTCTTTGCTCTGAGATCACTGTGTGTGTTATGAGGTCACTATCTTTGCTCTAAGGTCACTTTCTTTGCTCTGAGATCCCTGTGTGAGCTACGAGGTCACTATCTTGATGCGGAGGTCATTGTCTTTACTCTGTGGAAAGGCCTTAATGTCCAAAGTCCTCCACACGGCTGGGCGCCGTCAATGTTGCGAGATAAAGCAGAGTTCTTATCTCGCGTGTCTCCCCTACCCGCCCTTGTCCCTCATCTCTCTGAACAGGGCGTCCCTGATTCCAAGATATGATCTGAATAACTGTTTTCTTTTCTTTCAAAATTTACCGCTCCATCAGTTCTTGAAAAAGCCCATTGTACCATTCTGACACAACAGTTTTTAACGTGATCTCTTTGAAGTTTTGCTTCCTCAAGGAACACAAACGCCAAACCGGGCGGGGACAATAGTCTCCGCGGGGGTACAACAGCCGAGATCGATTCTGTGTTGAAGGCGGACAATGACACTGCACAAACAAAGAGACCGGCTTGTCCAGCCCCAGCGAAGGGTTTGGCGATCTCTGTGCACGGCTGACAGGGAGATAGTGCCATGTCCGATGGCTCTTGTGTCGTCTGGAAGCGACGTGGAACTATGCGTAGAACGACCATTTCAACTGAAGGCTGGAGACAGTGTTGACGGAAGGCGGTTTCAATGTGAGGTTATCGCAGGCGGACATGGAAACAAAATGAAGAGAAAAATAATTACCATGCCGCCAAACGAAAGAAGAAACACATTTATAAAACAAACACGACGCGTTTCGACCTTTTTAATGTTCTTCAAGCAAGACGAGCACCAGTCAAGACAAGGAAAGCGAAACACGAACAGAGAGTCACTGATCTCCTGGGGAATACCAAGCAACGAGAAGTTGCAAAACAATGATCCCATGCACACAGGTCCTGAAATCGTTCATGTGGAAAAAAAAAGAAGGAAAACAGAAAAAAAAACATTGAAAGGAAGCAGTCAGTATGAATCAAAGTTGGTTTCAAAGTGAGATGAGTGCAGGCGAAAGCTGAAACAAAGTTTTAGAAGAAATAAGGAGATAAGTGACCGTCTGTTCGCGCTTCGTTTTCATAGTTTTGAATGTGCTTCAACTTGCCTGAAGAAGACCAAAGAGCTGGAAACGCTGTGGTGTTTGTTTCCTATTTGAGTACTCTTTGGTTTTGCGGTACAGTACTTTTTTTTGGGTCAATGTTGTTGATAGACGTTTCGATCGACTAGTTCCAGAAGTTCCACGCTCGTTCCCTGGTCGGTGGACGGTCCCTCCCTTCCTTGGCAGCGTGCTTGATTCCTGCCTTTTGTCTGGTGGAGAGGGAAGGGTGGGGTGGGGTGGGGGTGGGGGTGGGGGTGGGGGACAGGGTCGTGGTACTCCCGTTGTCTACAGACCGGTCTGGCTGGTGTGGGGGAAATCAGATCTGTCACATTGTCTTCCTTTCAACACCCTGACCCCTTCGTTCTGTCTGCCGCCGGTCTAAGGTA
>CM031602.1:92422529-92445029 GCA_018398815.1 Conus ventricosus | reverse complement strand
AATATTTTAATATCTGATCTCCCTAAAGGTCTTTCTAAAGATACTGAAGTGGCTCAATTTGCTGATGATATATGCCTGTGGACAAAAGTGACAATGAAAAGAAATACACCATCAAGATCACTAAATTACATCAAAATAAAGTATCAACTTGAATTAAATAAGATCAATGATTTTTTAAATGTAAATGGTCTTTCTCTTTCCCCAGAAAAAAACTAATATGATTCTCTTTAATGCTGGTTACGATCCAGGACAACTTCCTACTTTCACGTTGGATGGCATTGTTTTAAACTATGCAAAAAGCGTCAAATTTTTGGGTGTTATCTTAAGTAGTAAGTTGTCTTGGAACGCTCATATTGAATATATTTTAAACAAAGCAAGAAAGAGCTTGAATTTCCTAAAAATAATTAGTAAACAACCTTGGGGACAGGACTCGAAATCATTAACCATCTTAGCAACTGCCCTTATACGCTCAAGACTAACTTATGTTCAAGAAGTATTCTTTAATGCTCCTCAATACCTGCTAAATAAACTTCAGAGTACTGATTACAAAGCTTATAAAATTGCCCTTGGGGTTCCCACACATACATCTAACTTAGGGACGTATAATGAAGTAGGAATCTTACCTCTTGCAGAACTTCGGAAAGCTTCTACTTCAAAATTTATCTTAAAGAGCTTTTCACAAAACAATTTTAGCTCAGAAGAAGCATGTTTAAAATCAGAGGAGGATTTCGGAAAACGTGCCCAAAATATACTGTCAACAAGGTCTATTTACTCGTTTTCCTCCGATCTTCTAAAGGATACTAAAATAGATAAAAACAACATTGCCCCAAAGCCCACGTATTCACCTATTCCAAATGGGAACAAAGTAAAGCCTCCTTTGATATAGATTATACAGATATATCAAAAAAGGATTGTCCACATACTTTAAGGACATCTGTTTACGCTCATTTAGAAAGTAACTACAATCACCATTTGAAAATTTTTACAGATGGCTCAGTGCTAGAAAATGACAACGCGGGAGCAGCCTTCATAATCCCTAGTTTCAAAAGAGAAAAGCTCTTCTGTCTGGGTAGACAGTTATCAATATTTAGTGCCGAATTAATTGCTATACTTAAGTCGTTAGATTTCATCCTAAATTTTCCAATAAATAATTCCCAAATTATGATAGGTGTTGATTCGAAAGCAGCAATCCACTCGATTAAGTCTGCATGTCCTTCAATTCGTCTTGATATGGTATTAGAAATTCATCATTTCATTCATCTTTTATCCATGAAAGGTATTACTGTTACTTTTTGTTGGATCCCCTCTCATTAAGGTATTGTACCCAACGAGCGCGTAGATCAACTTGCAAGAAAAGCAGCTCAAAATATCAATTACGCAATACCACTTAACATTCCTTTTGATTTGAAAGAATGTTTTTCGATTATAAATTCAACGTCAAGAGAAAAAAATAAAACATTACTGATGAACTCAGACGTCCAATATTATCACAACTGTGTAAAGTTTAGTGATGGGTACAAGAGGAAAACGTACAAACAAGTCTCTTCTCGTCTAGGGAGATTGAAAGCTTAGTCCATAGATTTCGTTTGAACGCACTGAAAACAAAATATTGTCATAACGTTAAATGTATGTGTGGGGAAACCTTAAGTATCAGTCATTTACTAATTCAATGCCCAAGAGCAAGAGAACTATTTACAAATTCGGGTATTGATGGTTACACAGATGGATCGACTTCCTTACCTTTACCAAGCATTTTAAACAGTTCTTGTGTTCTTGAGTCAGTTTGCAAATGTTTGTTAAGTAGTTCAATTGGCCTTTATCTTTAGATCTTATCTCTACTCAATTACATTATTTTGTTTTAATTAAATGGAAGAGGGATAGGGGGGGATGTCATATTCTATCATTAACGTATTAATACACTCAATCACTTACATACTTCATTCACACACACATAAAACTATCTGAATCACTGTAGTGGAAGGACATTAAACCGACGACAACACACACACACACACACACACACACACACACACACACACACACACACACCACACACACACACACACACACACACACACACACACACACACACACACACACACACAGAGAAATATATACGCACACATGCAAAAATACCCACATATACATATATGAATACTACATTACATTACAAGATTAAGTAATCGCAAAATCGAGAACCAAATCATAGTGGATAGCCAATAGGACTATTCAATATACTTCGTCCAGTGCCATACACTTCAAGTATTTGATTGTATGATACGGAATCAACAGATATTCTATTGTCGGACATACAAAGCTGGTCAAAATATAACGTATTCAGAATCTGGCAGTTCAAAAGAATGTGTGGAATGGAAATTAAACCACGACACACACACACACTGAACATTCGTAGAAAATTTTGTTTTCCAAGCATCGAGCCTCGTTCTATGTAATAGATAAACAATATGCCTTGGTCCAGAAAGAACGATTTTTAAAACGACCGGAGTGAGTCCTACTTCTAAAATTCAAATACACTGCTCTTTCAGTTCAATGTTCAATGTTTTCATTGAAAACCCGTGCTTCCTGATGCTGTCCGGGCGCTAGAACCAAAGACATTCATGCCCTGCTTTATTCAGAGACTGTACAGCTTCTGTGTTGTTTGGTGCAGAGATTATTGAGTCACTGTCCAATGCTTGACCTTTCAGGCCACAATGACAAACTCCGGTCAGCGGCCATGGAGTTGATTGTGCCCCCTTGGTATTTCCCTGGCAGTGTCCTTATCGGAAAGTGAAAGTGAGCTGTCTCGCTAAAGGTCAAACTATTTACATGGACCCCACAGGCTTCGACCGGCAATTTCGGGCATATCTTTGTCTTCTTCTTGCTGTGGACCTGGACCCATGGCAACGCTCCCGTGTGTGTGTGTGTGTCATTCATTTAACGTCTTTCCACTAATCGTGATATTAGACGTGGAGGGTCAGTTGTGTCACATCCAATGGCCATTACACCATGGCGTCCGCCAGGTAAGCAGTTCTGTCCCTTGTCTTAATGGAATGGCATGCGCATGCCTGCACAATATGTGAACACAGCGCAGGCTGCACCTTTGGGTGTTTCTTTTTTCTCCTTCTAACTGTGTACTTGGACCAGGCTGAGCGGGGTTCTGAAGGCTTGACGTTCATGTAGACACAGCAACTCTGGCGCTTAAAGCAAAATAGGACATGGGTCGGCGTGTATCAGGTAGGTGCAGGCCTTTGTGACAAGCTACTTCCTCCTACAGTGGATGGGTCGGCGCAGTGTATCAGGCAGGAGCAGGCCTTTGTGACAAGCTACTTCCTCCTACAGTGGATGGGTCGGCACAGTGAATCAGGCAGGAGCAGGCCTTTGTGACAAGCTACTTCCTCCCACAGTGGGTATCTGGGCTCATGAGGTTCGTGTTCCATCTGCCGACATTGCGTTCTGGTGAAGTACGGCACTGGCACTACTGTCGCCCTGGCATCTCTTGGCCACATCACACGAAACTGGTGTGAGGCAACAAGAGCAGAAATAGAACCTGTATAGGTCGGTGTGGCATTTGTGCCACGTGATGAGGCTGCAGGTGCTAATTGTGCTGTAGAACCTGTATAGGTCGGTGTGGCACTGGTGTCACGTGATGAGACTGCCGGTGCTAATTGTGCTGTTCCTCCCGTCATTTGCCATGCCCTGGCTCTGGTCTAGAATGGATTTTGTCCTCTCTGAAATGAATAATGGATTCATCCCAACGCCTGGCTTGGTAAATAAGAGAACAAAAAAACGGACATTAAGCCCGCCCCCTCCCCCTCTCTCCCTCCCTGTCTCCCTCCACACTCCCACCCCCTCAGGAATGATTACAATCTAGAAAGGAGAGCTAAAGAAAAGAATGATGACTTACCTCCCTGACGTTTTCTTTTGTTGTTGTTGCTGTTGCTGTTGCTGTTGTTGTTGTTGTTGTTGTTGTTGTTGTTGTTGTTGTTGTTGTTGTTGTCTTCTTCTTCTTCTTCTTCTTCTTCTTCTTCTTCTTCTTCTTCTTCTTCTTCTTCTTCTTCTTCTTCTTCTCCTCCTCCTTCTTTCTTCTTCTTCTTCTTCTTCTTCTTCTTCTTCTTCTTCTTCTCTTCTTCTTTTTTGTAATGACAATTTAATTGATGAGTGCTTCAGTGCTAGGTAAGATAATGCCCGTTGTCTGATCAAGCTAGTATTTTAAAAACTCGTGTTCATAAGAAAGCTCGTGTTTAAAGTATTCAAAAATGTATACGAATGAGAATTGTAATGTTTACTCAACCTGTGTGCAGTACCTAATCAACAATATAACGTCCAGCTGTTGCAGCTATGTAGTGCGAGCAAGACGTCAAATCGACATAGCTATACGTTATACGTTTGTGGTTGATTTTCAAAGGAGTTAAACTTCCCGACGAAGACTGTGTCAATCAGATCTCTTCCATTTCAGGGTTGAATGGTATTATTTTGTTCTCTGGGAACGAGATTAGATTTTTCTCGTCTTCTTCTCAAAGCATTATGCTTACTTCATGAGGTAGTTATTGAATGATTCCCCAATGTTCCCCAAAGCTGGCCGTGATTTTTTCAATTGCGTACTGGTCAGTACACTTCCCGATATATTGATGTTTAATGGTCACCGGGTACTTCTATAGTTCAATTCACCTGTGACAAAATTATAAGAATAATAGAAGAATAACAATGATAGTAACAATAATAATTCTGTTACTTTGTCAGTCATATATACTACAAACCATCTGAAACTAGGCCAAATGAGTAACTGTTTTTTTTATTCAATTATTTTTTAAAAATTATTATTATATGTTGTTTTTTGTTGTGGTTGTTTTTATAAGGGAATTGCCTCATAGTGCTAATTTTCTGGAGCTTCTGGAAACGATTTACGGCGTTGACTCTGATTCTATGAAATGCTCAGGGTAGGACGAGGACAGTGATGTTGGGATGATCTCAGACAGCTGATGCTGCTCTGTTGCTGATTGTATGAAATGCTCAGGGTAGGACGAGGACAGTGATGTTGGGATGATCTCAGACAGCTGATGCTGCTCTGTTGCTGATTGTATGAAATGCTCAGGGTAGGACGAGGACAGTGATGTTGGGATGATCTCAGACAGCTGATGCTGCTCTGTTGCTGATTGTATGAAATGCTCAGGGTAGGACGAGGACAGTGATGTTGGGATGATCTCAGGCAGCTGATGCTGCTCTGTTGCTGATTGTATGAAATGCTCAGGGTAGGACGAGGACAGTGATGTTGAGATGATCTCAGACAGCTGATGCTGCTCTGTTGCTGATTGTATGAAATGCTCAGGGTAGGACGAGGACAGTGATGTTGGGATGATCTCAGACAGCTGATGCTGCTCTGTTGCTGATTGTATGAAATGCTCAGGGTAGGACGAGGACAGTGATGTTGGGATGATCTCAGACAGCTGATGCTGCTCTGTTGCTATTGTATTCCATCTTGTATATTATGTGCTCAAGGTTCACAACTAAATGAAGTTCAGTATAACGTTTTCACACACACACACACACACACACACACACACACACACACACACACACACACACACACACACACAACACACACACACACACACAACACACACAACACACAACACACAACACACACACACACAACACACACACACACACACACACCACACACACACACACACACACACACACACACACACACACACACACACATACACGCACACACAACACACACAACACACACACACACACACACACACACACACACACACACACACACACACACACACACACACACACAACACACACACACACACACACATACAAACACAACTATCTCATTTCCGATACCTTTCGGGGTTGGGGGGGGGGGGGGGGGGGGAGGATTATACTTACATGCCAATTCTATCATAATCTTCGTTCCATCTTGTTCATGGGCTGAAACTTCCAGACAATCGACAGTCACTTCCTAACATATCATCCATTGCATTACTGTTGATAGAGTCATCCTATTTTCGTACCGATCTGGCATTAAGTCTGTATCCCGTACACGCATTCACTGCTTGACAATGTTCTGTAAGCCTGCATTCATTAACCCCATCGCGCCTGTGATGATTGTGTTGGGTGTGATCAGAACCTGTCATATATTAACCCCATGGCCTGTGACGATTGTGTTGGGTATTAACCCCATGACCTGTGACGATTGTGTTCGCTGTGATCAGAACCTGTCATTCATTAACCCCTCTGGCCTGTGAGGGTTGTATTGGGTATTAACCCCATGGCCTGTGATGATTGTGTTGAGTGTGATCAGAACCTGTCATTCATTAACCCCATGGCCTGTGATGATTGTGTTGGGTGTTAACCCCATGGCCTGTGATGATTGTGTTGGGCGTGATCAGAACCTGTCATATATTAACCCCTCTGGCCTGTGACGATTGTGTTGGGTATTAACCCCATGGCCTGTGATGATTGTGCTGGGTATGGTCAGAACCTGTCATTCATTAACCCCATGGCCTGTGACGATTGTGTTGGGTATTAACCCCATGACCTGTGACGATTGTGTTGGCTGTGATCCGAACCTGTCATTCATTAACCCCTCTGGCCTGTGAGGGTTGTATTGGGTATTAACCCCATGGCCTGTGATGATTGTGTTGAGTGTGATCAGAACCTGTCATTCATTAACCCCATGGCCTGTGATGATTGTGTTGGGTATTAACCCCATGGCCTGTGATGATTGTGTTGAGTGCGATCAGAACCTCTCATTCATTAACCCCATGGCCTGTGATGATTGTGTTGGGTATTAACCCCATGGCCTGTGATGATTGTGTTGGGTGTGATCAGAACCTGTCATTCATTAACCCCATCGACTGTGATGATTGTCTTGGGTGTGATCAGAACCTGTCATTCATTAACCCCATCGACTGTGATGATTGTCTTGGGTGTGATCTGAACCTGTCATTCATTAACCCCATGGCCTGTGATGATTGTGTTGGGTGTTAACCCCATGGCCTGTGATGATTGTGTTGGGTGTGATCAGAATCTGTCATATATTAACCCCATGGCCTGTGACGATTGTGTTGGGTATTAACCCCATGACCTGTGACGATTGTGTTGGCTGTGATCAGAACAATGTGCGTAAGCCTGCACATTAACCCCATGGCTGTGATGATTGTGTTGGCTGATCAGAACCTGTCATTCATTAACCCCATGGCCTGTGATGATTGTGTTGGCTGTGATCAGAACCTGTCATTCATTAACCCCATGGCCTGTGATGATTGTGTTGGGTGTGATCAGAACCTGTCATACATTAACCCCATGGCCTGTGATGATTGTGTTGGGTGTGATCAGAACCTGTCATTCATTAACCCCATGGCCTGTGATGATTGTGTTGGGTGTGATCAGAACCTGTCATACATTAACCCCATGCCTGTGATGATTGTGTTGGGTGTGATCAGAACCTGTCATTCATTAACCCCATGGCCTGTGATGATTGTGTTGGGTGTGATCAGAACCTGTCATACATTAACCCCATGGCCTGTGATGATTGTGTTGGGTGTGATCAGAACCTGTCATTCATTAACCCCATGGCCTGTGATGATTGTGTTGGTGTGATCAGAACCTGTCATACATTAACCCCATGGCCTGTGATGATTGTGTTGGGTGTTAACCCCATCGCCTGTGATGATTGTGTTGGGTGTGATCAGAACCTGTCATGCATTAACCCCATGGCCTGTGATGATTGTGTTGGGTGTTAACCCCATCGCCTGTGATGATTGTGTTGGGTGTGATCAGAACCTGTCATATATTAACCCCATGGCCTGTGACGATTGTGTTGGGTATTAACCCCATGACCTGTGACGATTGTGTTGGCTGTGATCAGAACAATGTGCTGTAAGCCTGCACATTAACCCCATCGCCTGTGATATTGTGTTGGGTGTGATCAGAACCTGTCATTCATTGACCCCATGGCCTGTGATGATTGTGTTGGGTGTTAACCCCATCGCCTGTGATGATTGTGTTGGGTGTGATCAGAACCTGTCATTCATTAACCCCATGGCCTGTGATGATTGTGTTGGCTGTGATCAGAACCTGTCATTCATTAACCCCATCGCCTGTGATGATTGTGTTGGGTGTTAACCCCATCGCCTGTGATGATTGTGTTGGCTGTGATCAGAACCTGTCATTCATTAACCCCATGGCCTGTGATGATTGTGTTGGGTGTGATCAGAACCTGTCATACATTAACCCCATGGCCTGTGATGATTGTGTTGGTGTTAACCCCATCGCCTGTGATGATTGTGTTGGGTGTGATCAAAACCTGTCATACATTAACCCCATCGCCTGTGATGATTGTGTTGGGTGTGATCAAAACCTGTCATACATTAACCCCACGGCCTGTGATGATTGTGCTGGGTGTTAACCCCATCGCCTGTTATGATTGTGTTGGGTGTGATCAAAACCTGTCATACATTAACCCCATGGCCTGTGATGATTGTGTTGGGTGTGATCAGAACCTGTCATACATTAACCCCATCGCCTGTGATGATCGTGCTGGGTGTAACCCCATGGCCTGTGATGATTGTGCTGGGTGTTAACCCCATGGCCTGTGATGTTTGTGCTGGGTGTGATCAGAACCTGTCGGCCACGCAGCCTGGGCCGGAAGGGTGAAGGCGTTGTGGGAGAACCTCCCTCACAACCGCTCCCTGGGGTCCTCCGGCTGGAGGAGAATGGCATCGAGCACACCGAGTCTCACCTGCTGGCCGACATGATCAGGGTAGACGTCACTTCCGCTGTTTCTGCTGGATGGGGGGAGATGATAATAGGGTCGGGTTAAATTTGTAACATAAACGAGCACTTACCTGTAAGTCGAAGTTTGTGTGAAATTCCACGACGGTAGTTTACAGGAACGGAGTATACGAGATGCGCATGCGCATAGCAGGCTATATTTTAAAAGTATAAGTCCTTTATAAAGGATTTCATATCATCTTTATTCAATCAATTTGATGAATAAAGGTGACAAATTGTTAAAGCGATAAAAAGTTTGCATCAACCGAAAAAGAAAGTATGATTTTGTGCATGGGAGGGAACATTTGGAACAAGGGATGGTGTATATTCCTCCGTTCCAGCAAAACTAACATTTCTACTGGTCATTACATCCATTTATTAACTATACACATAGATCATTTTCATGACTCAACTGTAAAGGAATAATTGGACAAGAAAGTGACTAGACTTGATCAGAATATTGCAACGAACATAAAATAACATCTTCAAAAAGAAAAGGTTTTGGGCTCTCATGCCCAAACCATAGATCTTTTAACAGATCAAGCAACCTTTAACAGATCAAATATCAGGATTCAGATGCCACTCTGTTCTGTCATTAAAGATTCTGAACTGAGCATCAGCTTCCACATTACTTATCCCTGGAATATGAGAGACTGTCAGCCAAATGTCTCTTGTCTTGCTCCAGATCCAGGTTGTGTGCGCTATTTCATTACACTTAACAGATTGAGAACCACCCATGTTTCTCAAATAGGACACAGCACTTGCATTGTCTGTCAGAATGTTCACATGTTTTCGAACCAGAGTTTCCTTAAAACATTTCAATGCATGCTGAATGGTCAAAAGCTCATGGGGAATTAATACGCAGACCTTGTTCTGTCTCTGACCACCTACCACCTGATTGCTTCGACTGACAAATAGCCCCAACCTTGTGTGGATGCACCACTTCTTATCTCAATCTGTGGGTCAGTAGCGATCAAAGATGAGAAAGAAACTTCAATATTCTCAATCCACCCTGCCAAGTCAGATTCAGATTCACAGGTTAAATATGTCCATGCCTCAAACTCTCCGTTACTTTTCTTTAGTGCTTCAGACTTATTTTTCTCTAGATGCCTGTAAAACAAAGGACCCCAGGTAACGGCAGGAAATGTGGACACCAGAGGTCCAATGACCCTGACCAAGTCTCTGATGTTAACTCTTTTCTTTTGTTTGAGGTCCAGACAAGCATTTTGTTTGTACTTTTTCTAATGTCAGTGTAACTGTCATACATTCTGAGTATACCCAGAAGCCCAGATGTTTGACCTTTTTACATGGGGTAAGCACAGATTGTTTTGAATGAATAACAAACCCAAGTGACTCGAACACTTGCACTGTCTTCTCTATGCTGTCAGCACACTCCTCAAGGGTCTGTCCTTGTAGATAAGAATCATCAATAAAGGCTGCGGACATATGACCCTGTGAACGCAAGGTTGAGTACACTGGTTTCATAAGCTTAGTGGAATACCTTGGACAATTACAGAGGCCATTTGCAAAGCAGGTGTACTGATACAACTGATTCTTCCATCTGAATCTCAGATATTTTCTGAATTCAGGTTTCACTGGCACAGAGTAATAGGCATGGCGGAGATCAACAGATGCCATGTAACAGTTCTTGGTCATTATGTCTGTGGATGATGCTACGTTTTCCAATATAAAATGTTCACAAGGAACTGATTGATTGAAACGTTTTAAATTAAGAATCATACGAAACGTTTCGTCTGATTTCTTGACCAGAAAAAAACAGGGGAAATAATTTCTCCTGTTTGGTGGGTACATGTCTCTATAACACCCAGATGAAGGAGTTCGATCACTTCATTATCCATATAATTGATTTGATTCACTTGAAACTGATTGTTTCGTTCAGATATGTTAGGCAATTGCCCGAAATCATCAAGAGGTATTTCAAAACCCTAATTGAAATAAATGGATCAGGTGTCAATTAATTCCCCCCCCCTCCCCCCCCCCCCCCCCCCCCCCCCCCCATTTTCAACATAATCCTTTAGTCTACCTGATTTAAATGGCTTTTGTTCTTTACCACAAGCAACATTTCTCACCTCACAGGATGAATGTGATGGTAGATCAAGGGCTACTGAGCTGTCTCCCTTTGCTAATGGGGGTGTTGTGGGTTCTGCCCGACCCCTGAAGGCGTGGCCTCTGGTCTGCCTCTGTGGATCCAGTTCTGGCCTCGCCCTCTGCATGGCACTGGCTGCCAGTCCCAGCTGTTTGATTTGGGGAAGAATTTTTTTCCCTCTTGCTGACTGTAAAATTTGATCCAAGTTTGGAAGTAGAATCAATTTTTGCATGAACATCATTCAGATCATTTCCAAACAGAGTTTTTGTGAGTGGAATATCAGCAGATGCTAGCTTACGGTCCCTTTTGTTGCTCTGAGGTGCATTCAGAATCTTATTTCTCCTTTCCATGGACAACTCATGGTTTTCCTTGAGTACCAGGCCAATTGCATCAGTCAAATCAGTCAATCAGTTTTCGAGTTTCTGATGACCCACTGGTCACACACTGATTACAAACTTTTGCCAGAGCAAAAGTGGCTTTCACAAGGGCTTTTTGTGTTTTGTAGGTCTGCTGACCTGGCAGCGTTTTCCATAACGGACCAGATTTCATTGTTTACCCGAGGAACAGCAATTCCACAAGAGCTGAAGTACTGTCTATGTACAGTGTGCTGACAGTTGAAGTACTGTCTATGTATTGTGTGTCAACAGTTGAAGTACTGTCTGTGTACATTATGCTGAGAGTTGAAGTACTATGTACAGTGTGCTGAGCGTTGAAGTACTGTCTATGTACAGTGTGCTGAGAGCTGAAGTACTGTCTATGTACAGTGTGCTGAGAGTTGAAGTACTGTCTGTGTACAGTGTGCTGAGAGTTGAAGTACTGCCTATGTACAGTGTGCTGAGCGTTGAAGTACTGCCTATGTACACTGTGCTGAGAGTTGAAATACTGCCTGTGTACAGTGTGCTGAGAATTGAAGTAATGCCTGTGTACAGTGTGCTGAGAATTGAAGTAATGCCTGTGTACAGTGTGCTGAGAATTGAAGTAATGCCTGTGTACAGTGCGCTGAGAATTGAAGTAATGTCTATGTACAGTGCGCTGAGAGTTGAAGTACTGCCTATGCACAGTGCGCTGAGAGTTGAAGTACAGTCTGTGTACATTATGTTGAGAGTTGAAGTACTGCCTATGCACAGTGCGCTGAGAGTTGAAGTACAGTCTGTGTACATTATGTTGAGAGTTGAAGTACTGTCTATGTACAGTGTGCTGAGAGTCGAAGTACTGCGTGTGTGTACAGTGTGCTGAGAGTTGAAGTACTGTCTGTGTACATTATGCTGAGAGTTGAAGTACTGTCTATGTACAGTGTGCTGAAGTTGAAGTACTGTCTGTGTACATTATGCTGAGAGTTGAAGTACTGTCAAATGTACAGTGTGCTGAGATTTGAAGTACTGTCTGTGTACATTATGCTGAGAGTTGAAGTACTGTCTATGTACAGTGTGCTGAGAGTTGAAGTACTGCCTGTGTGTACAGTGTGCTGAGAGCTGAAGTACTGTGTGTGTACAGTGTGCTGAGAGCTGAAGTACTGTGGTGTGTGTGTTTGCAGCGTGTGCCAACGCTTCAATGCCTGTATCTGGGATTCAACAGACTGGGCTACTGTGGTGGAGCGGCCATCGCCTCAGCTTCGGTAACCACACAGGGTGTTCACTTCGGCTTCATGATGAATAACAAACAAGTACGGTAACTCTTGCTCCAACGATGAAACAAAAACACACCCGTAAGTCCAAACGAATATGCTTACAAACACCGAATAGCTTAGCAGATATGACAGCACAGAGCACACTGAAAAACACAGAAACAGCCCTAGGCGATTTAGTGTCGTAAGCAGCATTCGTTTAGAGCTATGGGCGTGTATCTATTTCATCATGGGAACAAGAGTTACCCCACTTATTTGATATTTACTGTTTATTACCGTTCACTGCCTCATTTTAAAATTTCCTTTCGGCGTAATGATGGTTTGGTAAAAGAGGAGAAGTTTCTTGAAAAGTAGAACTGTCCGTGTATGAGCTGTATGTCGCTCCAAAGCGAGCAAACGCTCCAAGGTGGTGTGTGTGTGTGTGTGTGTGTGTGTGTGTGTGTGTGTGTGTGTGTGTGTGTGTGTTGAGTGGGTCATGTACATGCTTTGCAGCACCTGTCTCTTGCTACTGTCATTTAAGTTGCTCGTTTCCTTTTTTCCCCATAGTGTTTGTGTATGTTTCATGTGTAGTTTCTAAACTCTCAGTTAGTTTGAAAAAAATTCATGACTTAACACTTTATTATGAAAACACTATTGATATTTGATTAGGTCGAAACAAAAACTCAGCGAATAGGTACTGCCAGTGAAAAAGGTAAGATGGGCACCGTACCCCACGAGACGTATAATACGTGTGTTTCACTTCAAAAGAGGAGTATGCAACTCATTCAAGAAATTATCAACCGTGTGTTTCAGCTTAAACGACAGCATGAAACGGTTTCAGTAAGTCACAATCTGCGTGTTTCGGTTTGAAAAAAACACACCAGGAAATTACAATCGGTGTGTTTCAGCTCAAAACAGCAATATGTAACAGGTTCAGTCAATTATAATATGCGTGTTTCAGCTCAAAACAGCAACATGTAACAGATTCAGTGAATTGTAAATATGTGTGTTTCAGCTCAAAACAGCAACATGTAACAGATTCAGTGAATTGTAAAATGCGTGTTTCAGCTCAAACAGCAATACGTAACAGATCAGTGAATTGTAATATGCGTGTTTCAGCTCAAAACAGCAACATGCAACAGATTCAATGAATTGTAATATGCGTGCTTCGGCTCAAAACCGCAATATGTAACAGATTCAAAGAATTGTAATATGCGTGCTTCGGCTCAAAACCGCAATATTTTAACAGATTCAATGAATTGTAATATGCGTGCTTCGGCTCAAAACAGCAACATGCAACAGATTCAATGAATTGTAATATGCGTGCTTCGGCTCAAAACAGCAACATGCAACAGATTCAATGAATTGTAATATGCGTGTTTCAGCTCAAAACAGCAACATGCAACAGATTCAATGAATTGTAATATGCGTGCTTCGGCTCAAAACAGCAACATGAGACAGTTTCAGTACAGAAAAATCATGATCGGCGCGTGTCAGTTCCAGTCAGCATGCCAAAGACTCAGGAAGTGACGATGCATGTGTTTCAGCTCAGAACAGCACCATGCACACTCTGGACCTGCAGTGGAACCACATCCGGCGGGACAGCGCTGTGGCATTGATCAAAGCTCTGGAGGTTAGAGAATGACGTCACTTCCCATTGCTATCGGACATCTTCCAAACGTCATTTGTCAACATCATCATTGTCTGAGTTACTGTGTCATGTCGAGTCATTTATTGCTGTTAATGTTTCCCTTCAATTGTGACCTGTTTCTTTTCTTTTCTTTTTTGTTTTCTTTTTTTCTCTCCACCCCCCCCCCCCCTTTTTTTTTCCTTCTTTTTTTGCTTGTTTGTTCGATGTCGCTATTATTTTTGTCTGCTGACACGTTGTTGTTTTTTCAAAGTTTGTCACTTCTTACTAAGATTTATTATCTTTCATTTTTTGTCATTATTTGATAGTTGTGTTGCAGTTTGTCGTAGCTTCTTATCATGGTTATTGCCATTTCTTATGATATTTGTCTATCAGTTCGTAGTACATTTTGATCGTTTCGTATCGCTTCCTGTTCACTGTCGCTCCCTTTTGTAGATGACTGTTACATCTGATTAAATGTCACTTATGATAATTGTCTTCTGTAAGTGTTCTTCAGGACCAGACAGTGAATGGAGGGTCCCTGTAGCAGGCACTGTGTATCTAGAAAGCCACAGAAACAGGAAAGTTTCACCAGACGAATTTTCATAGAATATCCACTTTCACAAAGATAAACAGTAGATGAATAAATGAATAAATTAAATAAATGAATGAACAAATACGTAGATAAACAAACAAACAATAAAAAAAGAGTCAGTAGATAAAAGAAATAAATATGTAAATAAACTTAAAAGGGAAGGGGGTATTTGGAAGTGCTGCACGGTGACACATCCTCTCTGGACAGAAAAATCTATTGTTATACAACCCAGTACAATGATGTACAACACGACCTTATGCAGTACTGTCTCTATGAACATGTTCTTGTCCACTGTCATTTCTTAGTACTCTGTGTTGTTACCTGCTGCTTTCACAGTCTGAGTCGTGTTTTGTTTTGACGTTATCTCGTGCGCCTTGTAACATCTCGCAGTGAAGCTTAGCTTGGTGTATACATACTGAGAGTGTGCATGACAGATGGCGAGAGATGAACCATTGTTGTGCGTGTTGCTGTGCTACTTTCGCCTATATTCATTGGTAGTTCCTGACGCCTTTTAGCATCTCGCAGTGAAGCTTAACTTGGTGTATACATACTGAGAGTGTGCATGACAGATGGCGAGAGATGGACCATTGTTGTGTTTGTTGCTGTGCTACTTTCGCCTGTATTCATTCGTTTGTCCCTGACTTTTCCTACTCGGCCCCACAATTTTTGTAAGTGTTAGAATTTGCGTTTCGTTTTTTCTCATAATGCCTCTCACCTGATATTGCCGTTAGCACACTTGGTGGGGAAAGACCTTTGATGATTATGATACACGCGCGCGCGTGCTGGCACGCACGCACGCACCACGCACACACACACACACACACACACACACACACACACACACACACACACACACCGCGCGCGCACACACACACACACACACACACACACACACACACACACACACACACACACAACACACATACACACACACACACCGCGCGCACGAGCACACACACACACTCACACACACTCACTCACTCTCTTTCTCTCTATCTCTTCCCTTCGCTCCCCCCCCCCCCCCCCTCCACACACACACACACACACACACCACACACACACACACACACACACACACACACACACATCACTCTCTTTCTCTCTCTCTCTCTCTATCTCTCTCTCTCTGCCCTTCACTCTTCCCCCCCTATCCCCCCCACACACACACACCACACAACACACAACACACACACCCCGCGCGCGCGCGCGCGCCGCACGCACGCACGCACGCACGCACGCACGCACGCACGCACGCACGCACACGCACACACACATTTAAAGGGAGGTAAACTCTCCTTTCGCACTCTCTTCCTAATCTGATTAACTTCCCTTGAATGCAGCATCCATTCCACCTAATTAATTAAAGCGGTAAACAGATGCGTTTTCTTCCCCTTCCTGGTTGTGGGACACGCCTGTACAGCTCTTGCCATAGATGCACCCACAACAACTGCAGTTTGTTGATATGTAATAGCTCTTGCCATAGATGCACCCACTACAAATGCAGTTTGTTGATATGTAATAGCTCTTGCCATAGATGCACCCACAACAACTGCAGTTTGTTGATATGTAATAGCTCTTGCCATAGATGCACCCACAACAACTGCAGTTTGTTGATATGTAATAGCTCTTGCCATAGATGCACCCACTACAACTGCAGTTTGTTGATATGTGATAGAGCCGATTGTCCAAACACCTCCCCAGCACCAAGTCACGGCTGTATTTCTTCAGTAAGCAGTGCAAAACAGGCTGTCTGTAAGATCGTCCAAACCTGAAAGAGTTTTTACTATGCTCCCGAGGCGGCCGTAAAGAAGAAATTGTTTTGTGCCGTGTGCATACAGGTCACTCGTTTTAAAAGGTGAAGAAGCTCCGTGGTGCATTCCATGTCACAATTATACCACTCCCAGTGAAACATATTCTTTTAGAGTGTTGGGACTTGCATGATGTGAGACATAAACACTTTACAGCAGACTCCATAAAAACCTTGTTCAGAGATGTCCCACCTGACGTGATCTTTAAATTTCTGAAAGCTATCAACATTTTTTTCATGTGATCTAAGATTTTACGGAGGGAATATTTTTAACGAAATTTCCAGTGTGTTTTTAGAAGGTATGTTTTAAAGAGTTGTGTGAATGATTTGTTTGTTTGTTGTTTTTTTTTTAATGACTTGTGAGTTGACTTCAACGCGGTGAGAGCCCTGATATGGACTTTTGCGGTCGGCTGGGCTATAAGCAACATTACCATAACCATTGTTCACATTCAGCCTCTAAGAGAAGATAATCGATTAACGGAAAGAAGCTCAACGGCTAATTCTTTCCTGACGTAGATTAATGTCTCTTACGGGGGTGAAGTGTGGCAACATTGTGACTCAACATTCTGACCACGATTTGCAGTAACGAATCTCCGGTTGTCATCTGTGTGTGTGTGTGTGTGTGTGTGTGTGCGTGTGCGTGTGGTGTGTGTGTGTGTGTGTGTGGAAGAGAGAGAGAGAGAGAGAGAGAGAGAGAGAGAGAGAGAGAGAGAGAGAGAGTGTGTGGTGTTTTGGTGTGTGTGTGTGTGTGTGTGTGTGTGTGTGTGTGTGTGTGTGTGTGTGTGCGTGCGTGCGTGCGTGCGCGCGCGCGCGCGCGCGATATAGAACACAGTTTCCCAGAAATCAGTTAAATCAACCCTATGTGGCTTAGTCGGTATATCCCATTTCAAAATGCACTGATATAAAACGTCGTAATTCAGCCTGTATCTGGACATGATCCGTGGAACATGGCACAAGAAATGAACCGCCTTGCTCTCTTCAGACCAACCGATGTCTAAGGACTCTCAACCTGGCCTGGAATGGCCTGGGCAAGGAAGGATGTCTGGCACTGGCGCACGCGCTGCCCAAAAACCGCTGCCTGCGCGTGCTGGACCTGACGTGTAACCGGGTGGACCTGATGTCGCTGGGCTTTCTGCTGAAAGGGCTGACCCGTAACACCAGCCTGCTCTCCCTCAAGGTCAGCGCTTCTCTGTGGCTGTTCTCGGCTGTCTATGGCTGTCCTACGCTGTTTGCGACTTTTTTTTTTTTTTATAGCTGTCTTCGTCTGTCCCAGCTTGTTCTTTGACTGTCATGGCTGTCTGTTGTTGTCTGCTGTGGCTGTCCTTGGCTTGTGTGGCTGTCTTTGGCTTGTGTGGCTGTCCGTGGCTTGTGTGGCTGTCCTTGGTTTGTGTGGCTGTCCGTGGCTTGTGTGGCTGTCCGTGGCTTGTGTGGCTGTCCGTGGCTTGTGTGGCTGTCCTTGGCTTGTGTGGCTGTCGTGGCTTGTGTGGCTGTCTTTGGCTTGTGTGGCTGTCCTTGGCTTGTGTGGCTGTCCGTGGCTTGTGTGGCTGTCCGTGGCTTGTGTGGCTGTCCGTGGCTTGTGTGGCTGTCCTTGGCTTGTGTGGCTGTCCTTGGCTTCTGTTTTGGCTGTCCTTGGCTTGTGTGGCTGTCCTTGGCTTCTGTTTTGGCTGTCCTTGGCTTGTGTGGCTGTCCTTGGCTTCTGTTTTGGCTGTCCTTGGCTTGTGTGGCTGTCCTTGGCTTGTGTGGCTGTCCTTGGCTGTCTCTAGTCAGTAGCCTGGCTGTCTGTGGCTGTTTGTGGTTGTCCTTGGCTGTCTCTAGTCAGCACCCTGGCTGTTTGTGGCTGTCCTCAGCTGTCTTTAATAAGTAGCATGGCTGTCTGTGGCTGTCTATGGCTGTCCTTGGCTGTCTTTAGTCAATAACAATTCTTTCCTATCACACAGTGTGCACACGTGATCAAAGACAATAGTAAATTGTGGTCTGATGGAGATATATTAGTTTCAAAATGTCTAGATTACTGGGTTTTTTTTTCATGAGTATAGTAATGTTCATCACAAACACGAAACTGTTCGGCATCAATATTTCTAAATTGAGAATGTGGAGACAGATCGGACAGATCAGTGAGTGTTGTGTGTGGACAGATCGGACAGAACAATGAGTGTTGTGTGTGGACAGATCGGACAGAACAATGAGTGTTGTTTGTGGACAGATCGGACATATCAATGAGTGTTGTTTGTGGACAGATCGGACAGAACAATGAGTGTTGTTTGTGGTTAGATCGGACAGATCAGTGAGTGTTGTGTGTGGACAGATCGGACAGAACAATGAGTGTTGTGTGTGGGCAGATCGGACAGAACAATGAGTGTCGTGTGTGGGCAGATCGGACAGAACAATGAGTGTCGTGTGTGGGCAGATCGCGACAAGAACAATGAGTGTTGTGTGTGGACAGATCGGACAGATCAATAAGTGTTGTGTGGACAGATCGGACAGATCAATGAGTGTTGTGTGTGGGCAGATCGGACAGAACCCGCTGACGACAGACGGCGCCAAAGCTTTGATCAGGGCGGTGTCCTTTGCTCCACGCCACAACCTCACCCACATCGACATCGGCGTGAGTCTGTCGCCGGCGATTCCGGTTCCCTCGTGACGTCATTTATGATCTACGTCTCTTGTACTAACCGCTCTGCCGTGTTTTGTATGTTTCGTTTGTGTGCAGGGTTACTAAGACATAGAGGACTCAGACTTCGCGTAGAGAAACACTGATACAACGACATATGCAGTCATACCACAACTACGTAATTGTATGACTGCGTATGTATTTGTGTGGGCTTGATTGCTCTCTCTCTCTCTCTCTCTCTCTCTTCTCTCTCTCTCTCTCTCTCTGTATAAGTGTGTGTGTGTGTGTGTGTGTGTGTGTGTGTGTGTGTGTGTGTGTGTGTGTGTGTGTGTGTGTGTGTGTGTGTATGCACGCGCGCGCATGTGCGTGTGTGTGTGTGTGTGTGTGTGTGTGTGTGTGTGTGTGTGTGTGTGTGTGTGTGTGTGTGTGTGTGGCGCGTGCGTGCGTGCGTGCGTGTGTTCTTGCACGCGCGCGTGCGCGCCTTTTTCTCCTTTCCACTCACCATTCCTATTAGTCTGCAGCGTGGTCAGCCTTGACTAGCCAGGGCTCTAACCACTAGACCCTTGTGCTAGGGCGTGCCGGTGGACCTGGAGTTCACACCAAATGGTGGCCCGCATCCAACAGTCCCGGGTCCTGCACGTGCAGCACGAGGAGGCCGTCACCTTGGCAACCAGCGACCGGAAGCGAGAGCATGATGGGAACAACCTGGACCGCTTCGACCCCGTGATGGTGTTCTTCGAGTACATGAAGCTGGACAACCTTCGGGTCATCGACATGTTCCAGTTCATGGACGTCAAGAAGAGGGAGAAGCTCTCCAAGGGCAACATCCGGGACGGGCTGAACGTAAGTGAAGGTCAGGGCTGGGGTCTGCATTCGTTTGGTAAATGAGGACATCTGAGAGTTTGGTCTGTCACCATGTTTATCAATGCAGAGGTTTGT
Organism: Conus ventricosus; assembly: GCA_018398815.1. NCBI lineage: Eukaryota > Metazoa > Mollusca > Gastropoda > Neogastropoda > Conidae > Conus > Conus ventricosus. Next base: position 92,424,947 of record CM031602.1, on the reverse strand, counting down.
TGTCTGCGCTGGTTTCGAGCTAATGGCATCTATGAGTTTGGTCTGTTACCATGTGTATCAACGCAGAGGTTTGTTGTCTGCGTTGGTTTCTAGGCAAGGATACCGATGAGTTTGGTCTGTTACCATGTTTATCAATGCAGAGGTTTGTTGTCTGCGTTGGTTTCTAGGTAATGACATCTATGAGTTTGGTCTGTTACCATGTTGATCAGCCACCAAAACGCCCCCTGTGATGAATCCACAAAACGATCCCATGTGGTAGATACATCAACTAAAAGAGAAATCAGCAGAATACACACACACACACACACACACACACACACACACACACACACACATACACACCACACACACACACACACACACACACACACACCACACACACACACACACACACACACACACACACACACACACAGCTGTGTGGCGCTCTACGACAGCCAATGGGGGAAAACAGCCCCAATAGACATAGAATTGTGGTGGACAAGGAAGCTATGCGGTGTAGTAAAAGAAAGAAACAAACAAACAATTACACAATGCAAAAACTTACCAGATTTTAAAATCCATTTGAGGTATCCAGACGAGTTCTGAATGAAACTAGAGCGTCGGTCTACCATACACCTCGAACGATGAATCTAGACCTTCAGTCTGTCAAACACCTCGAACGATGAATCTAGACCTTCAGTCTACCAAACACCTCGAACGATGAATATAGATCTTCAGTCTACCAACACCTCGAACGATGAATCTAGACCTTCAGTCTACCAAACACCTCGAACGATGAATCTAGACCTTCAGTATACCAAACACCTCGAACGATGAATATACACCTTCAGTCTACCATACACCTCGAACGATGAATCTAGACCTTCAGTCTACAAAACACCTCGAACGAGTAATATAGACCTTCAGTCTACCTAACACCTCGAACGATGAATATAGACCTTCCTTCAGTCTACCAAACACCTCGAACGAGAATCTAGACCTTCAGTCTACCAAACACCTCGAACGATGAATCTAGACCTTCAGTCTGCCAAACACCACGAACGATGAATCTAGACCTTCAGTCTGCTAAACACCTCGAACGATGAAACAACAAACACTGGTAGAGCTATTAAAGGAATCTTGATGACACTGTTCGTTTGTCTTAGCATCCCCCCCATCTGCCCTCCTCCCCCTCTCTCTCTTTCTCCACCCACATCTCTCTCTCTCTCTCTCTCTCTCCTCTCTCTCTCTCTCTCTCTCTCTCTCTCTCTCTCTCTCTCTCTCTCTCCTGCTGTCCCTCCGTCCCTCTCTCTTTCTCTGTTATACATTATTAATCGTGGACTGCTTGTTTCAGTCGCTGAAGATTCCTGTGACGGAACATGCTATTGACGTCATCTTCGAGAAGCTTGACATCAACAAAGATGGCTTTGTGGAATTGGAGTAAGTATTTGGTAATGCATTTTACATATGGCTCAATGGAGTTAGTCCTCTATTCTTCTATCCTCATGCATACATTACGTATGATCTCATATGGAAGAAGTTCTTCAAATTGATGAGCACTTCCTTTAAAATGTGTGACAATCACATGGTTTTGACGTTTGATGCATGATTGTTCTGTATGAATGTTCAATGACTGCTACAGTATCTGATGGCCATGACGGCAATACATGATGGCCCATGACTGCAATACATGATGGCCATGACTGCAATACATGATGGCCATGACTGCAATACATGATGGCCCATGACTGCAATATATGATGGCCCATGACTGCAATACATGGTGGCCCTTGACTGCAATACATGGTGGCCCATGACTGCAATACATGATGGCCATGACTGCAATACATGATGGCCCATGACTGCAATACATGATGGCCCATGACTGCAATACATGATGGCCATGACTGCAATACATGATGGCCCATGACTGCAATACATGATGGCCCATGACGGCAATACATGATGGCCCATGACTGCAATACATGATGGCCATGACTGCAATATATGATGGCCCATGACTGCAATACAAGATGGCCCATGACTGCAATATATGATGGCCCATGACTGCAATACATGGTGGCCCATGACTGCAATATGATGGCCCATGACTGCAATACAAGATGGCCCATGACTGCAATATATGATGGCCCATGACTGCAATATATGATGGCCCATGACGGCAATATATGATGCCCATGACTGCAATACATGGTGGCCATGACTGCAATATATGATGGCCCATGACTGCAATACATGGTGGCCCATGACGGCAATATATGATGGCCCATGACTGCAATACATGGTGGCCCATGACTGCAATATATGATGGCCCATGACGGCAATATAGATGGCCCATGACTGCAATATATGATGGCCCATGACTGCAATACATGATGGCCCATGACTGCAATATATGATGGCCCATGACTGCAA
>CM031602.1:92395029-92417529 GCA_018398815.1 Conus ventricosus | reverse complement strand
CCACTGACCTTGATCATTGTGAAACAATGTCACTGACCTCGATCATTGTGAAACAATGTCCCTGACCTTGGTCATTGCGAACCAATGCTGACCTCGATCATGTGAAACAATGTCCTGCCATTGTCTTGAAACAATGTCCTGACCTTGATCATTGTGAAACAATGTCCTGACCTTGATCATTGTGAAACAATGTCCTGACCTTGATCATTGTGAAAGTCACTGACCTGATCATTGTGAAACAATGTCACTGACCTTGATCATTGTGAAAAGTCACTGACCTTGATCATTGTGAAACAATGCCACTGACCTTGATCATTGTGAAACAATGTCACTGACCTTGATCATTGTGAAACAATGTCCCTGACCGTGGTCATGTGGAACAATGTCACTGACCATCATTGTGAAACAATGTCTCCGACCTTGATCATTGTGAAACAATGTCACTGACCTTGATCATTGTGAAAAATGTCACTGACCTTGATCATTGTGAAACTAACAATTTCCTGTCAAGTGAATGCCTTTTTTTTGTAATTTTTTATTTTTATTTTTTTTTTTTTTTACCGAGTTTCAGTTTCATAGAATTGACAATTTCCAATAAGGCAAATCGTTTGTTGGGTTTGATTTCTGTGGAATTCACCATCGTCAATCACGTCAATGCCGTGTATTACGTGACTTGGATCTGTTTACTGTGTGACTGACCACTTCAATCAGCTGAAAGCCTTGTTGACTGCGATAACGTGTGAAAGGAACAACTTCACTCAGGTGAAGTCATGCTATTCATTTTCAGCTAATTTGAGTAGGTAGGCTACTCAAGTCTGATCAGCGCGGTTGGCATAATCGTTGGTCACACATCTGCTAAGCAGTAGCCACGGGAGTCCTCTTCTTCAACTTCCTACTAGTCATTATTTCATTTATCCATCAGCTTTAAACATGGCAGGTGGTCCTCAAAATTGGGAGCGATGTGGTGAAGCGTATATGATCAGGTCCGCCACGCAGTGGACACCATCCTTGAAGAAACTGGACGCATTTACTACAGGTTGGATGATGTTGACAGTGGTTGCGCGCGCCCACATACACCACACACGCACGCACGTGGCCGCATGCACCACACGCGACGCACACGTACGCGCACGCACGCACGCACGCACGGCACGCACACACCACACACACACAACACACACACACACACACACACAACACACACACCACACACACGCGACACCACACACACACACACACACCCAGACGAATATTTCACACACACACACACACGCACGCACGCACGCACGCACGCACGCACGCAAGCACGCACGCACACACACACACAACACACTATTAAAAAACGCACTTTACTTGTAGACAAATCAGCAGCTGACACGTTCCTTTCAAGTATTGCTGTCGACACATATCTAACTATCACTGGGGACAGCCCAGACAGCCTAGCCCTGGGGGACAGGCCCAGACAGCCTAGCCCTGGGGGACAGCCCAGACCGCCTAGCCCTGGGGACAGCCCAGACAGCCTAGCCCTGGGGGACAGCCCAGACAGCCTAGCCTGGTGAAAATCAACACGCATGATAACCAAGTCAAGCACTTCATCCGATTTTTAAAAGAAGAAGAAGAAGAAGAAGAAGAAAAAGAGGAAGAAGAAGAAGAAAAGAAAAAGAAAAGAAAAAAGAAACGCAGTTTGAGTTTAGAGTGAATGATATTGACGCTTTCTTTTTCGATAGCGATACGAATTGGTTGCAGCTCTTTCTTTGGCTGGTTTCCAAGGTCAGACAGTGCATCCTCACATTGTTTATGTTTTTTTTTCCCGTTTGAAAGACACAATCTGTAGCTCTTGGCGGGTTCCAATGTTCGACGGTTTATCCACATTATTGTGGTGTTTTTTTTTTTCTTTCCGGTTGAAGGACAAATATGTTTTAGCTCTATGGCTGGTTCAAGGTTGGACAGTTGATCTACATATTGTTTTTTTATTCGATTAAAATGCGCATAATTCTTTAGCTCTTTGGCTTGTTCCAAATACTGACAATTTATCTATACACTGTTTGAACATTGTTGATTTTTTTTTTTTTCGGGTTGCAATACAAACGATTTGTCGATTTTTTTTTTGACCGGTTACAAGGTTTGATAGTTGATCCACGCGAAATCAGGTCCGAAAAGTTCAACATCTTTCCACTGATCCCTGACGAAAGTCTTCGTGGATATCAACACAGTGAACTTGCTGCGTTTCTTTTTTTCTTGTACAGCACAGTTTGAAGTGATCGGCTCCTCCTCATGTTTGACCTGAATAATGGCTCAGAACAATGAACAGGAGAAAACATCGAACGCAATATCATCTTCACAAATTGAAAAAAAAAAATGCAGCACAAAGAAAACTGAAGATGAGGGGGGGAAACCCGTACCCATTGCATGCCCACTAGTCAGACTGTCACATCCTCAGGATCCCGATGACGTCATAACGGCTCTTCCTTGCTGTTCTGTGGGGACCCTGTGGTCAAAGGGGCCGGAGGAAGGTGGGATAGTGACATGGGAACACACAGAAGGACAGTGACACACAGAAGGACAGTGACACACAGAAGGACAGTGACACTCCGAAGGACAGTGACACACAGAAGGACAGTGACACACAGAAGGACAGTGACACACAGAAGGACAGTGACACACAGAAGGACAGTGACACTCCGAAGGACAGTGACACACAGAAGGACAGTGACACACAGGACAGTGACACTCCGAAGGACAGTGACACACAGAAGGACAGTGACACACAGAAGGACAGTGACACACAGGACAGTGACACACAGAAGGACAGTGACACACAGAAGGACAGTGACACACAGGACAGTGACACACAGGACAGTGACACACAGAAGGACAGTGACACACAGAAGGACAGTGACACTCAGAAGGACAGTGACACACAGAAGGACAGTGACACACAGAAGGACAGTGACACACAGAAGGACAGTGACACACAGAAGGACAGGGACACACAGAAGGACAGGGACACACAGAAGGACAGGGACACACAGAAGGACAGTGACACTCAGAAGGACAGTGACACTCAGAAGGACAGTGACACACAGAAGGACAGTGACACACAGAAGGACAGTGACACTCCGAAGGACAGTGACACACAGGACAGTGACACTCAGAAGGACAGTGACACTCCGAAGGACAGTGACACACAGAAGGACAGTGACACACAGAAGGACAGTGACACTCCGAAGGACAGTGACACTCCGAAGGACAGTGACACACAGAAGGACAGTGACACACAGAAGGACAGTGACACACAGGACAGTGACACACAGAAGGACAGTGACACACAGAAGGACAGTGACACTCCGGACAGTGACACTCCGAAGGACAGTGACACACAGAAGGACAGTGACACACAGAAGGACAGTGACACTCCGAAGGACAGTGACACTCCGAAGGACAGTGACACACAGAAGGACAGTGACACACAGAAGGACAGTGACACACAGGACAGTGACACACAGAAGGACAGTGACACTCCGAAGGACAGTGACACTCCGAAGGACAGTGACACACAGGACAGTGACACACAGAAGGACAGTGACACTCCGAAGGACAGTGACACACAGGACAGTGACATACAGAAGGACAGTGACACTCCGAAGGACAGTGACACATCCGAAGGACAGTGACACACAGGACAGTGACATACAGAAGGACAGTGACACTCTGAAGGACAGTGACACTCCGAAGACAGTGACACTCCGAAGGACAGTGACACACAGAAGGACAGTGACATACAGAAGGACAGTGAAACACAGAAGGACAGTGACACTCCGAAGGACAGTGACACTCCGAAGGACAGTGACACTCCGAAGGACAGTGACATACAGAAGGACAGTGACACTCCGAAGGACAGTGACACTCCGAAGGACAGTGACACTCCGAAGGACAGTGACACACAGAAGGACAGTGACATACAGAAGGACAGTGACACTCCGAAGGACAGTGACACACAGAAGGAAGGTGACACTCCGAAGGACAGTGACACACAGAAGGACCGTGACATACAGAAGGACAGTGACATACAGAAGGACAGTGACACTCCGAAGGACAGTGACACTCCGAAGGACAGTGACATACAGTGACACTCCGAAGGACAGTGACATACAGATTGACAGTGACACTCCGAAGGACAGTGACATCCGAAGGACAGTGACACACAGAAGGACAGTGACACTCCGAAGGACAGTGACACACAGAAGGACAGTGACACACAGAAGGACAGTGACACACAGAAGGACAGTGACACTCCGAGGGACAGTGACACACAGAAGGACAGTAACACTCCGAAGGACAGTGACATACAGAAGGACAGTGACACACAAAGGACAGTGACACTCCGAAGGACAGTGACACTCCGAAGGACTGTGACATACAGAAGGACAGTGACACTCCGAAGGACAGTGACACACAGAAGGACAGTGACACACAGAAGGACAGTGACACTCCGAAGGACAGTGACACTCCGAAGGACAGTGACATACAGAAGGACAGTGACACTCCGAAGGACAGTGACACACAGAAGGACAGTGACACACAGAAGGACAGTGACCACCGAAGGACAGTGACAACCGAAGGACAGTGACACTCGAAGGACAGTGACACACAGGACAGTGACACACAGAAGGACAGTGACACTCCGAAGGACAGTGACACACAGAAGGACAGTGACACACAGAAGGACAGTGACACACAGAAGGACAGTGACACACAGAAGGACAGTGACACTCCGAAGGACAGTGACACTCCGAAGGACAGTGACACTCCGAAGGACAGTGACACACCGAAGGACAGTGACACACCGAAGGACAGTGACACACAGGACAGTGACACACAGAAGGACAGTGACACTCCGAAGGACAGTGACACACAGAAGGACAGTGACACTCAGAAGGACAGTGACACACAGAAGGACAGTGACACTCCGAAGGACAGTGACACTCCGAAGGACAGTGACACTCGAAGGACAGTGACACACAGAAGGACAGTGACACACAGAAGGACAGTGACACACAGAAGGACAGTGACACTCCGAAGGACAGTGACACTCCGAAGGACAGTGACACACAGAAGGACAGTGACACACAGAAGGACAGTGACACTCCGAAGGACAGTGACACTCCGAAGGACAGTGACATACAGAAGGACAGTGACACTCCGAAGGACAGTGACACTCCGAAGGACAGTGACACACAGGACAGTGACATACAGAAGGACAGTGACACTCTGAAGGACAGTGACACTCCGAAGGACAGTGACACTCCGAAGGACAGTGACACTCCGAAGGACAGTGACACACAGGACAGTGACATACAGAAGGACAGTGACACTCCGAAGGACAGTGACACTCCGAAGGACAGTGACACTCCGAAGGACAGTGACACTCCGAAGGACAGTGACACTCCGAAGGACAGTGACACTCGAAGGACAGTGACACTCCGAAGGACAGTGACATACAGAAGGACAGTGACATACAGAAGGACAGTGACACTCCGAAGGACAGTGACACTCCGAAGGACAGTGACACTCCGAAGGACAGTGACACACAGAAGGACAGTGACATACAGAAGGACAGTGACACTCCGAAGGACAGTGACACACAGAAGGAAGGTGACACTCCGAAGGACAGTGACACACAGAAGGACCGTGACATACAGAAGGACAGTGACATACAGAAGGACAGTGACACTCCGAAGGACAGTGACACTCCGAAGGACAGTGACATACAGTGACACTCCGAAGGACAGTGACATACAGATTGACAGTGACACTCCGAAGGACAGTGACACTCCGAAGGACAGTGACACACAGAAGGACAGTGACACTCCGAAGGACAGTGACACACAGAAGGACAGTGACATACAGAAGGACAGTGACACACAGAAGGACAGTGACACTCCGAGGGACAGCGACACACAGAAGGACAGTAACACTCCGAAGGACAGTGACATACAGAAGGACAGTGACACACAAAAGGACAGTGACACTCCGAAGGACAGTGACACTCCGAAGGACAGTGACACTCCGAAGGATTGTGACATACAGAAGGACAGTGACACTCCGAAGGACAGTGACACTCGAAGGACAGTGACACTCCGAAGGACAGTGACACACAGAAGGACAGTGACACACAGGACAGTGACACACGGACAGTGACACTCCGAAGGACAGTGACACTCCGAAGGACAGTGACACTCCGAAGGACAGTGACACTCCGAAGGACAGTGACACTCCGAAGGACAGTGACACACAGAAGGACAGTGACACACAGAAGGACAGTGACACACAGGACAGTGACACACAGAAGGACAGTGACACACAGAAGGACAGTGACACTCCGAAGGACAGTGACACTCCGAAGGACAATGACATACAGAAGGACAGTGACACACAGAAGGGCAGTGACACTCCGAAGGACAGTGACACTCCGAAGGACAGTGACACTCCGAAGGACAGTGACACTCCGAAGGACAGTGACACTCCGAAGGACAGTGACACTCCGAAGGACAGTGACACTCCGAAGGACAGTGACACTCCGAAGGACAGTGACATACAGAAGGACAGTGACACTCCGAAGGACAGTGACACACAGAAGGACAGTGACACACAGAAGGACAGTGACACTCCGAAGGACAGTGACACACAGAAGGACAGTGACACACAGGACAGTGACACTCCGAAGGACAGTGACACACAGAAGGACAGTGACACTCCGAAGGACAGTGACATACAGAAGGACAGTGACACTCCGAAGGACAGTGACACACAGAAGGACAGTGACACTCCAAAGGACAGTGACACTCCGAAGGACAGTGACACACAGGACAGTGACACTCCGAAGGACAGTGACATACAGAAGGACAGTGACACTCCGAAGGACAGTGACATACAGAAGGACAGAGACACACAGGACAGTGACACTCTGAAGGACAGTGACATACAGAAGGACAGTGACACTCCGAAGGACAGTGACACTCCGAAGGACAGTGACACTCCGAAGGACAGTGACATTCTGAAGGACAGTGACACACAGGACAGTGACATACAGAAGGACAGTGACACTCCGAAGGACAGTGACACTCCGAAGGACAGTGACATACAGAAGGACAGTGACATACAGAAGGACAGTGACACACAGAAGGATAGTGACACTCCAAAGGACAGTGACACTCCGAAGGACAGTGACACTCTGAAGGACAGTGACATACAGAAGGACAGTGACACACAGGACAGTGACACTCCGAAGGACAGTGACACTCCGAAGGACAGTGACATACAGAAGGACAGTGACACTCCGAAGGACAGTGACACTCCGAAGGACAGTGACACACAGAAGGACAGTGACACTCCAAAGGACAGTGACACACAGAAGGACAGTGACACTCTGAAGGACAGTGACACTCCGAAGGACAGTGACATACAGAAGGACAGTGACATACAGAAGAATAGTGACACACATGATAGTGACACACAGTAGAATAGTGGCATGCAGAAGGACAGTGACATACAGAAGGACGGTGACATACAGAAAGACAATGGCATACAGAAGGACGGTGACATACAGGACAATGGCATACAGAAGGACGGTGACATACAGAAAGACAATGGCATACAGGACAGTGACATACAGGACAATGACATACAGAAGCACAGTGACATACAGGACAGTGACATACAAAAGGAACGGAGGATGGCAGTGATAGGGTCAGTGCCATCAGCACTGCTCCAAGAAACGTCACAACACAAAAGCACAGTGTAAACAATGTAACAGATCAGATCAAAGGGAAACCAGCTTGGTTAAAAGACATAAATAGCACTGGATCTCCAGAAAGCGTCACTCCAATTGTTGTGACATCAGTTCACACAATGACGTCAACTAAGAAAGAGCCATGCAGCCTTGACTAAGCATCTACGTGTCCGAGTTAGAAAAAAAAAAGAAGTCAGATCTTTTTCAGGAAGGAATGGGTCAAGTACTAGTCTATTGCCATAGGCTAGCGTGAAGTGGTCCTAATGAATTCAGATCTGAAAAAAAAAAAACGGAGGTAGAAAATGCAGCAGAAGCTGAAACGAGAGGTCAGAAGACGTTCCGAAGTGTTTGCTAGAGGCCTATCCTATCACGCTGAGAGCATGGGTTAATGATGGACGACTAATGAACGGAACCTGACAGCATTTCTATTGATTCTGTTGACCGCATGACCAAAATGCCTCCACACAGTTTTGCTACCGTTACCTTTTTCTTTTTTAAATCGTGTGCTTACAAATCTGTATCCCCGAATTTCTTTTTTGTGTGAAGTGGTTGGGTGGGTATGTGCGTGGGGGTGGGGTGTTCATTGAAGAAAAAAAATCGAGGAAATCCGCAGAAACTTGGGAAGCCAGAATGGCTGCATATTTTATGGTCCCGTCTCTTGTGTGCTGCTGTTTGTGTAGACAACACTACCCGTCTCTGAGTGTACACCCCTGACACTCCGTCTCTGAGTCTACACTACCCGTCTCTTGAGTGTACACTACCCGTCGCTGTGTGTTCCTGTGAGCGTGTCTGCTCTGGGTGTTCAACTGTCCATGTGCTTTTGAATACCCCCCCCCCCCCCCCCATTCCAACAAAAACCAAAAAGGAGCTTGTTCTTCAGTGTCCACAAGCAATGCAATGTTTTCGGCGATGTCAGATCGTGGAACAGTGCACCTCAATGACAACTCTTCATCTACTGTTCAGCTATCTGACAATGTCACCACATGATACAGTGCACCTCACTGACAACTCTTCATCTACTGTTCAGCTATCCGACAATGTCACCACATGATACAGTGCACCTCACTGACAACTCTTCATCTACTGTTCAGCTATCTGACAATGTCACCACATGATACAGTGCACCTCACTGACAACTCTTCATCTACTGTTCACCTATCTGACAATGTCACCACATGATACAATGCACCTCACTGACAACTCTTCATCTACTGTTCAGCTAATGTCACCACATGATACAGTGCACCTCACTGACAACTCTTCATCTACTGTTCACCTATCTGACAATGTCACCACATGATACAATGCACCTCACTGACAACTCTTCATCTACTGTTCAGCTAATGTCACCACATGATACAATGCACCTCACTGACAACTCTTCATCTGATGGTAGTCCTTCGGATCCGAAGATGACGTTAGCGTTTCTGCAGCTCATCGATGTACGCGGAGGTGGCTCTGCAGCCCCAATCTGGAGGCGCAGAGTCTGGAACAGTGGGGGCACTGGAAGTCCGTTGTCGTGATCACTGCTGCTGCTGCTCTGTGGCGTTGATCCCTGGCGGCAGTCAGCTTTTGGCGTCGAGTACTTTCGAAGTTGGTAGCGGCTTTGTGAATTGTGGCCCGCCACAGAGGTCGGTCACTGGCGCACTCCTCTAGTTCTTTTGGTTTGAGTTCGCACCACTGGAGGTTTGATTTGACCGAGTCCTTGTTCCGTTTCTTTGGGCGTCCTTGGTTTCTCTTGCTGTGCAGAAGCTCTCCATACAGCAGTCGCCTTGGCATACGGTGTTCTTCCATACGGATGACATGCTCCACCCATCGAAGCTGGGCCTTGATGAGCATGGACTTGATACTTGTAGTGTGAGCACGGTCCAGGACCTCGAGGTTGGAAACACGGTCCTGCCAATGGATTCCGAGTATGGAGCGAAGAGTTCGCATGTGGAAGTTCTCCAGCTTCTTGGCGTGTCTGCGGTACAGTGTCCAAGATTCGCACCCATAGAGGAGAGAGGGCAAGACCACTGCGTTGTAAACTCTCAGTTTTGTAGTCAGCCGAATGTTGTGTTGACTAAGCACTCTGTTGCGGAGTCTTCCCAGCGCCTGGCTTGCTTTGCTGATTCGGGCATCAACTTCCCTGTCCAGGGAGCCATCACAGGAGATGGTACTTCCTAGATATCTGAAATGTTCAACGTCCGCAAGCTGGGAGTCGTCAATGACGATGGTGGGTGCCGAGGGGTTGGTGTTTGGTGCGGGTTGGTGAAGCACCTCAGTCTTGCCGAGGCTGATTGTCAGGCCGAAGAGCTTTGAAGCATCGGAGAAGTGGTCAAGCATCGTTTGCAGATCGGATTCTGCATGGGCCACCAGTGCGCAGTCATCGGCAAAGAGGACTTCTTGAAGGAGATCTTTGATGCTCTTTGTCTTGGCAGTGAGGCGACGAAGGTCAAAGAGGGAGCCGTCCAGACGATAGCGGAAGCAGACTCCCTTCTCCAGGTCTTGGACAGCGTGGGACAGCATGCAGGTGAAGAAGACGTTGAAGAGGACCGGAGCTAAGACACAGCCCTGCTTCACGCCATTGCTGATCTCGAAGGCTTCCGTCACGTTTCCACTGGAGAGGACCTGGCCGGTCATGCCATCATGGAAGAGCTTGATCATTTTCACAAACTTTGGCGGGCCATCCAATGCGCTCGAGGACTGTCCAAAGAGCTTCCCTGTTGACCGTGTCAAAGGCCTTGGTCAGGTCAATGAAAACAGAGTATAGGGGCATGTTTTGTTCGATACACTTCTCCTGAAGCTGTCTGACAGCAAAAATCATGTCGACAGTGCTTCTGCCGGGTCTGAAGCCGCACTGCGCCTCGGGGAGGTTCTGCTCGGAAACAATGATGAGTCTGTTGAGGATGGCTCTGGCAAAGATCTTTCCAGCAATGGAGAGTAGCGAGATGCCTCTGTAGTTCCCACAGTCGGCTTTGCTTCCCTTGTTCTTGTAGAGGGAGACAATCAGGGCGTCACGGAAGTCATCTGGCATCTTCTCTCCTCCTCCCAGATACTCCGCAGGACATCGTTAAAGGCTTTTAGGGCGTTGGGGCCTGCCGCCTTGTAGATCTCAGCAGGTATTCCGTCCTTTCCTGATGCTCTACCGGAGCTCGTCTGGAGGATTGCTTTCTGGATCTCTGCAATGGTGGGGGGTACTGCAAGTGTGTCTTGTATCGACTGCTGAGGGATCTGGTTCAAGGCATCCGAGTCGACTGACGAGGGCCTGTTGAGCAGGTTGCTGAAGTGTTCTTGCCAGCACTTGCTTAGTCCTTCTTGGTCCTTGATCAGGGTTGCGCCGTCGGAGGACAGTAGCGGGGAGCAGCCTGATGCTGAGGGTCCGAAGACTGTCTTCAACGAGCCAAAGAATTTCTTGGCGTTGTGAGAGTCGGCGTAGCCTTGGACTTCAGTCGCTTTGTCCTGCCACCACTGGTCCCGCATCAGACGTAGGTCGGTCTGCACTTTGGCCTGGAGAGTCTTGAAACTCTTCATCTACAGTTCAGCTAATGTCACAACATGATACAATGCACCTCACTGACAACTCTTCATCTACTGTTCACCTATCTGGCAATGTCACCACATGATACAGTGCACCTCACTGACAACTCTTCATCTACTGTTCAGCTAATGTCACCACATGATACAATGCACCTCACTGACAACTCTTCATCTACTGTTCAGCTATCTGACAATGTCACCACATGATACAGTGCACCTCACTGACAACTCTTCATCTACTGTTCAGCTATCTGACAATGTCACCACATGATACAGTGCACCTCACTGACAACTCTTCATCTACTGTTCAGCTATCTGACAAGTCACCACATGATACAGTGACTCACTGACAACTCTTCATTATGTTCATCTCCGGACAGCACCGCCTGCCTTTCATGGATCAGATCTACAAGGCCAACAGAGGGTTCTCCTGGTAACACGCCTTTCATGGATCACATCTACAAGGCCAACAGAGGGCTCTCTGGTAACACGCCTTTCATGGATCAGATCTACAAGGTCAACAGAGGGTTCTCCTGGTAACACGCCTTCATGGATCAGATCTACAAGGTCAACAGAGGGTTCTCCTGGTAACACCTTCATGGATCAGATCTACAAGGCAACAGAGGGTTCTCCTGGTAACACGCCTTCATGGATCAGATCTACAAGGTCAACAGAGGGTTCTCCTGGTAACACGCCTTCATGGATCAGATCTACAAGGTCAACAGAGGGTTCTCCTGGTAACACGCCTTCATGATCAGATCTACAAGGTCAACAGAGGGTTCTCCTGGTAACACGCCTTCATGGATCAGATCTACAAGGTCAACAGAAGGTTCTCCTGGTAACACGCCTTCATGGATCAGATCTACAAGGTCAACAGAGGGTTCTCGTGGTAACACGCCTTTCATGGATCAGATCTACAAGGTCAACAGAAAGCTCTCCTGGTAACACCCTTTCATGGATCAGATCCATCTACAAGGCCAACTGAGGGTTCTCCTGGTAACACGCCTTTCATGGATCAGATCTATCTACAAGGCCAACAGAGGGTTCTCTGGTAACACGCAACCAAACAGTCATCCCCTGGGCAGACCCCAAACTGTGAAAGCTGACCTTTCAATAGAATTTAATAACAAAGTCCCACGTGCCCGATTTCATTTGATCATGAACTAAATCATGTAGTAAAGCACTCGGAGCTAAAGCTCACCTTTCACCGAATCAAAAAACAAAACAAAAATCCTATACGCTTGAATTCATTCGATTATGAACTGAAAACATGTAGTAACGTAAAGAGGGGAAAATCTCTGAACGGAACAACGAGGGCAGAAACGAAACCATATTTGTCTCTGTTCTACATGTGACACTACCCAGCCAGTGTCAGTGTCCGCGTCATCACGGCCCCCGCTGACCATCTAGGGCTTTTTCGGCGCTGGACTTCACCACGTAGACAAAAACACCCTGTTCACCACGTAGACAAAACACCCTGTCCTTACAGAAAGCCAAACGCCCATCGTAGCTATCTCTACAGACTATGTACAGCATTCTGACTGCTCCCAGGGGAGTTAATGCTCTGTGCGTTTTTATTCGCTGTTCGTAGGGAAGACATAGAGTTGTCTAAACATTTACTGGTCTGTTTTGTATTGAGTACCAAATCTACGCTACTTTACACCTTGGTGTGATTGTTTATAAGCATTTTTGACCTTATTTTTGGTTTGCGCTGTCCTGTAGTAATAAATTATAACAAGAAAAAAAGGTAAATATCGAGGGTTGACTGCCAGAACCCAGTATCTCATAATCTATATAGAAGAGAGATATTAGGTTCTGGCAGTCAACCCTCGATTTTTTCTACAACAAAGGACACAAAGGGGGAAAAAAGTGGACGAGAGTTAAGAAAGAAACCTTTGAAGTGGCAGAGTCAGAGCATCACTCTGCACTGTGTGCCGACGGGAGTTCCTCTGGATGAGCTACAGAACCTGAGCCGCCAGAGTGGACAAGCAGCACAGGGGAAACGTGAAGAACTCCTCCAGCCTACCACGTAGCCCCCTGTCCTCCCAGCAATGGGGATAAGAGCCAAGAACCTTGAAGTGAGGATGGAGGTGGTGGTGGTGGTGGGGGGGGGGGGGGGGGGGGGGTGGAGGTGCTGCTGTGGTGGTGGTGGTGGTGATGGGGTACAGACACCTGTTGTTGGCATGGAATGGAGCAATACATGTGGCACGGGCATGAAAATGAACTGGACGAAGTGAAAAATGAAACAGTCTGGGACTTAAAGCCCACAGAAAAAAGAGACACCACCAGTTGTGAAAACAAGCATAAACAATAGATTTGGTGTAGAAATCATGCCCCCCCCCCCCACCCCCTCCCCTCCTCACAGAAATCACCGAGTATTATCAAACCTAAACAGTGACCTGCATTTCACACATCGGACAGTGCTTTCAGCACGCTTGATGCCATTGACAATAACGGTTTCAGCCACAGACCAACAAAGATGCCAGAACAGTAGACATAGCATTGACAGATAACGGTTTCAGCCACAGACCAACAAAGATGCCAGAACAGCAGACATAGCATTGACAGATAACGGTTTCGCCACAGACCAACAAAGATGCCAGAACAGCAGACATAGCATTGACAGATAACGGTTTCAGCCACAAAACCAACAAGATCCAGAACAGCAGACATAGCAAGACTAATAAGAGAACGCAAACAAGCACAAACTTTGGCGGTTCACACTGAACACATTTACCGTCACGTGTCCGTCACTGGACCAGCCAAGGTCTCGAGTGTCCAGTCTCCTACCTGACGTCCACCTAGCCAGAAAAAAAACGTCGCAGTGTGTGTGTGGACACAATCATCAGGTAATGAACGGCCTAGCGCAGACACTCACCACGCCGACCAATCAGAACACAAAACACCACACGGCTGCTGTCTGATGCGGACAGTGACGTCAGACCGACGTGAGCTGTCCGCCAAAGCTCCGTTCGTTCCATCTTGGTCCCCAGACATGGGACACACAGCAGGTCACGGTCTCATGTCTCGAGCACTATGTGACGCTAAAAACCACACTGTCACGATCCTCGTCACACACGTCGATGGGAACGACACTGACGTGACGCTGACACACACAGCAATATGAACGACAATGACGTGACGCTGTCACACACAGCAATATGAACGACACTGACGTGACGCTGTCACACACAGCAATATGAACGACACGACGTGACGCTGTCACACACAGCAAGATGAACGACAATGACTTGACGCTGTCACACACAGCAATATGAACGACATGACGTGACGCTGTCACACACAGCAATATGAACGACACTGACGTGACGCTGTCACACACAGCAATATGAACGACAACGATCGTGACGCTGTCACACACAGCAATATGAACGACAACGACGTGACGCTGTCACGCACAGCAATATGAACGACAATGACGTGACGCTGTCACCACAGCAATATGAACGACAATGACGTGACGCTGTCACACACAGCAATATGAACGACAATGACGTGACGCTGTCACACACAGCAATATGAACGACAAGGACGTGACGCTGACACACACAGCAATATGAACGACAATGACGTGACGCTGTCACACACAGCATAGAAGAACAACTGACGTGACGCTGACACACACAGCAATATGAACGACACTGACGTGACGCTGTCACACACAGCAATATGAACGACACGACGTGACGCTGACACGACACAGCAATATGAACGACAATGATGTGACGCTGTCACACACAGCAATATGAACGACACTGACGTGACGCTGTCACACACAGCAATATGAACGACAATGACGTGACGCTGTCACACACAGCAATATGAACGACACTGACGTGACGCTGTCACACACAGCAATATGAACGACAATGACGTGACGCTGTCATACACAGCAATATGAACGACACTGACGTGACGCTGTCACACACAGCAATATGAACGACAATGACGTGACGCTGTCACACACAGCAATATGAACGACAGTGACGTGATGCTGTCACACACAGCAATATGAACGACAGTGACGTGACGCTGTCACACACAGCAATATGAACGACAGTGACGTGCGCTGTCAGCAATATGAACGACACTGACGTGACGCTGTCACGCACAGCAATGCCCCACAAGACCGACCAACTTCCGCTGAAAACAGCTAAGAAGATAACGAACCGGGAAAATCATATGGCAACTCAACAAACAGACGTCCAACAGACACACTGATAACACATCAACAAACAGACCTCCAAAAGACACACTGATAACACAACAAACAGACCTCCAACAGACACACTGATAACACATCAACAAACAGACCTCCAAAAGACACACTGATAACACATCAACAAACAGACCTCCAAAAGACACACTGATAACACATCAACAAACAGACCTCCAACAACACACTGATAACACATCAACAAACAGACCTCCAACAGACACACTGATAACACATCAACAAACAGACCTCCAAAAGACACACTGATAACATCAACAAACAGACCTCCAAAAACACACTGATAACACATCAACAAACAGACCTCCAACAGACCACTGATAACACATCAACAAACAGACCTCCAAAAGACACACTGATAACACATCAAGAAACAGACCTCCAAAAGACACACTGATAACACATCAAGAAACAGACCTCCAAAAGACACACTGATAACACAACAAACAGGCGTCCAACAGACACACTGATAACACATCAACAAACAGACCTCCAACAGACACACTGATAACACATCAACAAACAGACCTCCAAAACACACACTGATAACACATCAAGAAACAGACCTCCAAAAGACACACTGATAACACATCAAGAAACAGACCTCCAAAAGACACACTGATGTATGCTGCAAAACACTGATAACACATCAACAAACAGACCTCCAACAGACACACTGATAACACATCAACAAACAGACCTCCAACACACACACTAATGTATGCTGCAAAACACTGATAACACATCAAGAAACAGACCTCCAAAAGACACACTGATGTATGTTGCAAAACACTGATAACACATCAACAACACGACCTCCAAAAAGACACACTGATGCATGCTGCAAACACTGATAACACATCAACGACACGACCTCCAAAACAAAAGACACTAATGCAGACAATGATGGCCAATCCACAACACACCTCCCAGACACACGGACACATGCTTTAAACACTGGTAACACGACTCGTGCAGAAAGAGCCTGCATCCGACGGCCACGACGCGAAGAAAACAACACTCGTCCATTTCAGAGACATTCTCCACGACGAACATCACGAATGGTATAGATAAAACATCCGACTGATGAAGCGCGATACCTCCCTGTCTGTCCCGTTCTTTTGATGTGAGGGGACAACAAGCTGCAATAAAGGGATGACAGAGTGGACTGGGCAGAGCACAGCATGGCCGCCCTGACTTAACAGTTCGGCCAGCCTTCAGTCACAGGTCTGGGGTTCACTAAGGGAGGTTACTCTCTTCTTCTTCTTCTTCCTCAAACACCGGTTCACTCAAAAACGAGTAGGTCACCAGCGCGCATGCACTAATTCAGCTTGGCTCATTTCCTAAACGGACGAAACACTTTTCGTTATCATTTTCTTAAAATATGTTATCATATTACTGAAGAAATATGCTACAGGGGGTCAGCTATGATGTATAATAATAATAATAATAATAATACAATAATAATAATGTATAATAATAATGTATAATACTTATATAGTGCATTTCTTGTTGTACAACTCAATGTGCTTACATCCACCATTTGCACTTATTCATACAATATTCATGCACACAGCAAAAAGAAAATACACAATGGCAGACGCACCTACATGCATAAACTGGCTCACCGAACTAGTTGTGGAGGAATTTAGGAGAGATCTAGTCATCTACAGAAGAGAATAGGCTTTTTTGAAGAGGTAAGTTTTCAGCTGAGATTTAAAAGAAGAAAGAGTAGGCTGATTACGAAGGTCTTCGGGGAGGGAGTTCCAAATATGACCAATAGAAGAATGCAGAGAGGAATGTATTGAACAAAAATAAAAAACAACAACAACAAAACGAGAGTTGCTCAATGACATCCGCCCTCCACTTTCTTCACTCTGCTGCTGTCTCCACTCTTGCCAGTGGCCGACAACACACCGCGCACTACGCACTCTGCTGTCATCTATCTCCACAATGCTGTCACTGGGCTACCGACACAACACACGCCACTGCCCACTTCGTCTGGGCCTGGCTTGCCCCCCCCCCCCCCCCCCCCCCCCCCCCCCCCCACACACACACACACACACAAGCCAACCGCCGATGATCATGGTCGTCTTGGAGAAAGACAAGAGCCAGGCGAGAAAAGGGAAGCAAGCAGGACAGATACTGAGCAAAGCAGTTCACGACCTTACATTAAGGGACGTGTTACAGGTTTACTCGGACGCAATGGGTATGCATGCAACGCTCACGGTAGCTCGACCCTGCTCGTATTGTCTGGACCACACATTCACCGTGGATTGAAGGTGTGAATGGTTTGAGTTATACACAGAGACACAAGATCACAGTCGTTCATTCCCCCTCCTAAATGAGCTACGCTTTGGGCTCAAGTCAGACTATCCCTAGACCCCGCGTCTCCCCCTACATTCTACCCAGGAAGGAACACAAACATCCTGCTCCTCTCTGTCCCGCCTTAGGGAGTACCAATGAAGGTGGGAACACAAACATCCTGCTCCTCTCTGTCCCGCCTTAGGGAGTACCAATGAAGGAAGGAACACAAACATCCTGCTCCTCTCTGTCCTGCCTTTGGGAGAACCAATGAAGGTGGGAACACGAACACATGCTGCATCTCTCCCCCTGTCTTTGAAAGGACTGATGAAGATGGAAACACGAACCCATGCTGCTTCCCTCTCCTATCTTTGGAAGTACAAATAAAGAGAGATTACAAATAGGTGCTACTTCTCTCCCCTGCCTTTGGGAGTATAAAATAATGAAGGTGGGAACACAAGCAAACCTCACTCATTTTTAGAGAAAAAAAAAACTCCGATTGAAGAAGCGCAACACTATGAAATGCTTCCAGAGGACCGAGGACTGAAGGATCATGTAGCATGTCTGTTCTTGAAGGCTGTCTTCATTGAGGTGTTCAATGGCTGTTGACTGTCTTCATTGAGGTGTTCAGTGACTGTTGACCGTCTTCATTGATGGGTTCAATGACTGTTGACTGTCTTCATTGATGTGTTCAATGGCTGTTGACCGTCTTCATTGAGGTGTTCAATGACTGTTGACTGTCTTCACTGATGGGTTCAATGACTGTTGACCGTCTTCATTGATGGGTTCAATGACTGTTGACTGTCTTCATTGATGTGTTCAATGGCTGTTGACTGTCTTCATTGATGGGTTCAATGACTGTTGACTGTCTTCATTGATGGTTCAATGACTGTTGACTGTCTTCATTGATGGGTTCAATGACTGTTGACTGTCTTCACTGATGGGTTCAATGACTTGACTGTCTTCATTGATGGGTTAAATGACTGTTGACTGTCTTCATTGAGGTGTTCAATGACTGTTGACTGTCTTCATTGATGTGTTTCAATGACTGCTGACTGTCTTCATTGATGTGTTCAATGACTGTTGACTGTCTTCATTGAGGTGTTCAATGACTGCTGACTACATACACTACCCTGCACGGTGACGTCTCGCCTCGTCTCTGACGTCATCGGTGGCTATATCCACTAGCATGTTCAAGAACACCTGTCTGCTTACACTAACGTGTCCAGCGCTAATAGAGAACTTTAGCAGCGACTTTCGTTCAATCGGCGTCTTCGTCGCGTGACGTCAAACACGGCTTCCGCCCTACAGCCCCGCCGTTCTGTGTTGGCGTGTTAGCAGCGTCCGGAGTCGTCTGCTGTACTTTGGAAGAGTGGCGTCACAAAATCACAAACACTACCAACAGCAAAACACTAAAATACCACACACACACAAAATAAACAAGAACACAAGGAATAACTTCTCTTGCCACTTAGTCCTATAGACACTAGATGGGGCTAATGGAAAAAAACCTAGTAAATCACACACACACACGAGTTTTGATCCAGCTGCTGATTGCCATGTAAACATTAACATGGGCCTGACAGTTGTCATCTTGATCTACAAATGTGCTCGTATGCACTGACACATTTCACGAGACTACAAATAATTCCACATGGGGTATCATGTTGTTGTTCTACTGGAGTAAACAAAAATTTACAGCTTCGAAACAACCAAGGTTTAGGAGGCTTCATAGGCCTCCTTGGGTTTTCTATGACAAATAAATGACTGACTCTGAGTCTAAGCCAAACGTTCCGCCAATTTTGTTGTCGAATCGATTCAGCTTACATTTTACTTTGTAGTGATTCTTTTGGGCTTTTAGCACCGTGACATACCGTGTAATACAACAGGAAATGTGTATACTAATGTTTTTGTTAACAAATTGGAAGTGCTTACCGATTATAAAGCAGACAATTGGGCTCGTAAAGATCGCTTCCACGAGCGGCGTTAAAAACCCCGATTGAACGACGCGCTCAGCCGGCGGCGTCCTTGCTTGGCAAGGGTGCGCATGCGCACATCGCCTCTATGAGAGAAAAAGGGGATTCCCTTACGACGCCGGTGGCTAACGCGGGCTGCTAAAGTTCTCTAATGTCTTCAAAAATTCATTGTCTGGCATACGCATTTCTGGCATACATGGGCGATCTGGCATATTATATAACGGCGGCCTGGCATACAGTTTGAACATTCACACACTGACTGACAGTCGTACCGTGACTCTTGCATATATAACCTTTAAGTAGCAGGAACAAACAAAATATTTACATCATAATGATTGTTTTGCATAAAATGACTTCTTGCTTTGCATACCGATTGCTTTGCATACATGGCTGGCTTATGTAGGCACACACAGACTGGTTTATGAAACTCGTAATTAGAATTCTCCGGACCTTACAGAACTGTCTTCAATAATACATACATACAACTGCAGCACATAAACACGCATTGTCTCCCATGGATGACACGGGACTGGATTAACTGAAACATCCAATGCACGTCTTCCATACAACTCTCTAAGGTATCCCCCCCCCCCCCCCCCAAGCTGTCTAGCATGATAAAGATGTAAAATCTAGCATGATAAAGATGTAAAAAAAAAAGTTTAAAAAAAGCAATACAATCGCTGTATATGGAATGGAATGAATTCACCACACGACTGGGATCCTTTCGACCACATGACGTTATCACATACAGAAACAAACTCAATCAATTGTCTTGATAAGCCTTCTTTCGAAGAAACAAACAAACAACAAAAAGCCGATTTTAAGTACTCCACATGATTACTCAGGTGACCAGTTCTATAGCACACGTGATAAAAAAACAACTTTCATTTGACAAGCTCTTGTAATACCATGTTGTAAAGCAGTGCGAGTTCAGAGGTATCAAACACAGTGATGGCATAGGGTGGAACCAACAGTACTCTTCTCTTCAAAATTATCGTCGGGAACCAAACCGTTTTGGGGTGGGGGGGGGGGGGGGGGGTGGCCCAGTGGCCCAGTGGACAAGGAATTTACCGAGAGAACCCAGGTTTGCGGTTCGAGTCACACAGGGTTTCCCCCTCCCCCTCCATGTCTCCATCAGACAAGTGATGGTACCAATGCCAGTGGCCCAGTGGCCCAGTGGAGAAGGAATTTACCGAGAGAACCCCAGGTTTGCGGTTCGAGTCACACAGGGTTTCCCCCTCCCCCTCCCCGTCTCCATCAGACAAGTGATGGTACCAATGCCAGACTTTCAGACCGATGATAAACAGAGGTGTCGTAAGTACCGTGCACCTAACCCTCGTAAAATTCTGTTGAAAAAAAAACCTTCACAATACCTGGAGAAGTAAACAAAATCAAGCGCACAGAAAACAAGGTGGCGCCAAATTATAGCGGCGTCAAGCTTTCCCCGGGGAAACAGCCTGATCTTCACACAGAAAAAACAAACTTGTGACCATGAAGTCTTACCACACAGTACAATACAATCACACGTTAGCATGTTCCATTGATGGACAAACTTTCAAAAGGTCTGCTGGGAACATCAATCAACTGAAGGTTTTCCCAGTTAGAGCTTTGCATCAGCCCCCCCCCCCCCCCCTTCTCATTCTTAACCCTCCTTCCTCCCAACTCCACCTCAAAGAGAGCATCCAGAATACTCATTCCTGAAATGGTGCTTCAGACCTCCTACCCACTGTCACTGTAATAACCAATCAAATTGCAGCTATGCACGCACGACTTACGACAAAAACGACGATTCAATCCGACTTTTTCCTTGCATCAACGTGCGAAGATTTTGGCCAATTTTAAAATGACAACAACAAAAAAAGAAGACCATGAATAAGGTGTAAATCTACCCAGCTCACCTCTCTACTTTTGACCAGTCACAGCAAAAATACATACATGACTCCTGGTCTTCAACAACTGAAGCCGTCCTGAGACAAAAAAATAAATCACGCAGCACACAGAAAACAAAAAGTCACAAGCCCTTTGTCCGCCCTGGTATAGCAGACAACCACCTCCACTCTCCTCTCTCTCTCTCTCTCTCTCTCTCTCTCTCTCTCTCCTCTCTCTCTCTCTCTCTCTCCACACGTACTGACTACAGCTGTAACAGTGTTGGTAAAACAAAAAAAATGGTGATTCTAAATTTAAAAAAAAAAAGAAGTAAAAATCAAGCCCGTGTTTCCGACATATTCCAGACATCCTCTTAATCAACACAAGCTAACCTCAAACTACCTGCTCTCTTCTACAAAAAACAACAACAACATATTGCTGCGAAACAAAAGAGACAGGACATCATCAGTCTTTGGTATTGATCGACAAGAGTGCTTGGGGCGGCGTATAACAAAAAAAAATATAACAAAGAAAATAACAACAACAACAACAACAACAAAATCAACAACAACAAAGAAAAAAAAAAGAAAAAGAAAAGACATCCCGACATCCCAGCGCATCCGTCAACACACACACATGTCCAGGGCAGGGAGGCGGTGTGTGTGTGGCGGTCAATCCGTGATGCTTCCTGGACTTGCCGAAGTTGATGCCGGCCTGGTTAGCTCCCTTGTTGGAGCCCATCTGCAGGCCGATGACCGTCTGGCCCTGGCGCAGCTTGTCCTCGCTGA
>CM031602.1:92357529-92390029 GCA_018398815.1 Conus ventricosus | reverse complement strand
TCCTGACACGGTAGGTGCCACTGAAGCAGACCTAAGAGGCGAAACGGTCGTGTTACTCTAAATTCGTTTTTTATTTACCGTTGGTTAGGCGCGAACTCATGAAAGAGCTAGTTAGTGCACATCGTGTTAATGGTCAGGGCAACCTAGACAACCAGCTGCAATGGCACAGCGGGGGACTCATGAAACAATAGGACCTACCAGTTTTGGGTGGTCACAACAGCGGTAAAGAGGACAATCCATTAACGGTTTCAGACGGGAAAACAAAGCGGACATGTTCACGGCGCCGGATAAACAAGACCAGATTAAATGGTACAAGGGATCATCAAAGAAACAGTATAACCAAACCAGGCCTATACAACAAACCAGTGCTGACAGGGGTACAACAAACCAGCCTTTGACACAAGCGTCACGAAGGAAGCAACAAAACAACACTGCCACTTAAGGTGTATCACGGCAGGGATCATACAAAAAGACAGTGTACATCACAGGACGCATCATACAACAAAGCAGTCACTGCACACCTACAGGGTTATCACAGGACAGGGATCATACAACAAAGCAGTCACTGCACACTACAGGTGTATCACAGGACAGGGATCATAAAAAGCAGTCACTCAACCTACAGTGTATCACAGGACAGGGATCATACAACAAAAGCAGTCACTGCACACCTACGGTGTATCACAGGACAGGGATCAATCAACAAAGCAGTACTGCACACATACAGGTGTATCACAGGACAGGGATCATACAACAAGCAGTCACTGCACCCTACAGGTGTACACAGGAAGGATCATACAACAAAGCAGTCACTGCAAACACTATCAGGTTATCACAGGACAGGGATACAAACAACAAAGCAGTCACTGCACACTTACAGGTGTATCACAGACATGGGATCATACAACAAAGCAGTCACTGCACACTTACAGGGTATCATACGACAGGGATCATACAACAAAGCAGTCTCTGCACTACACAGAGGATGACAAGGACAGGCATCATACAACAAAGGTACCCACGACTCAGTGTATCATAAGACAGGATCATACAAAAAGCAGTCACACATTACAGGGATATGACAGGACAGGTCATACACAAAGCGATCACCGCACATTCACAGGTGTATCATACACAGGGATCACAACAAGCAGTCACGGACACAGGACAGTTAATATGACAGGACAGGGATACATCACAAAAGCAGTCACTGCACTTACAGGTTAAGGACAGCAGGCACATACAGATAGACGTCATACAGACAGTAAAGATCCGGACGACTACAACAAGCAGTCACAAACCCCACTACAGTGTATCAATCAGGAGGTCATACAACAAAACAGTCAGCACACTTACAGGTTACTCACAGGACAGGGATCAACCAAAAGCGTCAGGGGATCATACAACAAAGCTGTCACTGCACACTTACAGGGTTATCCCGGACAGGGATCATGCAACAAGCAGTCACTGCACACTTACAGGTGTATCACGGACAGGGATCATACAACAAGACAGTCACGGCACACTTACAGGTATACAAGGACAGGGATCATACAACACCAATCAATCATGCACACTTACAGGTGTATCACAGAACAGGGACATACAACAAAGCAGGATCACAGCAAACTTTCAGGTGATCACAGACAGGATACTCAACACTAGGGTCACTGCACATTACGGTTATCACAAGACAGCGATTCAGCAACAAGCAGGTCACACACACTTCACATGTATCACAAGGACAGGGATCATACAACAAAGCAGTCACTGCACACTTACAGGTGATCACAGGACAGGGATCATCAACAAGCAATCGTCATCACACTAAGCATCACGGACATTTCAGGTGTAATCACAGGATAGAATTACACAAAGCAGCATGCACACTAACAGGTTCAAGACAGGGATCATACAACAAAGCAGTCACACACACCTACGTGTATCCAGGACAGGGATCATACAACAAAGAGCGCTCATGCACACTTAAGGGTATCACAGGACAGGAGCATCATACACAGTTACTGCAACTGACAGGGTATCACAGGACAGGCATACAACAAAGCAGTCACTGCACATTACAGGTATCACAGGACAGGGATCATACAACAAAGCTTCACTGCACACCCATTCAGTCACACGACAGGGTCATAACACAAAGCAGGCAACTACAACAAACATCTGAATTGGTTACCAGAACGGATATACAACAAAGTCACGACAGTGGATCACAGACAAGCATCACTACACACTACAGGTGTATCACAGGACAGGGATCATACAACAAAGCAGTCACAGACACTTACAGGTTGTATCACAGGACAGGGATCATACAACAAAGCAGTCACTGTAATTACGGGGATTACACAGGACAGGGATCATACAACAAACAGTCACTGCACACTTACAGGTTACAGGACAGGGATCATACAACAAAGGTCACAAACATCATGGGATAACTACAATCAGCAGCTGCAGCATTACAGACTCACAGGCAACAGGTCAATCAACACAACTGACAGGGCAACAACACCACCACGACTTAACTAGGCCAACACGACAGGCTTTACCAGAGCCAATCAACTACAGACTTAACCAGGGTCCACTCACACTACTTATCCAGGGCCAACAACACAAGCGTACCAGGGCCATCAACACACAGACTTACCAGGGCCAATCAACACACCAGGCATTACCCAGGGCCAGCAACAACACAGACTTTCCAGGGCCTATCAACATACAGCTTTACCAGGACCTATCAACACACAGACTTTACCAGGGCCAATAACAACAACTAGACTTTACAGAGCCTATCAACAACAGACTTTACCAGGGCCTATACACAACACACTTACCAGCCTATCAACACACAGACATTTACCAGGGCCAATCAACACACAGACTTTACAGGCACCAATCAAACACACACTTTACCAGGGCCAATCAACACACAGACTTTACCAGAGCCAATCAACACACAGACTTTACCAGGCCATCAACACACAGACTTTACCAGGGCCATCACACACAGACTTTACAGGCCAGTCAACACACTGACTTTACCAGCCATCAACACACAGACTTTACCAGAGCCAATCAACACACAGACTTTACCAGAGCCATCAACACACAGACTTTACCAAGGCCAATCAACAACGAATTTACCAGAGCCATCAACACACGACTTTACCAGACCATCAACACACAAGACGTTCCAGAGCAAACACACAGACTTACCAGCAATCAACACACGACTTTACCAAGCCTATCAACACACAGACTTTACCAGGCCTATCAACACACAACTTTACCAGAGCTATCAACACACAGACTTTCCAGTGCATCAACACACAGACTTACCAAGGCCAATCAACACACAGAATTCCAGAGCCAATCATCACCACTACATTTACCAGAGCCATCAACACACAGACTTACCAGAGCCAATCAACACACAGACTTTACCAGAGCCAATCAACACACAGACTTTACAGAGCCAATCAGCACACAGACTTACCAGACCATCAACACAACACTAACCAGAGCCTATCAACACACAGACTTTACCAGAGCCAATCAACATACGACATTACTGAGCCAATCAACACAAGCTTTACCAGAGCCATCAAACACAGACGTTACCAGAGCCTATCAACAACAGAGTTACGAGCCTAATCAACACACCGCATTACCAGAGCCAATCAACACACAGACTTACCAGAGCCATCACACACAGACTTCAGGCCTAACAACAACACAGACTGACCAGAGCAAATCACCACACAGGTTTTGTGAGCCAATCACACAAAGGGGGAGGGGAAACAAGACAGCAATTTTACCAGAGCCTATCAACACCAGACTTACCAGAGCCAATCAACTCCAAGTCTTTACCAGAGCCAATCAACACACAGACTTTACCAAGCGCAACACACAGACTTTACCAGAGCCTATAACCAAGACGTTACCGACCAACACACAGACTTTACCAGAGCATAACAACTGCTTACCAGGGACATCAACACAAGAGTTACAAGTCCATCAACACACAGAACTACTAGCCTACAACCACGGACTTTTCCAGAGGATCAAAACTCTAGACTTTACCAGACCAATCAACACAGACTTTCCAGGCCTATCAACTCACAGACTTTACCAACGCCATCAAACACTGACTTTACCAGACATCAACACACAGACTTACTGTGCCAATCAACACGATCTTTACAAGCAATCAAACTACTTACTACCGACGCTAACACTAGACTTTACCAAACCTTCATTACACAGACTTTACCAGAGCAATCAACATACAGTACTTTAACTGAGCCAATCAACAACTGACGTACCAGGGCATAACACACACTTCCAGAGCTATCAAGACACAGATTTACCAGCCATTCAACACACAGAATTTACAGGCAATCAACACACAGACTTACCAAGCCAATCAACACAAATTACCAGGCCAATCAAACAGATTTTTACCATGCTACGAAACCCAATTAACCTGAGCCATCACACACAGGATCAGAAGCCAATCAATCACACAGACTTTACCTGGAGCCTAACAACAAACGGACTTTACAGAGCCTATCAACAACAAGACTTTTACCAGTTTACACACGACTGTTAACAGAGCCAATGACATCACAGCTACCAGGCCAATCAACATCACATTTACCGTCCAATCAAATACGTCAATTACGTGCCAATAACATCCTGGCATAACCATAGCCAATCACTACCGTCATTACCTGCAGGATCAACATAAACAATTCATTATACACTGACCAATCAACACAAGACTTACCGAAGCCATTACACCATCTTACCAGAGCCAATCAACCACAGACTTTACCAGAGCCAATCACACACAGAGTTTACCGATCCAACAACACACATTCATACCTAGAGTCCATTCAACATACAGACATTAACTGACAATAACATACGTCATACAGACCAATAACACAGTCATTACCAGAGCCGATCAACAACAGACATTAATTGGCCATCAACCCGTCATTTCCAAGCCAATCAACATACTGTCATTACCAGAGCCAATCAACATACAGTCATTACCAGACCAATCAACATACAGTCATTACTGAGCCAATCAACAACCGTCATCCAACCAATCATGCTGCACTGTCAACGTACAGCAGTACCACAGGTCAAGAACAACACGAACAGGACGAACAGAACAAGATAGATGGTGGGTGGTTTGGGTGGGGGGGGGGTTTGGGGGGGGGGGGGGGGGGGGGGGGGGGGGGGGGGGGTGAATCAAAGAATGTCGCCAACAGCAACACACTCACCGGCACCAGCCTCCCCCCCCAGATCTGTTCTATCCACGTCCGTGCTTCTTGTTCCAGCTTCTCGTCGTACTTTTCCTGGATCTGCACAATAGAACACTGTGTCATTAACGTTCCCCGGATCTGAACAATAGAATACTGTTCATTACACTGTCCTGGATCTGAACAAAAGAACACTGTGTCAATTACACTGTCCTGGATCTGAACAATAGAATACTGTGTCATTACACTGTCCTGGATCGGGAAAATAGAACACTGTGGGCATTACACTGTCCTGGATCTGAACAATAGAATACTGTGTCATTACACTGTCCTGGATCTGAACAATAGAATTTCAGTGCCATTACACTGTCCTGGATCTGAAAAATAGAATACTGTGTCATTACACTGTCCTGGATCTGAACAACAGAATACTGTGTCATTACACTGTCCTGGATCTGAAGAATAGAACACTGTGTCATTACACTGTCCTGGATTCAACAATAGAATACTGTGTTATTACACTGTCCTGGATTTGAACAATAGAATACTGTGTTATTACACTGTCCTGGATCTGAACAATAGAATACTGTGTTATTACACTTGTCCTGGATTGAACAACAGAATACTGTGTCATTACACTGTCCTGGATCTGAATAATAAGCATTGTGTCATTACACTGTCCTAGATCTGGTAATAGAACATTGTGTCATTACACTGTCCTGGATCTGAAACAACAATATGTCATTACACTGTCCTGGATCTGAACAATAGAAACTTGTGTCATTCACTGTCGTGGATCTGGTCAATAGAACATTGTGTCATTCCACTGTCCTGGATCTGACAACAGAACATTGTGTCATTACACTGTCCTGGATCTGAACAACAGAACATTGTGTCATTACACTGTCGTGGATCTGGTCAATAGAAAATTGTGTCATTACACTGTCCTGGTCTGCAACAACAGAACATTGTGTCATTACACTGTCCTGGGTCTCAACAACAGAACATTGTGTCATTACACTGCCTGGGTCTCAACAACAGAACATTGTGTCATTACACTGTCCTGGGTCTAACAACAGAACATGGTCATTCACTGTCCTGGGTCTCATACAACAGAACATGTGTCATTACACTGTCCTGGGTCTCAACAACAGAACATTGCGTCATCAAACGGCCCTGCGCCTCTGACCAATACAATGTTGCGCATCAAACTGACCTGGTACTGATCAACAGAACGTGGTCAGTAAGCATCTGAAGAGCTACTACCACCATGATTTTACATCTCAACAGCCAGCCGCTCAAGTCTGCCCATACGGACATAAGGTGAAGGATGACAGCATCCTTTCATGAGACAAGCGGTGAACAACTCAAACCCATCTTCGCGTCTTCATCGTCAGTCTTCAAAGGGGGCAAACTGTGTTTGTCATTTTATTTCACGTTTCTTCGACGGTCTACCGTCCCGATAGCAAGCGGACTAGCCAGAAGGCGGAGACGCTTTTGCGTCCCCGTGTGAGCGAGGCTGAGTGATTTGGAGGGATTATGTCCCTTCCACCATCACCGCATTTAAAAGAATTTTTTTTTTTGGTGGGGGGGGGGGGGGGGGGGGGGGGTGAGGCTCCCTGGTCGTATGGGCAACACACTCAGGGGGGTCGTGCCGAGCGGATTAAGCCGCGGGGGGTGGGGTGGGGGTGGGTGGGTAGGGGGAATAGTGATGATGGTAGCAGGAATATATGGGGGGGGGGGGGGGGGGGGAATGTGAAGACGACCCTTCAGTGAAAATTGCTGAGTATTTTGGGGAGGCCGCGACTTTTTTTTTCGCCAGGGGCGTTCTCTTTCTCTCTCTCTCTCTCTCTAAGAAAGAAGGTGGGCTTAACGCCTCCGAGTAAAGCAATCAACCGATTTTGCACTGTGACGGACAAAATACACTATTGATGGTATGTTCCGACTCTGACGGACAGAATACACTATTGATGATGGTATGTTCAAAATCTGACGGACAGAATACACTTTTTATGATGGTATGTTCCGACTCTGACGGACAGAATACACTATTGATTGTATGTTCCGACTCTGACGGACAGAATACACTATTGATGATATACAGTAAACAAGTAGGGTATGTTTTGCTCCCATAAGGAAACCCAACACAGAGCAACTTCCATTCAATTGATGATATTGATGGTATGTTCAAAATCTGACGGTCAGAATACACTATTGATGATATGTTCCGAGTCTGACTGATTGTGCTTTGTATGAGGGCAGCGGACGTAAGTGGTATGGCATGATTGTGCTTTGTATGAGGGCAGCGGACGTAAGTGGTATGGCATGATTGTGCTCTGTATGAGGGAAGCGGACGTAAGTGGTATGGCATGATTGTGCTCTGTATGAGGGCAGCGGGCGTAAGTGGTATGGCATGATTGTGCTCTGTATGAGGGGAGCGGACGTAAGTGGAGTAAGTGGACGTAAGTGGTATGGCATGATTGTGCTCTGTATGAGGGCAGCGGGCGTAAGTGGTATGGCATGATTGTGCTTGTATGAGGGCAGCGGGCGTAAGTGGTATGGCTGATTGTGCTCTGTATGAGGGCAGCGGGCGTAAGTGGTATGGCATGATTGTGCTCTGTATGAGGGCAGCGGGCGTAAGTGGTATGGCATGATGTGCTTTGTATGAGGGCAGCGGGCGTAAGTGGTATGGCATGATTGTGCTCTGTATGAGGGCAGCGGGCGTAAGTGGTATGGCATGATTGTGCTCTGTATGAGGGCAGCGTGGCGTAAGTGGTATGGCATGACTGTGCTTTGTATGAGGGCAGCGGGCGTAAGTGGTATGGCATGATGTGCTTTGTATGAGGGCAGCGGGCGTAAGTGGTATGGCATGATTGTGCTTGTATGAGGGCAGGTGGCGTAAGTGGTATGGCATGACTGTGCTTTGTATGAGGGCAGCGGGCGTAAGTGGTATGGCATGACTGTGCTTTGTATGAGGGCAGCGGGCGTAAGTGGTATGGCATAATTGTGCTCTGTATGAGGGCAGCGGGCGTAAGTGGTATGGCATGATTGTGCTTTGTATGAGGGCAGCGGGCGTAAGTGGTATGGCATGATTGTGCTTGTATGAGGGCAGCGGGCGTAAGTGGTATGGCATGATGTGCTTTGTATGAGGGCAGCGGGCGTAAGTGGTATGGCATGATTGTGCTTTGTATGAGGGCAGCGGGCGTAAGTGGTATGGCATGATTGTGCTCTGTATGAGGGCAGCGGGCGTAAGTGGTATGGCATGACTGTGCTTTGTATGAGGGCAGCGGGCGGGAAGTGGTATGGCATGATTGTGCTTTGTATGAGGGCAGCGGGCGTAAGTGGTATGGCATGATTGTGCTCTGTATGAGGGCAGCGGGCGTAAGTGGTATGGCATGATTGTGCTCTGTATGAGGGCAGCGGGCGTAAGTGGTATGGAAAGAATGCCACAGCGCGGAGCGGAGGATAAGACTCTTGACTCGTGACTTTTAATGTGAGGCCATCAGCCTATTCACATCAGTACGCAACAAGAAAGAAATCAATTTTATAGAATTAGAACAAAATTTACCGTGACTGCAACAAAACATTCTTCCATGACAGTATGTACATGCAGAATTCTATCTTGGTTAATGCTTCTGAGTACGTTCTTCCTTATGAACGTAATGTAAGTATACATATCATTATTTTTTAAAACGCATGATATGAATGCTGTTGATACTAGCATACAAAAAACAAGTTTTCTATTTCATTTCCCTCATCGTATTATCGTTTACATATACAGTGAAGACCTTTCTACACCTGCGTCGTATAATTCTCCGGAAAGCCGTAGAGAGAGAGAGAGAGAGGAGAGAGAGGAGAGAGAGGAGAGAGAGAGGAGAGAGAGAGAGAGAGAGAGAAGAAGAGAGAGAGAGAGAGGAGAGAGAGAGAAGAGAGCAGAGAGAGAGAGAGAGAGAGGAGAGAGGAGAGATTCCCCACAGCAAAGACAGGTGAATGGGCTGCAACAGCAGAAAAAAACAAAAACGGTGCTGACAGTGAAAAAAAAAACCCTAACCAAAGGTACAGTGAAAGAGAATGGCAGAACAGAGGCAATTACAGGCAGGGAATTTCCAAAGGGCCAGGAGGTCTCCATGGGTAGTGAAGGAGACACAGAGGTTCTCCTGACCACACCACACGGCTGCAGCTGTGAGAGACGTGGTCAGGGTACTCACCTTTCTGTTGACCTCTGCCGTTAGACCGTAGCCCCGGGGCCGAGTCGCCATCTGAAACAATGCCACAAGTCAGGTGCCTTGGTCAAGAGAGAGAGAGAGGGTAGATAAGAGAGAGAGAGAGAGAGAGAGAGAGAGAGAGAGAGAGAGAGAGAGAGAGAGAGAGGATAGATAAATAGAGAGAGAGGGCGGTAAGGGGAAGAAAAAGAAGGAAGGAGAGAGAGAGAGAGAGAGAGAGAGAGAGGAGAGAGAGAGAGAGGAGAGAGAGAGAGAGAGGAGTTGGAAGCATAAAGAGAGAGAGACAGACAGACAGAAAGACGAACAAGATACAGACAGACAGACAGACTAGGATAAACAGAGACAGGCAGAAACGCGTGCGCACACACACACGCACGTGCGCGCGCGCACACACACACACACACACACACACACACACACACACACAACAGAGTACCCCAATCACTGACTCATCAGGCCATGACCCGTCTGGAGGAGTTCAGTCACAGCATGTAATAACCACTCCACAATAATGAACCAGTTCCACGTTGAACACCAATCAGATCACGTCAACTGAAAAAACAAACTGAACTGGCTTGAGGGAGGGAGGGTGAAGTGTGGTCTTTCCACCCCGATTCACTCGCCGTGAACGACCACCACACAAACGCTCCGCGATAATCATTATCTCCCCTGGGACGTCTCCCTCGCCCCGCCCACCCACATCCCGGCCACCCGACGTCTTTTCTTTGAGTTCGCAGGTTAAATGTCAAGGGGTCAAAGTACTAAGAAAGGTCAAGTAGCAAAGTTTTGAACAAATGAAAATCGCCCTGGCTCTGTGAAAAAAAAAAAAATTGAATGTGAAAAAGATGATTTTATCCTGGAATTTGGGGGTCATTAAATCAGTTCAATGCCAAAAATAGTACAATGATGCATGACTTGTGGACTCTGTGTGTTTCTACGCCATTGGTAGGGCACTAGGATTTGGGAGTGAAAAGTCTAGCAGACATAGGAAAATGAAGGGTCGTGTGGCTCGTGCTTGCATAGAAAAAGAAACGGACGTGACATCCGCCTGGGTATGATAAGGGTCAAGGACTGGACTGTGCGATGAATATGTTTTGGTACCGGCTGATCTTCTGACAAAAGTCAGGTGCACAGCTTTGAGAGTAATAGAGAATATAAAGCGTTTTGGGCGCCAACTGTAACCGTGGACCCGGACCTGTACTTGACGACTGGCTCGGGAATACTAACCGCCGCCAGCATGCAGGGTCAGACGTTCACCGCCACAGCCAACCAGAGAAGAGGATGAGTGTGACACAGCTGTGTGCAGCGTGTGTGTGGGGTTCGTGAGGCCTGACAGGTGCGCGGTGCAGCCGTCACGAACACTGTAGTACAGTTCCGGTAGCGCACTTGCTCTGCTCTGCTTCCTGCACTGTGACCCGGTGTGTGCACCGTCATCTTCGTTGATCTGACGCTAGTCTCCGTTCCGTCTCTGCCCCGACAGCGGCTGGCAATCCTCTTGCTGTGTCTAGACGACTGTCCATAGTTTCAGCTCTTGAGTTAATGGCGTTGCTGTGGCATTTCCCTGTGAGGCGGCATAGCAGCGAACACCGAGGGAGAGGAGGCAGCTCTCCTTTGAGGGGCACTGATGTGAGAGGTCAGTGTCAGGGGGGCGCAGCGAGCCTTCCAGCCGTACGGGTGACGGCGGGTCTAGTCTGTGTCGCCGGGGGACGACTCATAGAGATGTGGGGCGATCGGCGATGGAGCGCTGCCTGTCTACGATTACCGTAAAGTTCACAAGGAACCCAGGGCACAGACAGCGACAGACGACGACCCCCACACGGAACTGACCCACTACTGCCAGCGACAACAGTTGCCACAGTACTATGCAGGACGTCAGTCTGCGCTTGCATCCTGTCCTTAATTAAGGGCCCCCCGACCAACAGGGCGTACATCTGACCCATCAGGTCACGTCAAGTGTTCATGGAACCCAGGCGACCACAAAGGGTTCTTTCAGGGCTGGGCATCACCGCATAAAGAAGCACGTGTTCCCACCGATCGAGGCCCGTCACCGCCGCACACTACTGACATCGTTACGGGCCCACACCACTG
Source organism: Conus ventricosus (assembly GCA_018398815.1). Taxonomy (NCBI): domain Eukaryota; kingdom Metazoa; phylum Mollusca; class Gastropoda; order Neogastropoda; family Conidae; genus Conus; species Conus ventricosus. The sequence continues at coordinate 92,378,424 of CM031602.1, read as the reverse complement.
GGACAGTCTGTAGCTTGGTGACTGTGACCGCTACCACCACTGCGCCAGGCCACTGCGACACACTGCCTTCCACTGACACCAGTGTCTGTTAACCATGTGAGGGGCCGCTGAAATGCGCACAGCACCTGATGACTGAAGCGAAAGTGTAAATCAAACTTCACGGCCAGTCCAGCCAAGAGCATGTTCCGTCACGGCCTGTCTCAGTCAAAGCTTTCTTGCCTGAAAGCGAGCGATATGGGTTGGTTGGTTTTGAGACGCTGGTTGAAATGTGGTTTCTTACTGGGCTTCTTTTGATGTCTTGAAGGATGGTTTTATACGTTCAGTTAACTCTTGTTGTGTGTGTGTGTGTGTGTGTGTGTGTGTGGTGCGGCGCTGTGCGTGCGTGCGTGCGTGCGAGCGTGCGCGTGTGTGAGTGTGTGTTTGAGTTTGGAGTATTTATGTTTAAGCCTTTAAAACTGAAACCAAAAGTGGACACAAAAGAACCATCGCACGTATACACACACGTATAACGCATGCAAGCATGCAGACGCAAAAGCACACACAGGCATTCAGGTAAGCATGCAAGTGCGCTTTGGGCAATCATACAAGCAGACAAACAGATAGACAGAAGGCAGACAGACAGACACACACACCAACATAAATCCAGCGGACGAAGGCCACGATCTCTCTCTCCTCTCTCTCTCTCTCTCTCTCTCTCCCCTCCTCCTCTCCCCGTGCCCCCCCCCCCCCCCCCCCCCCCCCCCCCCCCCCCCCCCCGCACACATCGTCCTTTCCCAGAGAGAGAGAGAGTGAGAGAGAGAGAGAAAGAGAGAGAGAGAGAGAGAGAGAGAGAGAGAGAGAGTGAGAGAGAGAGAGAGAGAGAGAGAAGAAATGGGAAGGCAGGTGGGAAATATTGCATACGTGAACGGCGTTTCCACATCACAATCTGTAAACTTTCCCCCAATCCAGCCCACACCGTACTCCCCAATCCCATATACGCCCCCCCCCCCCCCCCCCCCCCCCACATGCAAATAAACACTAACACACACAAAACGCACACGCACACACATAAATGACACACAAACACGGCCGCGCGCGTGCGCGCACACACACGCGCGCGCGAAACACACACAAACACACATGAGCACACAAACGCGCGCGCACGCACACCACATGCTAACACCGCATACATACACACACCACACGCTACAACATCGCGCGCCGCCCACACAAGACACGTACACCACAAACACACAGCACACAGGGGGCGCGCACCACCCCACACACGACATACACACATTGGCCGGTGACGCACACACTCACCACCACAAAACACAACACACACTCACACACACACACCCGGGACGGGGTTGAGCTGAGTGCTCAATAGAAAAACAGTGGAGTGAGGTATCAAACGTCAGCGACACTCCCATCTCCGTACTGCCCCTGTGGGATTGCTGGTGAAAGATGGAGGTTGGGGGGGTGGTGGGGGTAAGAAGTGGTATGGGCGGGGGATACGCAATACTTCTTCTACCCCAGTGTCGTGTTTGCGTCAACGCTACTGGCACGCTAATACGCTCAGGTGAACTGATGACTACTCCACGCACAAACGTTCCCCGAGTGTCATGTTCGGGCGACAGACAGACAGACAGACAGGGACACACACACACACACACATCACACCACCCACACACACACACCACACACACACACACACACACACACGAGTGTCATGTTCAGCTGACAGACAGACGACAGATAGACAGACAGACAGCACACACACAGAATGTCATGTTCAGCCACACAAGACACACACATACACATAACACACACACACAACACACACACACACACGATGTCATTTCACTCACACACACACACACACACACAACACCACACACACACTGGACGCCGGACAAGAATGCTTATGTAAGAATCATGTGTGGTTCAATCTGAATAGATAGCAATAACAATAAATCTTGAGCCGAGCGTCTCCTTTCCTAAACAATGAAAATAAAAAACAAAAAACCCAACAACAAGCAACAAAAGGGGGCGGGGGGGGGGGGGGGGGGGGGGGCGGGGGAGGTACACAATTATTACAAAGGTATCGTGTCATCTTCTTTCAAAGGCTACGGGAGATTCTTAGCGTCAAAAAAAAAAAGAAAGAAAAAGGGGTGGGGGCGGGAGGCCAAAGGGGGGGGGGGGGGGGGGGGGTGGTGAGTGGGTGGGATGGGGGGGGGGGGGGAGGGGAAGCAGCTACACATCTTTTACTACACATTTTGGTATCTTATCATCTACTTTCGAAAGACTATGGGAGATTACATGCGTCAAAAGCCCGCTTTTAATCGTTTTGTCTCCTTTCATGAAACCGCTCATTTGATTTTTGATTTGCTATTCAGCAGGACGGCAAGAGACACGAAAGCCATGCTGCTGTCAGCCTTGCCAATTCAGAGACATGACAAGCCATGCTGCGACAGCCTTGCCGACCACAGAGACATGACAAGCCATACTGCTGACAGCCTTGCCGAGACCACAGAGACATGACAAGCCATACTGCTGAAAGCCTTGCCGGACCAAGAAAATGACAAGCCATACTGCTGACAGCCTTGCCGACCACAGAGACATGACAAGCCATGCTGCTGACAGACTTGCCGACCACAGAGACATGACAAGCCATACTGCTGACAGCCTTGCCGACCACAGAGACATGACAAGCCATACTGCTGACAGCCTTGCCGACCACAGAGACATGACAAGCCATACTGCTGACAGCCTTGCCGACCACAGAGACATGACAAGCCATACTGCTGACAGCCTTGCAGAGACCACAGAGACATGACAAGCCATACTGCTGACAGCCTTGCCGACCACAGAGACATGACAAGCCATACTGCCGACAGCCTTGCCGACCACGAGACATGACAAGCCATGCTGCTGACAGCCTTGCCGACCACAGAGACATGACAAGCTATACTGCCGACAGCCTTGCCGACCACAGAGACATGACAAGCCATGCTGCTGACAGCCTTGCTGACCACAGAGACATGACAAGCCATGCTGCTGACAGCCTTGCCGACCACAGAGACATGGACAAGCCATGCTGCTGACAGCCTTGCAGAGACCACAGGGACATGACAAGCCATACTGCTGACAGCCTTGCCGACCACAGGGACATGACAAGCCATGCTGCTGACAGCCTTGCAGAGACCACAGAGACATGACAAGCCATGCTGCTGACACCCTTGCAGAGACCAGAGCAGGACTGAGCTGTGTACAGTTGTATACAACAACAAAAAAGGGGAGTTGGGGGAGGGAGCAAGTACAGCGATTGTGGGCAGTGAGGTAAGCTAATATTGCTTGCAGCCCAGCCGACCGCAAAGGGCCATATCAGGGCTGCCACCGCGTTGAAGTCAACTCACAAGTCATTATTAAAAAAAAAACAAGAAAAGAAAGAAAGGGAAAAAAAACAACCTCATTCACACAACCAAAACAGCAATGGACTCAACAGACCACGACATAAAACAGGAGAAAAAAAAAAACGTCGTGGAAATATTTTCTATTAACAACAAATTAAGTAGAACCACCGCCGTGGCGAAGTGGTTAGCGTCGCGGACTCCCGGCTGGGAAGGTCAATGGGTTCGAATCCCATCAGAGTCATGTGGGTTTTTTTCTGGCCCCGACGGCCCTACCCGAGTTGAGTTTGCTGCGGACTCAGTTGGGCAAAACTGGGACCACACAGTCGAGTTTCATCCACTAATGGATCGTTTCTGAGAGTGTTGCTCAAATTTCATGACCAAGCACTGCAGGTGCCTGTATCTCTCGGGCCTGGTTGACCCCAGATATTATGAAAGGAAGCGTTATAGAGTACAGCCTGTCATGTAGTCTCAGACCGAAATGGAAATCTGTAGCATCGAGTCTTAATCATCCTCATTCCCATTGATCAGCATTAAAAAAAAAAATGTCTCAAATTCTGTGGCCCTTCATGCCCTGCTCTCATGGTGACCTCGATTTCGATGTCCTCCTCCGTCTTGATGGCCTTGTTTGCTTCCGTCAGGGTCACCGGTATCGGCGAGTCCATGGGGCTGTCGTTAGACGGCTGGTGGCGCCCTCCGGAGGGAGAGCTCACTCACGCCGGCTCCGCGACTAAGCAATTATTGTCGTCAGTAGGGGGCTTAGTAGGTGGTGTCCTGCGTATGTTAGATCAGAAAAGGCCGCCACTGAACACCACCGAAGTGACTCGGCAGCAGTGCAGTGTCTCCTCCGGTGGCTTGCCTCATGACGACTTGACATTGACTTTCTCCCTGTGGATTGCTGGTGCCGGGGCTGCGGCGGGGCCCGCCGGGCTATGGCTGTGGACGGGGTTCGGAATGAGCGGCGTGGGTGCACTGCCCTGAGGGAGCGCAGAGGTTGGGACAGCAAAAAAAAAAAAAAAAAAAAAAAAAAAACACCAGAGAAGCGCAGGGTGGAGGCGAGGGAGGAGAGGTACAAGGTGATGAGGGTGGGGGGAGGGATGAGGGGGTGGGGTGGAGGGGCGGGGGGGGGGGGGGGTGCCAAAACAAGATGAGACACTCTATAACATATCACAATAACACCGAGTTTCTCTCAGCGCCACCTTGGCCATTCGTCAGGAAGGCATGAAAGAAAAACTGAACTACAATTTCGTAATGTTGGATTTTTGCTTTTCAGATTTTCTGGACAGCAGTTCCATAGCCCAGTGTCTGGAACAAGGAAGACTTGGGACTAGCACAGAGTGACTGCTGGGACAAGATGTGAGGCTGGCCGTTAACCACCGAGTACACTATGCGTCATGTTCTTAGGACTTTGGACTTCACTGGCCGAACACCAGCCGTTTCCAACCAGAACGTTTGCAGTGAGAGTTTGCCAGGTGTCGCTTTGAAAGCTCGTCTATGAATCTGAAAAAGTGTTTGAAATAACTGCGCCAAACGACATGGACAAACGAATCATAAGACAAAACTCGACGCGTTTCGACCCAACGCCCATCTTGCGTCGGATTTGACATAAGTGATCGCTCGTTCTTCGTGTTCGTTGTCCTGAGTGTTGTTTATCTTGCCCGAAGAAGACCTAGGAGGTCGAAAACGCGTCGTGTTTTGTCTTGTGACTCGTTTGTACAGTTGTTTGGTAGAGTTATTTCAAACACTTTTCAAGATTTGTTTTACATTTCCGCCTGCAGTCGCCTCGCTTTGCAACTAACCTTGTCTGTGAATGGTAGTCGGTGCTTTATGCAGCAGAAAGAAGTTTGTGCTTCAGCTTGGTCTTTCCTTTCAATGTATCCAGTTTTGGGGGACTTTTTCCCCCACCCAATTTCTGCAATAAGTGGAGTTTCTGTTGTCTGGCAACGAGAGAAGGCACAAATTCCATACTTGTCTGGATAATCAGCATGGATGTCCTTGGCACTGTGGCTGGAATCCGGGCCTTGGTCTACCTACGTCTTATCTGCTAGGGCAGCGCGCTGCTGTTCCTTCCTCAGTCTTCCCCACAGCCCTTTTTTGCTGCTGTTCCTTCCTCAGTCTTCACACAGCCCTTTTTGCGCTGTTGTTCCTCAGTCTTCACACGCTTTTGCTGTGTCGTCAGTCTTCACACAGCCCTTTTTGCTGCTGTTGCTTCCTCAGTCTTCACACAGCCCTTTTTGCTGCTGTTCCTTCCTCAGTCTTCACACAGCCCTTTTTGCTGCTGTTGCTTCCTCAGTCTTCACACAGCCCTTTTTGCTGCTGTTGCTTCCTCAGTCTTCACACAGCCCTTTTGCTGCTGTTGCTTCCTCAGTCTTCACACAGCCCTTTTTGTTGCTGCTCCTTCCTCAGTCTTCACACAGCCCTTTTTGCTGCTGCTCCTTCCTCAGTCTTCACACAGCCCTTTTTGCTGTGTCGTCAGTCTTCACACAGCCCTTTTTGCTGTGTCGTCAGTCTTCACACAACCCTTTTTGCTGTGTCGTCAGTCTTCACACAGCCCTTTTTGCTGTGTCGTCTTTCACAGTTCTGCTTTCCTATCAGCTCACCTTTTCGCTGTGTCGTCGGTCTTCTCACAGCAGTTTTTGCTGCTGTTCCTTCCTCAGTCTTCACACAACCCTTTTTGCTGTGTCGTCGGTCTTCTCACAGCAGTGTTTGCTGCTCCTCCTTCCTCAGTCTTCACACAGTCCTTTTTGCTGTGTCGTCGCTCTTCTCACAGCAGTTTTTGCTGCTGTTCCGTCCTCAGTCTTCACACAGCCCTTTTTGCTGCTGTTCCTTCCTCAGTCTTCACACAGCCCTTTTTGCTGCTGTTGCTTCCTCAGTCTTCACACAGCCCTTTTTGCTGCTGTTGCTTCCTCAGTCTTCACACAGCCCTTTTTGCTGCTGTTGCTTCCTCAGACTTCACACAGCCCTTTTTGCTGCTGTTGCTTCCTCAGTCTTCACACAGCCCTTTTTGCTGCTGTTGCTTCCTCAGTCTTCACACAGCCCTTTTACCTTTTGTGGATCTTCCTGCCTCGCTCATTGGACAACTTCCCTCCAGACACGTGGGAATTCCACAGGATGGTCATGACTCATGGTCCGTTGCGAACTTCCAGTTGTGATCTGGTTGGCGCCGGTGGATTGATTATTGAAGGATATATTCCAGAACGTAAACGAGGCCTGGTCAGCATTTTGGTCCGATAGGAATGAAAGAATTGTTTATGATGCTGATCATTTGAAACATTCTATGTTTTTTTTTCTTTTTCTGACCTGACACAGCCCTGTGGCAACACAGACATCACAGACTGCCATTGATTGTTATTCTGAATACCATAGGATTGTTATTCTGAACACCATAGGATTGTTATTCTGAACACCATAGGATTGTTATTCTGAATACCATAGGATGTTATTCTGAACACCATAGGATTGTTATTCTGAACACCATAGGTTGTTGTTTAAACACCATAGATTGTTATTCTGAACACCATAGGTTGTTATTCTGAACACCATAGGATTGTTATTTTATTCTGAACACCATAGGATTGTTATTCTGAACACCATAGGATTGTCATTCGGAACACCATAGGATTGTTATTCGGAACACCATAGGATTGTCATTCGGAACACCATAGGATTGTCATTCTGAACACCATAGGATTGTTATTCTGAACACCATAGGATTGTCATTCTGAACACCATAGAATGTTATTCTGAACACCATAGGATTGTCTTTCTGAACACCATAGGATTGTCATTCTGAACACCATAGGACTGTATTCTGAAACACCATAGGATTGTCATTCTGAACACCATAGGATTGTCATTTCTGAACACCATAGGATTGTTATTCTGAACACCATAGGATTGTCATTCTGAACACCATAGGACTGTTATTCTGAACACCATAGGATTGTTATTCTGAATACCACAGGATTGTTCATTCTGAACACCACAGGATTGTCATTCTGAACACCATAGGATTGTTATTCTGAACACCATACGCTTGGAAGCTGCTTTGGTAATTTTCTATGAGCACTGTCACTTAAACACCTGTCAAATCTTGGGTAATGGTTTGGCGTTTTTGTCTGGCTTTTACCAACACGAATTCCCTTTCACGATGAGAGAGAAACCATAATATTGAGTTCTGTCCATTTAATAAGAACATTGTTGACAGACAGAGAGACAGACAGACTGAGTTCTGTCCATTTAATAAGAACATTGTTGACAGACAGACAGACAGACATACAGATAGATAGAGAAAGAGAGAGAGAGAGGAGAGAGGCAGAGAGAGAGAGAGAGGACAGAGACAGAGAGGATAGATAGATAGACAGATGGACAGACGGGTAAATAGATACATACGTACGTATGTACGTACGTACGTACGTACGTACGTAGGTTTGTATCATTTTTCCCCATCGTAACACAAACCTGCTGCTAAAATATATACACTCAGTTTTCGCAGTGTAGTCTAGGCCGTAGATTCTCAATGAAACAGATACGTTCTCATGCAAAAAGTAACACTATAAGAAAACCTAAGTCCGATACTGTGAGCACACAAACATACTACAAACGCCCAAATCCGTAATGTTTCGTCCTACCTTCTTCCTGTATTCCTCCTCCTCGTCTCCTCCCCTCTCAACCCTCGACCCCCACCCCCACCCCCTCACCTCCACCCACCCCAGCCCCCCCCCCCCACCACAGTCAGCCTGCTAACACAAGTCACACGCCCGGTGTGTGTGTGTGTGCGCACGTCACACAACAAGTACCGCCCCAACCAAGTCTAGGTTGAAATCAGCATAATGACGCTTTTGTTTCAACGACCCTCTTTCTTCTTCTTTCTTCTTCTTCCAACCTAACTCTCCACAGATCAAGTTACAGGCATAACATGCAACAACGTTCTACCTCTGTATTTTTCCCGGGATTCTTTTTTTTTTCTTTTCTGCCCCCCACCCCCCCCCCCCCCCCCCCTTTTTTTTTTTCTTCTCCCTTTCCTCTTCTTACTACTTCTTTCACTTGCGTTCTACTTTGGGTTTTGTTTCATTTTCCCCACTTTCTACTGACCCTTTTTTTGTTTCCTTTCCTTTTCTACTTCTTTTCACTTGGGCTCTTCTTTGGGTTTTTTGTTTGTTGTTTTTTTTGTTATCATTTTTTTTCTTCGCTCCTCTTTGTACATTACGTTTTGAAAAACCACTATCAACACATTTTATTTGAGGGTGGAGGTAGAGTGGGGAGGGAGAGGGGGAGGGAGAGAGGAGAGAGAGAGAGAGAGAGAGAGAGAGGGGAGAGAGAGAGAAGAGAGAGAGGAGAGAGAGGGAAAGAAAGAAGAGAGAGAAAGAGAGTGAGAGAAAGAGAAGAGAGAGAGAAGAGAAGAGAGAGATGTGTGTGTGAGCGTGAGTGTGTGTGAGTGAGTGTGAGTGTGAGTGTGAGTGTGAGTGTGTGTGCGTGTGTGCGTGTGTGTGTGTGTGCGTGCGTGTGCGTGGTGTGCGTGTGGTGCGGGGTGCGCGCACGAGCGCGCGCGCGCGCGCGCTCGCACAGCGCACATCGGGGTGTTCAGGTATGTGGTCATGTTTGCATGCACATCAAAGTTCTGCTTACATTGTATTTGTTTTCGTCCATGCGTATGTCCATGTAAATGCGTGTGTGGATTTCTGTATTCTTGTCATCATAAACCCCGTGGATGTCACGTCGGATGTATGTAGCTGTGTACAGCGAGAAGGCTCGACGTGGGACATTTAAGGTGTAGGTGTGTACAGCCAGAAGGCTCGACGTGGGACATTTAAGGTGTAGGTGTGTACAGCCAGAAGGCTCGACGTGGGACATTTAAGGTGTAGGTGTGTACAGCCAGAAGGCTCGACGTGGGACATTTAAGGTGTAGGTGTGTACAGCCAGAAGGCTCGACGTGGGACATTTAAGGGTAGGTGTGTACAGCCAGAAGGCTCGACGTGGGACATTTAAGGTGTAGGTGTGTACAGCCAGAAGGCTTCGACGTGGGACATTTAAGGTGTAGGTGTGTACAGCCAGAAGGCTCGACGTGGGGGACAGTCAGGTGTAGGTGGGGTACAGCCAGAAGGCTCGACGTGGGGCAGTTAAGGAGAAGGAGGCAGGACAGAGGTGCTGGCGACATTAAACTTGAACATGACATAAACATACAGAAGGGCGTGACGTGTCGTGCGGGCTGCACTGTCGTTAGTGTGTGAGACCGTCCAGGTCAATGCGGTGAAAGGTTGACAGTTTTGTGTGGTGTGTGGGGCGTCGTGTGCGTGGTGTGTGGTGTGGTGTGTGTGTCGAGCGGCGTGCGGTGTGCGTGGTGCGTGGTGCGCGCGTGGTGTGTGGTGTGTGTGCGGCGTAAGAGAGAGAGAGAGAGAGAGACAGAGACAGAGACAGAGACAGAGAAGAGACAGACAGAGAGAAAGGGAGAGAGTGTATGTGTATGCGTGTGTGTGTGCGCGCGCGTACGTGCTGCCTATGTGCGCCAGTGTGCCGTGATGTATTCAATCTTCATGCAGGCAAGTGAGATACGGATCTCCCAGCGAGTCTGGTCACGTTGTAGCCCAGCTGCTAGACGGAGTTGATAAGCTTCTGCTCGATGTTCAATTCCTGCATTGTGGCCACATGCCTTCTGCCACACCCCTTCCAAGGCCTTCTTCAAGTCTAGAACCACGTGCTACAACTTCCTCTTACGCTGGAGATGGGTTTTTTTTTTCGCGAGGAGTGTGAACATGAAGCTATCTGTTCCATGGTGTTTCCGCCCTTGTGGAATCCAGCCTGCTCTTCAACAAGGATGACATCTGCTTTGTGGTCGAAGTGAATTTTCGTTGTTTTATTCGTTTATATATCACCTGACGAAGACCTAAGAGGTCGAAACGCGTTGTGTTTTGTCTTGTGACTCGTTTGTCCACGTTCTCTGGGCGGTTCGCTAACATTTATTTAAGATTTTTTAGATTTCCGCCTGCAGTCGTCTCGCTTTGCAACTAGATCTATCTGGAATGGTTTTTGAGGCAGTTACTTTGCTGGCGTAGATGACCAAGCTTACAGTGCGAATCAGTTTTGACTTGGCGTAGATGACCAAGCTTACAGTGCGACAGTTTTGCTGGCGTAGATGACCAAGCTTACATGCGACAGTTTTGCTGGCGTAGATGACCAAGCTTACAGTGCGACAGTTTTGCTGGCGTAGATGACCAAGCTTACAGTGCGACAGTTTTGCTGGCGTAGATGACCAAGCTTACAGTGCGACAGTTTTGGCAGGAATGGAGATGTTTCTTGGGATGGATCATTTGATTTAGTGACTGATTTCATGGCGTGTACCATTCCCACATTGCCCAGATGGTATTGCCACCGACAGCCGGATCATCAACCACTGCATCCCTGCCATGTTCTGAGAGTCCTGCCGGATGTTGTCGGCGCCTGCGGCAGGCATCAACGTCTGTCCGACGTTGAATGCAGGCTTGAGCTGACCGCGAGGAACGTCTTTGTAGAGGTGGTGTGTGTGTGTGTGTGTGTGTGTGTGTGTGTGTGTGTGTGTGTGGTGTGTGTGTGTGAGAGAGAGAGAGAGAGAGAGAGAGAGAGAGAGAGGTGTGTGTGGTGGTGGTGGTGGCGTGGTGCGTGCGTGCGTGCGTGCGTGCTGTGCGTGTGCGTGGTGTGTGTGTGTGTGCGTGTGTGTGTGTGTGTGTGTGTGTGTATGCTAGTACAACTTGTAATTGACAAAATGGTTCAGTCAGTCAGTATGTGTAAGTGTGTGTGTGTGTGTGTGGTGTGGTGTGTTGTATGGTGCGTGCGTGGTGCGTGCGTGTGTGTGTGTGTGTGTGTGTGTGTGTTTTGTGTGTGGTTTGTGTGTGTGTGTGTGTGTGTGTGTGTGTGTGTGTGTGGTCCAGAGAACTGCAGATGGGGAGGTCAACGAAGCGTGTCAAGGTTTGCTGATCAGTCAGGCGTGGGTATTGAGGTCAGGGCGCGTTATCTGCAGTGACCTGAGGCACTGGACGTTCCACGTCCTGCACGTTTGTTCTGTCTTTCACTTCCAATTGCAAACCAAAGTTCTTTTTCTTCTTTATTATTAGATCTATACATGTATATATGCTCTCTGATTAGAGAGAGAGAGAGAGAGTTGTGTCAGCTCTGATTCGTGGAGAGAGAGAGAGAGAGAGAGAGAGAGAGAGAGAGGAGAGAGAGAGGAGAGAGGAGAGAGAGAGGAGGGAGAGAGAGGAAGGAAGGGAGAGGGAGAGAGAGAGAAGGAGGGAGGAGGAAGAGAGAGAGAAGAGAGAGAGAGAGAGAGAGAGAGAGAGAGAGCGGGCGAACAAATTATATTTACTAATGACAACAGATTATGCATGACCTTTTTCCTTTGTTTTTTTGGGTTTAAGTATTCAGCCCTATATGGGGACAGGAAGAGGAATGGGAGTGAGAAGTGAAAGTAGAGTGGGGAGGGGGAGGAGGGAGGATGGCGGAGGGAGGAGGGAAGACTTTATTTAATCAGATTCTAAGCAAAAAAACTTGTCTGTGCATTTCCCCCAGTAGAAAGAAACTGGTGGAGAGCGTGGCAGCAGAGTCCTCAGAAGAGAGGCCCCCTTCAAGCAAGTGTTTCGGCCCTTATCTCCTGACACTCTAGGGGGGTTGGGCCACACCCGGCTCATGACTCCAGATGTCCCTCTGCTGGCTTTTTTTTCCCATCTTGGGACGAGCCATGGCTGGGATTTGAACCCATGACCCTCTGGACATGCTCATTTTTCACTTAATGACTCGCATTCTACCCACTGAGCCACAGGGGCACCTGATATTTGTAGGGAAATTTAAGCCTTATGAAGTTCACTTTTGTTCCTCCTTGACCAGATCCAGCTTGAACACCTCTCTGCCGCTTCTGCCATTGCTTTCAGGGCTCTGTTTTTTCCTTCCCTGCAACTGAGAGCTGTTTCATGAGGCTGTATGCAGACGTTCCTACAAACCCCCTAGCTCCAATTTCTGCAGTGAGGACTTGACCCGATAGCCTTCTCTCCTCAGGCTGTTTGCCAGATCAGCATACTTTTCAGTCTTGTAGATTTGAGCTGCCTTCATTCTGTTCTCATATGGCACCGTGAGCTCGATCATGATCAGTTGCTTGGTTGACTGAGAGTGGACTACTATGTCTGGTCTCATGCCACTCTTGCCGATGATCTCTGGGTGACTCTTCCATTCTGGGAGGTCTGCAGTGCACTCCCAGTCATCTGCCCCGTCCAGCAGACTCTTGCCTGCATGTTCTGAGTGGCACTGTTGTTCTTGGCCGTGATTGGCTACCTCCTGCCGTGAAGAATGTTGCGGGTGCTTTTGGAGTCCTGATTTTCCCTTTTGTGGTGTTGGTACTAGCCCAGACTGCTTGTACAATCTCTTTGAGCACTTGGTTGTGCCTCCATGTGTACCTTCCTTGAGCCAGGGCTACTTTACATGAGCTTAGGATTATGCTCCATTGTTTGTTTTTTCATGGAAGAGGGGGCATTCATGATCGTCTGTTTTCCCCACTTCACCAGGTTTGCGTTTGAGGGCAGAAGGTCATATGCAGATCTGAGAATGAAGCTGATCCTGAGAGGGGCCATGGATCAAATGTCATTCCAAGTGAGACTTCTTTGGAGTGCATTCTCCCACGTTGTCCATTGCCCTTGCTGGGACTATTTTTTGGAGTCTTTTTTGGTCTTCTTTTCTCAACTCCTGAATCATGTCTCTTTTGGCTTTTGCTTTGGCCTTTGACCACCATTCAGTTTTGCCCACCCCCAGTCCTTGTCTGTTGGTTTGTGTGTGTCCTGTTATTTCTCTGATCTTGAGACTTTCTTTTGCAGAATCCATCGCCTCTTGAACTTTCCATTTTCTACCCGTCTTCAGCTGGGGCTTGATTGCTTCTACCACCTTGTCTCCCGAGTCCTCCAGCATGCTTTGAAGTCTGATCTTCCCTGCTTTGTATTCCCCCAGGATGGATTTCAAAGGTAGTTTCAGCTTTGCTTGGCGACAGTACAGCGCTATGTCAGACAGGGTGGGACACCAAGCCATTTCCTTGTGAACTTGTTGATTTTGCCTTCCATTGCCTCCACTATGCTGGTGCAGATGTCGTATATCATCAGAGGCCATAGGAGCTTTGGTATCAGCATGAACTGCAGACACCAGACCTTGTATTTGCCAGGGAGCCCACACTGGTCAATGGTCTCCAAGCCTTCTTCCGACATCTGCTTGGCTTTCTTTTGCTCTTTGTGTGTCTTTCAGGGTATCATCATACCATCTTCCCAGGCTCTTGACTGGCTCTTCTGTGACTGTTGGAATGGCTGGTTGGCAACACTGAAGACCACAGATTCGGCCACTTTTCCTTTCCTCAGTGAGAGACTCCGTGATTTCTTTGGCTTGAACTTCATTCTGGATGAGGCAACTATGTCGTCCAGCCTCTCCAGCACATGACGTGTCTCGTCTTCTCTGGATGAAATCACTGTAGTGTCATCCATGAAGGCCTTAGGAGGGGGCATCTTGTATCCGTCGCCAAGGTCTGTTTGTCTTACGTTGCTTGTTGCTGCTTTCAAGATGACTTCCATTGCCAACACGAACAGTATTGGGGAAATTGCACAGCCCATTGCAATGCCCATTCCAAGTTTATCCAATCTGTTGTGCACTCCTTGGAGAACCGCACTGAGAAGCCATTGAAGTATTCTTGAGCATGTCGCGGATGTTCTTTGGCACATGGTACATCTCAAGAGCCAGCTCTATCATCTGTTGGGGTACAGATCCATATATAGATGCGTTTGCCAGATCAAGCCACACTACGTCCAGGTCTCTCTTTTCTGTTTTTGCTCTTTGGATTGCGTCTCAGATCATTGTGGCGCAAGGAAGACTTTGCTTAATCCGATTCTAAGCAAAACACTTGTCTGTGCATTCCCCAGCAAACATCACTGTCAGCGACTGAGCGCACACCTGTGGGCCCTGTGCCTGCTGCGAAGGAGAGAGAGAGGAGGTGAGAGAGAGAGAGAGAGAAAGAGAGAGTGAGAGAGAAGAGGAGAGAGAGAGAGAGAGAGAGAGAGAGAGAGAGAGAGAGATTCTTCATCTTGAAACGGTAAAAGTATGACCTAGCCATTTTTCATGCTCGCCGTCACTATTCTATGAAGCTAGTACTAAATGATGCGACGTATGCATCAAAACATGATTACGCAAATAAACGACAAGAAACCAAATAAACAAACAATAAACAAACAAAAATAAACAACCACCACGAAAATTAGGAAGCAGGTATTGACATCATCCGTGAAATAAGCAAATGAGAAAGGTGTGTGTGTGTGTGTGTGTGTGTGTGTGTGTGTGTGTTGTGTGTGAGACAGTGACATCATCCGTGAAATAAGCAAATTAGAGAGAGAGAGAGAGGGAAGAGAGAAAGGAAGAGAGAGAGAGAGAGAGAGAGAGAGAGAGAGAGAGAGAGAGAGAGAGAAAACGTCGACCCAGCGACACACACACAACACACACACACACACACACACACACACACACACACACACACACACACACACACACACACACGACTCCGCTCACTATCACTGCTGTCAGGAAGGAAAGCGTGCAGCGACCCATTAAGCAGCCGACAGTACAGAACGCACACACCACCACACACACAAAACCACACACACACACATACAGAAAACACACACACACACACACACACACCACACATACAAGACACACACACACACACACACACGCAACACACACACACACACACACACCACACACACACACACACACACACAGAACACACACACGCATACACACAGAACACAAACACACACACAGACAGATACACACACACACACACACACACACAGACATGTATACACACACACACACACACACACACACAGAACACACACACACACGCGCGCGCGCACACACACACAACACAACACACAAACACACATACACACAAAACCAAGACCACACACATATACACGCGCGCGCGCGCGCGCACACAACAAAACCACACACACACACACAGAACACATAAACACACGTGCGCGCGCACACCACACACACGTGCAATAATCATGGCGCTCCAAGGTCGGCGACATTCACATTGCCATCAGTCCACACAAAATTTTCCTCCATTGTGCCGCCCCTCCCGTTCTCCCCATTGTCGCAAAACGACACAGAGCCACACACACACACACACACTTCCCTTCCAGTGACCAAGCCACAAAATACACAAACACTTGGCCTACCTCCAGATCACCGCTGCTCTCTACTCTATTCTACTCCTCCTTCAAAGCCGATACGACCACCACTTAGGTAGGGCCCGACACAAGCACAAGATTTCGGTCGATGAAGCGAGCTGAATTTACTCGCTCACTCGATCCTGAAACACAACAGAAATGTCTTCGTGGTGACGAGTCACGACGCACTGAGTTGACAAGTTTCGCTGTCGTGGAGGTGAAGACGGTGACAAACACAAGATAGTGACCGGTACACTGGTCGAATGTCAACGGAACAAGAGGATAAAGAGGGATTCAAGGTGTCGTCTTCTGGAAGGGCAGTGTATGACCGCTCGACACTCTACAGGAAGGCTCCGTGTCATGCGTGGACCGACCACACGGCTCTGACCGAGTGCAGGGGCCCGGGGCTAAGTCAGCGCGGATTCACACTTGGTTCAAGCACCAGTCGCGCTCTTCTTCGGTTTGACCCACTTCGGGTCACCGTCGTGACTTGTATGGTTTCTCTTTCTGTCAAAAGGCCGTTGGATGTTCGCTTGGTAGGAATTCTCTCATTTTTGGATTGGTGTGGATATATTTCGGTATTTCATTCATTCTGTCTACCATAAAACATTCATGCGCGCGCGCGCGTGCACGTGGTGTGTGGTGGTGTGTGTGTGTGTGTGTGACTTTACTCTCTCGCATGCATGTCACTCACAGGATTTGTTTGTTTTTGTTATTGCCTCTTGATAGAAATTCTGTACACAAAAAATGTACTTTTTTCAGACGCATTCTCTTTTTTAATCCTGACCCCCACCCACATCTTTGTCACCCCCCAGCCCCCATCCCCCCCCCCCCCCCCCCCCCCCCCCCTCTCTCCTCCCCCAGTCATGCTCTGGTCTAGAATGTCTTTCATTTTTTTTTATTTATCTGTTCATTATCCTTATTATCATTATTTTTTTTATAATTATTTATCTCATCATCATCTCATTATTGTTATTACTGCCACGTCCAATTTCCACCTTCCCCTTCTCCCACACCACTTTTGAAGTGGCTGAGCTACTTCTGACTTTGCAAAATCAACGAATCCGTCTGCTGTGTGTGTATCGGACCCCGCCCAGTAAAAGGAACAAACTGCTTGATTCAAGATTCTACGAAGAGTTCCCTGATTTCCTTGACTTTGCCGCCACGCGTGACGGCGATCTTCTGATCATCGGTGACTTTAATGTTCACTACGACGACTCGAGTGATCCCAGAGCTTGGAGGTTTCAGAAACTCTTAGAAACGTGTGGCCTTTCTCAGGCCATCGATGAACCCACTTATCCAGCAAGTGGTCACATTCTTGATCTTGTGATTTTTCGTGACACTGACGGTCTTTTGCACTCTGCTAAGTGTTGTTATGATTTGATGTCTGATCACTATAGTCTAGTGTGCCATCTCAGTGTTCCAAAGCAAAAGTCGGCACCCCAATTCAAATGTGTTCGTGCCATTCATAAGATCGACCCTGCTGATTTTTCTCATGACATCGCTAACATTATCACGCCTGACGTAACACTTACTGATTTGAACATTGGTCTTAGAAAAGTTTTGGATAAGCATGCGCCTGTATGTCAGCGGACGGTACACTGGCGTCGCCCGGCTCCGGGGTACAACTCAATGCACCTGAGCTGCGAATATTGAAACGCGAGCGACGTCGAGCCGAGCGGCGCTGGGTATCATCTAGACTAATACACAAGCAAATTTACGATGCTGCCAAACAGAAAGTCGTACAGTTTGTCCATCAAGCCAAAACCGCATTTTATTCTTCAAAAGTTGCAGCAGCATCCTCGTGTAAAGAACTGTTTAGAACTGTCACTAGCATGTTGGTAAGGCTGCAAGTGTTGTAATTTGCCGTCCACTCATGAGCCGCCCACAGCTTCCTGGTCTGTTTTCTCAGTTTTTCGCCCATAAAATTCAGACAATTCGAAACGCTTCTCCCCATCCTCAGATATTCAGATCATTCTGTTGTTTTTAACGGTACCACACTCTGTGAGTTCCCTGCCAGTGTCGGAGCGGGACTGTTCGTAAAATCATCACACAGTCTGCGAAAACATCCTGTGACCTTGACCCCTTCCACCCCACTCCTCTTTGAACACCTTGACTCTCTCCTTCCTACCATCACCAAAATTCTTAACGAGTCTCTGTCTTCTGGCACAGTTCCCACGGGACTTTAAGACCGCCCTTGTTAAACCTCTACTCAAGAAAAGCAGTCTTGACCCCAACGTTCTTAAAAATTACAGACCCATCTCAAATCTTCCTTTCCTATCCAAAATTCTTGAGAAAGTCATTCTTCAACAGCTCTCTGACCATCTGGCCTCAACCTCCTCACACCACATCAGTCACCCTATCGCCCTGGGCACAGCACGGAGACTACCATCCTTCGCATTCTCAATGATATTCTAAATTCCTTAGACGAAAACAAAATTTCTGTCCTTTTGCTAGATCTTTCGGCAGCCTTTGACACCTTTAGACCATGAAATCCTTCCCCTTTCGTTTGAAATACACATGTGGCATCAGGGAAACAGCTTTAAATTGGTTTCGTTCTTATCTTCTAGATAGGAAACAGTTCATTCAAGTAGGTGACCACCGTTCTGATGAATCTAACCTCCAATCTGGAGTGCCTCAGGGATCCGTGCTGGGACCTGTCCTCTTTATTTGTACCCCACTCCATTTTCTAATGTCATCCACGGCCATTCCGTTTCACACGAAATGTTTGCGGATGATCCCCAGCTGCTCCATTCCTCTGTCATCGATGACTACTCACCCCTTGTTTCTACTCTTCAATCTTGTACTTCTGATATTGAGACCTGGATGTCAGCAAATAAGCTTAAATTAAACTGTGAGAAGACTGAGCCATCCGTTTTTTAAAGCGGTCACATCATGGCCCTGATCCGCTCCCTTCTTCTTTGACATTAGGTTCCAGCACTATTGAATTTTCAAACACTGTTCGTGACCTTGGTGTTCTCCTTGATAGTGACCTCTCGATGAAACAGCATGTCACAAAAACTTGTCAGTTAGCCTACATGGAACTTAAACGAATTGCTGCTATTCGACCCTATCTCACTGAAGACGCCACAAAAACTCTCGTTTCATCATACATCCTTTCAAGGCTGATTACTGCAACTGTGTTCTCCTTGGCTGTCCCTCAACTGTCATCCAACCCCTCCAATGTGTACAGAACTCTGCAGCCCGTCTCATTTGCAAATCTCCTAGGACCCAACCCTGCAGCCCTCTCCTGAAAAAGTTGCACTGGCTCCCCGTTGAAGAAAGAATTAAATACAAATGTTGTTGTCTCTGCTTCAAGATTTTCACTGGCGATGCCCCTGCCTATCTATCCGATCTCCTTCAAGTATATGTCCCATCACGTACGCTCCGCTCCTCCACCGACACTAGGACCTTCCGCTTTCCCAGTTACCGCCCCCATCGTAAACAGCATGGCGAACGAGCTTTCTCATACGCAGCTCCCAACTCTGGAATAAACTCCATGACTTAAGACATTCTCAAACCTTTTCTTCCTTCAAAACCTCCCTGAAAAACCTACCTTTTCAAACAATACTAAGAAGACAGTCATTACCAGATAGTTGATTGACTTTTGTTATTTTGTGGATTGCTTAGTAGTTTGTGCTTGTTGCGGCTGTTGTGTATTGTGTGTCTGTGCGTGAGAGTGTGTGCGCGTGGGAGAGAATGAGAGAGAGCCTTTGTTTTTCATTTTTGAGCCGTTTTTTTCAATGCATTTTCTTTACATTTAGAAATTGCATTTTTTCTGCCTTTGTAAAGCGCCTTGTGCCGTGGAAGGCGCTATATAAATCCCCATTATTATTATTATTATTATTATTGTTGTTGTGTCATTATTATATCATTATCATTATTTCATTATCATCATCATCATCAAAATCATCGTTATGATCTTTATTATTATTATTTTTATTAGTATTATCATTATTATTATCATTATTTAGCTCTCAAGTTGTTACAGATCGCATTATGTCTGGGCCTATGAAATATGATTACCATCGTCATACCACCATGTTGTGGTAGATTTGGTTACTGTTCTTTTTAACCAGGAATGTGGGCAGTCAAGCCGACTAGCTGACAAACGTAGCACTGCTTAGTCTTATCTGTGCTTAGTTACATTCCGTCATTCCGTCCGTCCGTCATTCCGTCCGTCCGTCATTCCGTCCGTCCGTCATTCCGTCCGTCCGTCATTCCGTCCGTCCGTCATTCCGTCCGTCCGTCATTCCGTCCGTCCGTCCTTTCCGTCCGTCCTTTCCGTCCGTCATTCCGTCCGTCATTCCGTCCGTCATTCCGTCCGTCATTCCGTCCGTCATTCCGTCCGTCCGTCCCTCTCTCTCTCTCTCTGTGCAGGTGTGTGTGCGTGCGTGCGTGCGTGCAAGCTTGTGTGCGTGCGTGCGTGCGTGCGTGCGTGCGTGCGTCACGTGTGAGTACACCTGACAGGGGGGGGGGGGGGGGTTCTTATACAGGGAATGTGCAGTAGAGAACAGATAAATGTCTGTTCAACCCCACTTGCTCAACCACCGAGTTTTTGGGCGAAAGTGGCCTAAAGCCGCCTTTTCCTGTGGCGGAAGAGAGAGAGAGAGAATCACCGGCAGACAGACAGACAGACAGAGAAAGAGAGACAGAGAGAGACAGACAGACAGACAGAGAGGCGGGCAGACAGACACACACACACACACACACACTCTTTCTCTCTCTCAATTAAATGACATAAAATCCGCACACTTCTTCTGACTAATTTCCACCTACAAACTTTGTACACGGGGCTGAAATCTGATCACTTAATTTACGGCTCGCGGCAGTTTGCACCTAGCCTGTCCTGTTTAAACGAAGCACACTCGGTCGGGTTGCAATGGGTTGCATCAGAAATTCGAGATTGCCACGTCGACAAACCAGATCGAGGCTGTCACGCGACACAACTGGGGCCGTCATTGTTGTTTTGGGCCACCACTCAAGAAGGGTGTGTGTTTTCGTCGGCGCTCTGTTGTGACCACTGTGTTTTAATTGTGTTATTTTAAAATGGCTAAAACGTTACTGAAGAACAGGTTTGTTATTCGAGGCCATAAGTTTTATTTTAACTGCATGTTGTGAAACCGGAGAGATTGTTTTTTAGAAAACAAAAGTGAACTAACGCTTTGGAAATAAACGGCTATCTTAAAGGTTTGTTGGTTCAAGGAAATGAAACAAGATGTAGCTAGTTTTAATACGGTGTTTGACTATTGATGGTGATACAGTTTAATTAC
>CM031602.1:92344996-92357429 GCA_018398815.1 Conus ventricosus | reverse complement strand
TGAAAAAACTGTTTTTCGACAGTTTGACACGGGCACGGCCGTTTCCTAGTGTCTTATTGCAAGGACAGGGGCAGCAGAGGAGCACAGTTTTGTTCATTATTACGTCCAGGACTAACCTTTTGGGATGGGTTCTTAAAAATCTTTCTGTGAGCTGTGTCTGTCTGGTTCGTATCGACTGCGAGTACAAGGACCGGAGCCTGAAAAACGGCCCTCGGTTTCACTGACTATAGACACCTCCACGGAGAGGGGTTAGGGTTCTCCACCACCACGGTACTGGGGACTCTCCCCAGTGCTGAGACCCTCTGTCACTGTACCTGCCCAAAACCCTTGGATGGTTTTCCACGTCGTGCGGAGGGTTTTACCAAAGGGCAACCCCTGTTTTAATAGATCATGCTGTCATCCCCACTTAGAGAAGAATCAGGACTGGAAGGCAGAGTGGAATGGGTGGAGGTAGGTGGGGAGGGGAAAGGGGGGTGTGACGGGAAAGGAGGCAGGTGACGGGTGGGGAGGAAGGAGGAGGGGGGTGGGTGGAAGAGACAGGGGTAATGGGTGGGTGGGAGAGGAAGGAGGAGGGGGGGGGTGGAAGAGACAGGGGTAATGGGATGGGTGGGAGAGGAAGGAGGAGGGTGATGGGGGGAAAGACGGGGGTAATGGATGGGTGGGAGAGGAAGGAGGAGGGGGTGGGTGGAAGAGACAGGGGTAATGGGATGGGTGGGAGAGGAAGGAGGGGGGTGATGGGTGGAAGAGACAGGGGTAATGGATGGGTTGGGAGAGAAGGAGAGGGGGGTGGGTGGAAGAGACGGGGTAATGGGATGGGTGGGAGAGGAAGGAGGAGGGTGAGGGGTGGAAGAGACAGGGGTAATGGGATGGGTGGAGAGGAAGGAGGAGGGGGTGGGTGGAAGAGACAGGGGTAATGGGATGGGGGGAGGGGAAGGAGGAGGGGGGTGGGTGGAAGAGACGGGGGTAATGGGATGGGTGGGAGAGGAAGGAGGAGGGGGGTGGGTGGAATTGGAAAGGAAGGGGGGCGGGTGCAAGTAGGGTGGAGGAGGGGGGGGAGAGAGAGAGAGAGAGAGGGGAGAGAGAGAGAGAGGAGAGAGAGAGAGAGAGAGAGAGAGGGGAGAGGAGGATTGATGATTGATTGTTTTAAATTGATTGTTTAATTTTAAATTTTCCAGGGCAAAAAAATGATGATTTTTCCATCTAGTCCTTGTCCATTCAGAGACTGGGGATACAAACACCAATCTCTGTCACACGATGAGGAGCTGACTATTCTGAAACAGTGATGATCTATATTAGCATAAAAGAATTATAGAAATATAACTAGTAGTCCGTCGTGAGGCGATGAAGACGGTGGTCTGTGTAATCAGCGAGGACGATGGCAGTGCATGTGACTCCGCAGCCGAAGCTGGAAGTACACAGGCGCCCACAGGTGTCACATCGATGGTCTGTGTTTGGGATGAGGAGGACGAGGCCCTGTGTGATCTGTCGTCCCTTGCAGCGGGGAGACGCAGTCTTCTGTCCTCTTCGAAGGCAGCTGTTGCTTTGAGGCAAGGGTTTCGAGCTCGCGAGGCTGGATGCCGCACCATCCGAGATTGCTTTAAGGGTGTCTTTGTATCTCAGTTTGGGCTTCCCTCTGTGTGAGCCTTTCTTGAGCTCTCCATACATCAGTTGTTGGGGATGCGGCCGTCGTCCAGTCTGTTGACTGCCCAGTCCAGCGTAGCTGAGCTTTCAGCAACATTGACTCCATGCTTGTCAAGCCAGCTTTGTCCAACACCTCTTGGTTTGTGACTTTGTCCTGCCAGCGAATGCCAATAATCATGCGCAGCGATCGCACATGGAACTTTTCTAACTGCTTCATTGCTTTCGATACAGGGTCCACGTGTCACATCCATACAGTAGTGCAGAAAGGATTACAGCCTAGTGAATCTTAAGCTTTGTAGACAGTCTTATGCCATTCTGCTGGAGGACCTTCATTTCAATCTTCGAGGGCTTGGCTGGCTTTCTGGATCCTGGACATGATATTTGTATCCAGTGAACCATCTGCAGAGACACGTTGCCCGGATACTTGAAGCTCTCCATGCACTTCAGTTGGACTTCATCAATGGTGATGGCTGGCTGGGGCTTGGCTGTGTTAGAGGCGGCTTGGACCAGGACTCCGTTTTCTCCAAGACTGATTGTCAGTCCGAACAGCTTGGATGCGTTTGCGAAGTGGTCGACAATGACCTGCAGGTGTTTCTCCTTGTGTGCCATAAGAGCACAGTCATCCGCAAAAACAGAAAACATACATACACATTAAAACTCTCTCTCTCTCTCTCTCTCTCTCTCTCTCTCTCTCTCTCTCTCTCTCTCTCTCTCTCTCTCTCTCTCTGACTGAACATTCGATTCATCAGGTAAAAGTGAAGTGTTTTCTTCGTCAGTGCAGAAAACACTGTATTTCTTGCTCAACTAACTATTCATTCAGAGTTCACAAATGAATTTCGAAATAGTTGTAATAACATGATGCAGGCAGTTACGTGGTTTTGATGCATCAAAATGTTTGTGGTGAATGACGGGAGACAAAACAAGCTGGGACGTGTTCCAACCCATTGTGGAGGTCCGCCATGGCGGGGCGCATGCAGACCAGCTGCGTGCAGGTGCTGTAGTGTGACACATGTGTCAGCCCTAGGCCCTCATCCAGACACAGAAGGGCTTGACCAAGCAGACCTGCCGAGCGTCCACACCATCCTTGTGCTGTCTCAGCTTCCATGGGCAGGTCATGTAGCTCGCAGGCCAGACCACTGGGCTACTCAAGAGACTTTTCTACGGTGAGCTCCAACAAGGAGTGCGTTTTATGGAGGTCAGAAGAAATGCTTCAAAGACAATCTCAAAATATCCTTGAAAGCGTTGAACGTCAACCCTGACACATGGGACTAAACTGCTATGGATTGAGCTAGATGGGGCTAGTCTTTCCACAAAGGTGCCACTTTATGTGAAGAAAGGAGGACAGCTGCAGCGCAACAAAAGTGAGACAGGCAAGGAAAGCCTGCGCCAGCAATTAAGAGGAGGTCTCCCACATTCCCTGGCCAAGCTATCACCGCTCATTTTCCGTGCACGCATCGGCTCGATCAGCACTGCGTATCCACAAATCATCTCACCCCCCTCAACCCCAGATGACTGAAGTGGTCCTCGTCGACTCGTGGACGAACACGAGGCTGTCACTAGCCATGCAACCACGACACATCCACGGCTCAAAACAAACGTGTAGTTGTGTTTGGGGTAACCTCCAAGAAATCACAGATAGATCACACCCCATTCAGAAAACTGTTGGGAGTGCAAGACGATATATGCCCCTACAGATATATGCGCTGCATCATCGATATAGGTGGACATTCGTTCCGAGATATTGCATCATACATGGAAAAATGACGGTGAAGTAAAAACTGAAAGGCCTGCAATGAAACTGAAAGGCCTGTATGGAAGACTGAAAGGCCTGTATTGAAGACAGAAAGGCCTGTATTGAAGACAGAAAGGCCTGTATTGAAGACTGAAAGGCCTGTATTGAAGACTGAAAGGATGTATTGAAGACTGAAAGGCCTGTATTGAAGACTGAAAGGCCTGTATTGAAGACTGAAAGGCCTGTATTGAAGACTGAAAGGCCTGTATTGAGACTGAAAGGCCTGTATTGAAGACTGAAAGGCCTGTATTGAAGACAGAAAGGCCTGTATTGAAGACAGAAAGGCCTGTATTGAAGACTGAAAGGCCTGTATTGAAGACTGAAAGGCCTGTATTGAAGACTGAAAGGCCTGTATTGAAGACAGAAAGGCCTGTATTGAAGACAGAAAGGCCTGTATTGAAGACTGAAAGGCCTGTATTGAAGACTGAAAGGCCTGTATTGAAGACTGAAAGGCCTGTATTGAAGACAGAAAGGCCTGTATTGAAGACTGAAAGGCCTGTATTGAAGACTGAAAAGGGCCCGTATTGAAGACTGAAAGGCCTGTATTGAAGACAGAAAGGCCTGTATTGAAGACTGAAAGGCCTGTATTGAAGACAGAAAGGCCTGTATTGAAGACAGAAAGGCCTGTATTGAAGACTGAAAGGCCTGTATTGAAGACAGAAAGGCCTGTATTGAAGACTGAAAGGCTGTATTGAAGACTGAAAGGCCTGTATTGAAGACAGAAAGGCCTGTATTGAAGACAGAAAGGCCTGTATTGAAGACTGAAAGGCCTGTATTGAAGACTGAAAGGCCTGTATTGAAGACAGAAAGGCCTGTATTGAAGACAGAAAGGCCTGTATTGAAGACAGAAAGGCCTGTATTGAAGACAGAAAGGCTGTATTGAAGACAGAAAGGCCTGTAAGACAGAAAGGCCTGTATTGAAGACTGAAAGGCCTGTATTGAAGACAGAAAGGCCCGTATTGAAGACAGAAAGGCCTGTATTGAGACTGAAAGGCCTGTATTGAAGACTGAAAGGCCTGTATTGAAGACTGAAAGGCCTGTAAGACAGAAAGGCCTGTATTGAAGACTGAAAGGCCTGTATTGAGACTGAAAGGCCTGTATTGAAGACTGAAAGGCCTGTATTGAAGACTGAAGGCCTGTAAGACAGAAAGGCCTGTATTGAAGACAGAAAGGCCTGTATTGAAGACTGAAAGGCCTGTAAGACAGAAAGGCCTGTATTGAAGACAGAAAGGCCTGTATTGAAGACTGAAAGGCCTGTAAGACAGAAAGGCCTGTATTGAAGACAGAAAGGCCTGTATTGAAGACAGAAAGGCCTGTATTGAAGACAGAAAGGCCTGTATTGAAGACAGAAAGGCCTGTATTGAAGATGAAAGGCCTGTATTGAAGACTGAAAGGCCTGTATTGAAGACTGAAAGGCCTGTATTGAAGACAGAAAGGCCTGTATTGAAGACAGAAAGGCCTGTATTGAAGACTGAAAGGCCTGTATTGAAGACTGAAAGGCCTGTATTGAAGACTGCACTAGCCTCCCCCAGTTCCCTCTGACCTCCACCAGTCTACTGTAGAAAGGAGGACAGAGCAAGCCAAGGTACTACACCAGTCTACTGTAGAAAGGAGGACAGAGCAAGCCAAGGTACTACACCAGTCTACTGTAGAAAGGAGGACAGAGCAAGCCAAGGTACTACACCAGTCTACTGTAGAAAGGAGGACAGAGCAAGCCAAGGTACTACACCAGTCTACTGTAGAAAGGAGGACAGAGCAAGCCAAGGTACTACACCAGTCTACTGTAGAAAGGAGGACAGAGCGCAAGGCACAATGGGGAGACATACACCAGTCTACGTAGAAAGGAGGACAGAGCAAGCCAGGTACTACACCAGTCTACTGTGAAAGGAGGACAGCAAGCCAAGGTACTACACCAGTCTACTGTGAAAGGAGGACGAGCAGCCAAGGTACTACACCAGTCTACTGTAGAAAGGAGGACAGAGCAAGCCAAGGTACTACACCAGTCTACTGTAGAAAGGAGGACAGAGCAAGCCAAGGTACTACACCAGTCTACTGTAGAAAGGAGGACAGAGCAAAGCCAAGGTACTACACCAGTCTACTGTAGAAAGGAGGACAGAGCAAGCCAAGGTACTACACCAGTCTACTGTAGAAAGGAGGACAGAGCAAGCCAAGGTACTACACCAGTCTACTGTAGAAAGGAGGACAGAGCAAGCCAAGGTACTACACCAGTCTACTGTAGAAAGGAGGACAGAGCAAGCCAAGGTACTACACCAGTCTACTGTAGAAAGGAGGACAGAGCAAGCCAAAGGTACTACACCAGTCTACTGTAGAAAGGAGGACAGAGCAAGCAAGGTACTACACCAGTCTACTGTAGAAAGGAGGACAGAGCAAGCCAAGGTACTACACCAGTCTACTGTAGAAAGGAGGACAGAGCAAGCCAAGGTACTAAGAATTTTCGTGTATATTTTACGATTGGTTTCAAAGTACCGATCAAGGAGAAGCATGGGAACAGTGGGTGGAGGACGAGTTTGACAAAGTGCGCCCTGCGGGCAACATGCTGGATTAGAGCATGTGCCCTGATGGACTCTCCATCACACACATGGGCATGCCAGACTCACACCCAGCGGCAGCCATTCTGACAAGTCAGGAGCCGTGCACGATGGACCAGACAAACACGTGTTGATTCCACACACACACACACACACACACACACACACACACACACACACACACACACACACACACACACACACTGTGCCCCCATTCCCTACCTTGCAAATCACAATGTCCCTTCCAAAATTACTTTCTCCAAATCACCCCCCCCCCCCCCCCCCCATGCTATCGAACACCACCGCCAAGGAGGGTGACGAGGGCAATAATGAAAGCGGACATAGTGCAGACTTCACACCGGTGTCTGAGTCCCTCCGTCAGCAGAACTCCACCCCCAGCCTTCTCCATAGCGTCAGTGTCACCATGCACACCATAACCATTCTGTTGGGGGATGATGTGGAGAAAAGGGGGGGGGCATCCATCCCCCCCCCCACCCCCACCCCCCAAAGTGTGTCAGTGACCTGACAGTGACCCAACTGACTGAGTGGCTCAGTGGCCGCACACCCTGACCAACAGTGAGACTGGCTGCAGTTCATGTTGGGATCCACGACTGCGCTTACGTCCAGGCCTCAGCAGACAGTGCCATCAGCAGTGACAAGTGGAAAGACCTTCTTTCCCAGTGCCGGGGGGTCTTTACCAGAGCGTCACTGCTAGCTTCTGCTGTCCTTTCTGCTAGAGGACGACACGTTCAACCGTCATTCAAGGACACACAGCAGGTGTGTGACGGCATGGGTGTGCCCTACAGGGACCACACCACTGTCTTCACCACCAGCGGTGGAGCACCTAGGATGGCTTTGTGCCAAAATGCCATTCTGCCTTCAAGGAAAGGGACGGCGGGCCTCGCTGAGAATCTGCTGGCCAGGAAACAGGCAGACAGCAATGAACACACAGAGGGGCAGTGACCACAGTGACCTCTCATCACTGGACGTCTCTCCACTTCCCCCATGTTGCATCACTGCTCAGTTCCTCCTCCAGTCTCTTCAACCAAAGATGTTAATCGTCTTTCGATTTCGAAGATGACCATGACTTCAATCTCAGATGGAAGATTGCTGAGTGTGGGTTTAGCAGGTGGCTGGTGAGGCCGATCTGGGCTCATAAGGAACGCCCACATGTGGGACACATGTGGGTTGGCGCTACAGTGGAGGTGGAGGTAGCTCTGGCCTTGCGCGCGTCTCGCTTTCTCTCAGCTTCTGCTGTGCGTCTCTTCTCCGATGTATATGCACCCTTTGTGATGCTGCTTCGACAGGCTGGGCGGTCCAGGGCAAGCGACTCCCAGGTCTTGAGGTTGATGTCCAGGCCTTTGAGGGACACTTTGAGGCAGTCCTTAAAACGTTTCTTCTGCCCCCAACTTTGCGCTTGCCCTGACTCAGTTCTCCGCACAGCAGTTGTTTCGGCAGTCGACTACCTGGTCTCTGACGGTGAGATCGAAGTTGTCGCAGGCTCGTGAGAGGCAGTCCATTTCGTGCTGCATCATCTGCTCTGTGCTGGCATTGAGGGCGCAGTCATCAGCAAACAAGAAGTCCTGATGAGGGTCTCTTTCATCATTGTAACAGCCTGTAGTCGCCTGAGGTTGAACAGCCCACCGTCAGTTTTGTATCTGAAGTGTATACCACCCTGGCAGTCACGGAAGGAAAACAGTCAGCATGGCGGAGAAGACCATGCTGAAGAGTGTAGGGGCGAGAATGCAGCCTTGCTTTACGCCGTTGTTCACTGGAAAGGCTTCTGGATCGTCTCCATCATCCAGTACTTTCACCATCATGCCGTCGTGGAACTGTCGGACGATCGAAATGAACCTGCTGGGACAGCCAAATTTCTCCATGATCTTCCAAAGCCATCTCTGCTGACCGTATCGAAGGCCTTGGTCAGATCGACAAAGGTCACAAACAGATCGCTCTGCTGCTCTTGGCATTTTTCCTGGAGCTGTCGTGCAGCAAGTATCATGTCCGCAGTTCCACGTTCTGCACGAAAGCCACACTGGCTTTCTGGGAGGAGACCCTGCTCAAGGTGTAGTAGAAGGCGGTGGAGCAGGACACGAGCCAAGATCTTCTCAGCTATGGACAAGAGAGAGATGCCTCGGTGATTGTCACAGGACTGGCGGTTGCCTTTTCTCTTGTAGATGTGGGGAATGTTGGCATCTTTCAACTGTTGTGGGACCCTCTCTTCATTCCACATGGACCGGAAGAGCTGCGTCAGCTTCTGTGTCAAGGCTGGGCCTCTGACTTGTAAATTTCGGCAGGGATAGATCAGATCCTGGCGCTTTGCCACAGGAAAGTTGGTTGATTGCCTTTCTGACTTCTTCTTCTGTGGGGGGGGGGGGGGGGGGGGGGGGGGGGGCGGAACAGAGTGTTGGTGGTGACAAGGTCATGAGTAGCGCACATCTTGAGAAGAAGGAGGCCATTGCTGTTGACATTGCCGGTACCGTGTCACCCAATGATCCCTTCCCAGGTCTGGTGATCGGTCCCCACTCTGGCGTTGAAGTCCCCGGGTACGTTTAGCTTCTCAGGGGGTGGGACTGCTGCGATGAGAGTGTCTAGTTCGTCGTAGAACTTGTCCTTGATGTCATCTGGGTTGGTCATTGTTGGGGCGTACGCGCTGATTAGTGTTGCACTCTTCTTGTTTCCAAGTGGAAGCTGGAGTGTCATCAGGCGATCGTTTATGCCCTCCGGGAGCTTGACAAGTTTCCGGGTGAGATGGGATCTGATGGCAAATCCCACGCCCGCCTCTCGCCGTTCAGTGCTGCTGCGTCCGCTCCAGAAGAATGTATATCCTCCACTACATTCTGTGAGTTGACCTTTGTCCGCAAGGCGTGTTTCGCTGAGTGCTGCTATGTCGACGTTGTAGCGAGCAAGTTCTTTGGCGACCAGTGCAGTTCTTCGTTCTGGTCTGTCTTCCTTGGCGTTGTCCAGTAGAGTAAGCACGTTCCACGTGCTGAGGTTGAGCCCCTTTGTTTTTGTTTTCTTCGTAGTTCGACCGCTGGGAGGGACACACAACCAGCCGCGGTTTGCTGGCCAGGGTAAGGTGAAGCAGGCAATGTTTAGGGCACATTTTCTGGCCCTTCCTCTCGCTATGGAGGTGAGCAGTGCGGTCCTAAAAAGGGCTGCTCAGACACCCAGGGGGCTGCCGAACTCCACTTCTTCTTCGTCCAGTAGAGAGCGACCACTGCTCTGGGCCGCCTGTGTGCAGGCTCATGACTGACAGCTCCCAGTGTGTCCACACCTGCTGCCTTTGCCACTTGCCCATCGCCACAGGACTTGAGGTTGCGCTGTGGGGTTTGAAGTCATGACTTGCGCTTGACTTGGATTATAGTGAGGGAGAGTTGCGCGTCGTCAGCCTCACTCTCTCGCCCCAGTCCATCTGTATCCAGGGGCAAGACGAAGTCAAGACGGCTGGAGATAGATTGGGGTGCAGTGGATGACCGTGACGTCTTTTGTGTCTTGACACGCCCTGTGCGCTCCACAACGCGTTGCTGGAAATCACCTTTCTGCCCGTTGAACCACAGTGGCTTCTTCCGCGCAGTCCGCCGAATTCAGCCTCGCATACAAGGTAGACAAGCCCTAGAGTTGAGGGTCGGTGACCCGTCAACTTACCAGCTATGCTTGCAGTATGCTCGCAAGATAGTGGAGACTGTGGGGGCGGGAACGTCCAGCTTCCCGTACAAGTCCAAAGGACATGGCCACTGCCCACTGCCCGTACAACCAAAGATAGTATGATCAGCACTAACATTATCATTATCATTATCACTATTATGGTTACTATTATTAGTATTAATGATGCTAATGATTTACTATTGTTATGATTTTAACTTTTGTTATTACCATATAACTGTTACAGCTATAATAGTTATCATTGATATTAATGTTATCATTATGTACTAGTATATTTCTTGCATTTCAACCCACTCTCTTTCCAATTTCCTACATTATTACTATCATTATTTTATGAATATAATCATGATTATGACTATTACTATTTATATATTTCTTAGACGATTATTATCATTATAATTATCACATTAACAAATATTTATCATCATCATCATCATTATTATTACTGTTATCAATATTGCTATTGTTATTGTTACCATTATTATAGTTATTATTATTGTTGTTGTTATTATTGTTGTTACATTGTTGTTGTTGTTGTTTTTGTTAGAATTATTGATATTATCATCATTATTATTATCATCATTATTATCATTATCATTACTACTACTACTACTATTCTTATCATTATTATTATTTTTTAAAAATTTATTATTATCATTATTATTATCAATATTGTTATCATTATTATTATTTTATTATTATTATTATTATTATTATTATTATTATTATTATTGTTTTCATTATTATCGTTGTTGTTATCATCATCATCATCGTCATCATGTTCGCCATTATT
The DNA here is from genome assembly GCA_018398815.1 of Conus ventricosus. Lineage (NCBI taxonomy): Eukaryota > Metazoa > Mollusca > Gastropoda > Neogastropoda > Conidae > Conus > Conus ventricosus. The sequence goes on along the minus strand of CM031602.1, from coordinate 92,346,988 downwards.
ACTGGTGCCGCTATAACCATGTGGTTGGATTATCTTACCTGTCTACATTCTCTCCTTCAGCCAGTTTAATTACTATTATTGCTGCAGCCACTATTTCATGTTATGACTAGAACTGGTAGTAATCGTCTTCTTATCATTTTTCTTTATTTTTTTGTTTGTTTATCATCATCACCACCGTTATTATTATTACTGTTGTTATTATTATTAATTTTATCATCATCTCATCATCATCATCATCATCATCATCATCATCATTCATCATCCATCATTATCATTATTGTTATTATTATCATTATTATTGTTATTATTATTATTGTTGTTGTTTGGGACGTCAACGGTAAATTATGACGTCAATTTTAAAATGACATAGGTAACTACATGACGAAAATAATAATATTAGACAAGAGAAGGGAGTAAGAATTAACGGCCGAGGCTTTGGTGTCAGCCTAATTTATTTTGTTTTAATCATCATTTTCTCGTAGTGTTACTATGTGGAGAGGCTGACTTTCAAATCAGTAGTGCGTCGATGTTCACTGTGTATGTGGGATGCTTTTGATGACGGTACCAGCGGAATATGTAGCAGGAAATGTATTTGTTATAAAATTGTTGTGAATGCTGTGTCGCCGAGAGTGACTTAAACTCCTGTAAGAATATTTAAATTTATGTGCTCTAATTGTACACCGCATGTGTGTCGGTGGGCTGAATTTATTGATGTGAACACTGTAGTATAAATACACGGAGAAGTTAATATTTGTTTTAGATCAACGGTACGTCGAATCGATTTATTGTGTTCTATGGGACTTTGGTGAAATTGTGTTCTCGGGGATTCAATATTGATTGCTGTGCCTTGTGAATCTGAGTTCTTCTATGGTTTTCTGTGCTTTATGAATCTGCGGTTCTTCATCTGTGGATTGCTGTGCTTTGTGAATCTGCGGTCTTCTGCTATGGGTTACTGTGCCTTGTGGATTTGCGGTTCTTCTTTGATAGTCCGACGTAATATATTGTGCTTGATGTGTTGAGACCCTGTTTCTTCTTCGTCGCTTGTGTTTGTGAACGGCTGTGTTTACGTGTGGGGACCTTGGGTTTTCCTTCTTCGTCTTATTTTAGTGCTGTAGACTGTGGCTTGGGTACTGTGGAACTGAATGCGTTGATTGTATATGTGAGACACTGTGGACGGCGCCGGCGAGATATGTGAATTATATCAAGATACGTAGTATGATACGCTGATATATGATGATTGAAGTGTCTTATGTATTGATGTCTTAATTGACGTGCATTGATCTGTATTCTATGTAATGGCATGTATTGATTTGGAAACGATTCATATTGATGGTTCAGGCAGCATAAAAAAAAGAGAAAATCTTACACGTGTGTTGCCTGGCTATCTATGTTCGTATGGTGTGGGGTGTGTGTAGGGGAAAAGTCGTACACGCATCCAAACTTTTGAGAGCGGGAGTCAGACAACAAAACACGCACCACACACCATCCGTAACATTGTTGTTTTTCATTGTTATTGTTATTATTATTATTATTATTATTATTTTTATTATTATTATTATTATTATTATCATTATTATTGTTATTGTTATTATTATTATTATATTATTATTATTATTATTATTATTATTATTGTCGTCGTCGTCGTCATCATCATCATCATCATCATCAAACATCATCATCATCATCATATTAACTTTTGTTGTTGTTGTTAGATGATTGATATTACCATCATTATGATTATAAATCTAACCTGTATTGCATCCGTTCTAACAGCCTCATTTCCATTCCAAATTCGAGGAGCGAAGTGACTTTTCATTCTTCGTTTTTATTGTCTGAAGTGTTGTTTTTTCTTGTGTGCAGAGGCAAATCCCACTAAGACTAGTCATGCTCATAAGCCGTCGAGGACGACAAACATAGCACAGTTCCCTTGTGTTTTTGTCAGCAATGGAAGAATTGAAGAAGCAGACGATCACCATGTTCCAGGCATGATAA
>CM031602.1:92337496-92339996 GCA_018398815.1 Conus ventricosus | reverse complement strand
TTCAGCAAGCTTATAGTCTCCAAGGGGAGACATCCTCCAATAGGGAGGAAAACTCACTAACATATAACTCCTGGTCATATACCGATATTTCGAAACCTTGTTGTTTCTCCTCAGTGACCGCGGAAAGTGGTAATTTGACTCCTCTGCCTTTTCAGTTTTAAGAAGAATGCAATCCCAGAAAAGGCTGGTGTGCAATACCGTAGTATGTTTGTTGAGTTTTCAAAAAACCAACCAAAGGTGCCACCTAAGAAGCAAAAGAAAATCATGAAAGAGCAAAACAAGCTACATTTTCCCGCGAAAAGTAGAAAATATAAACAGATATCCTCTTAAGACACAAGTGCTGAGGGCCAGTTCTTGGAATGAATCCGCAAGGGACTAAAATACAACAAACTAATAAATTCCAAGGATAAGTACCGAGCACCGTTCCAGCAACGTACAGAGCAGCTTGGTGTTGCAATGACTGCAAGAAATATTGAAATATAAACAGAGCTTGCTGTTATGTCTTAGACTGAAGAAATAGGGGGAGATAAGCATTCATATCTGCAGTGGTAGATGATTCTGCCTTTATAATTCAATATTTCTTGCAGTCATTGCAACACCAAGCTGCTCTGTAAGTTGCTGGAATGGTGCTCGGTATTTATCCTTGGAATTTATATATATATATATATATATATATATATATATATATATATATATATATATATATATATATATATATATATATATATATATATATATATATTATATACCAGTTTAAAATAAGATTTTGAAATGAGAAAATAAAACCAACAAAGTTGTTTCGAGCCGGGCGCTCTCGTCAGGGTGTACAATTTGGGCACGCCACCGGTTTTATATGGTGTGGTGTGTGTGCGCGTGAGCTCTGCGCGTGTGGCACGTGGCCTGCAGATTTTTATCTTTTTGGGGGGGCACGTTCAGGGGGGACGTGCTAGGGAATGGTGCATTGACAATGATTTCCATTTATGCCTGCAATTGTTTATCATTTCTACTTTAGAGTTCAGAGATGCTAGATGGGGTTTACATAATATCAGCCACTTTTCTGTAGTACACAAGTTGCATTTTTTAGAAATGTTGTTGTATGGTGTTGCTCTTTTTATAATTTTCCATGATATGTTGTAATCTATTTTCTTATTTTTAAGCTTCCAAATATATTTGCTTAGTTCTGTTTGGTTTTTATATTTTTCATTTTTGAAGGACTGTTTATGGTTTGCATATCTGGTTTTAAAATGGTTTTCCGTGATCCCTAAGTATGTTTCTTTATCACTGTCTGTTGTTACCGTAGCTTGCTACACAATGTTGCTGTAGAGACATTTGTTATTCAGAGGGCACTGGTCTTTTTTTGTGCAATTACAAGATATCCTTTCGTCACGCTCTTTTTTTGTATTGTTTTTGGTTTTGTTGGAGGAATCAATTATGTTTTTAAGGTTGGGCATACACGAGTACGATAGCTTGATGGTGTTTTTATTGAATATTTTAGATAGTACATGTTCTTTTGGGAATGATATTTTAAGGATTCTGAGGAATTCTTTTCCTACGTTGGTTTTTATTCTTCCATCATATGGAGGGTTATACCATATAATTTTTCTTTTCCTGTTTTTCTTATTGCTGTTCATGTTATTTTATCTGGGTTATATTGTAATTTGTAGTTGTAGCCACTTTTATTCAGCGCCTCTTGGTATTCGGCTGCTGCACTGTTAAATTCTTTCTCATTGCATGACAGTTTAGATAATATATATATATATATATATATATATATATATATATATATATATATTGAATTATAAACAAAGCTTGCTCTTATGTCTTAGATTGAAGAAATAGGGGGAGATACGCATTCATACCTGCAGTGGCAGATGATTCTGCCTAACTAACAGTATGTGCTTGAGTGGGTGGATGGGGAAAAAAGAAAATAAATGCTTCTCAAAATGAGCCTTCAGTAAGCTTATAAGCTTTGTTTATAATTCAATATTTCTTGCAGTCATTGCAACACCAAGCTGCTCTGTAAGTTGCTGGAACGGTGCTCGGTACTTATCCTTGGAATTTATTAGTTTGTTGTATATATATATATATTATATATATATATATATATATATAATGCTGAACAGTTAAGTAGTGGGAGAAAACAAGTGCAGGCTAACAATTCTTCAGTCATTATAGTAATGACTTGGCAAAGATTTGAACTTTTAAGGGGGAAAACAAAAATGGAAGATGAAGAAAACGGGGGAATATATTATAAATATGCGAAACCTTCACTAGCTGCCTGAGAGAACCATCGTAATCCCTCTCGAAGGCACATCTATTTGTATTGCCTGCTCCTAGGACTTTCGTCTGCTGGATCGGACTCATCAGGGAGACACGGCTGATTGTGTCTGCACTCTTGGTGTCAAATAGAGATACACCACAGTCCATAATTCTGTGGTGTTCTCACCACCAAGGGTTCAAAAAAGAATCCAACAGCACCCAGTGAAGGGTAGTAAAATGG
>CM031602.1:92313153-92328153 GCA_018398815.1 Conus ventricosus | reverse complement strand
GTCTGGAAGTCTGTCACTACATGGTGTCTGTCACTACATGGTGTCTGGAAGTCTGTCACTTCATGGTGTCTGTCACTGCATGGTGTCTGGAAGTCTGTCAGTACGTGGTGTCTGGAAGTCTGTCAGTACGTGGTGTCTGGAAGAATGTCAGTACGTCGTGTCTGGAAGTCTGCCACTACATGGTGTCTGTCACTACATGGTGTCTGGAAGTCTGTCACTACATGGTGTCTGTCACTACATGGTGTCTGTCACCACATGGAGTCTCTCACTACATGGTGTCTGGAAGTCTGTCACTACATGGTGTCTGGAAGTCTGTCACTACATGGTGTCTGTCACCACATGGTGTCTGGAAGTCTGTCACTACATGGTGTCTGTCACTAAATGGTCTCTGGAAGTCTGTCACTACATGGTGTCTGGAAGTCTGTCACTACATGGTGTCTGGAAGTCTGTCACTACATGGTGTCTGGAAGTCTGTCACTACATGGTGTCTGGAAGTCCGCACTACATGGTGTCTGGAAGTCTTTCACTACATGGTGTCTGGAAGTCTGTCACTACATGGTGCCTGTCACTACATGGTGTCTGGAAGTCTGTCACTGCATGGTGTCTGGAAGTCTGTCACTACATGGTGTCTGGAAGTCTGTCACTACATGGTGTCTGGACGTCTGTCAGTACTTGGTGTCTGGAAGTCTGTCACTGCATGGTGTCACTACATGGTGTCTGGAAGTCTGTCAGTACATGGTGTCTGGAAGTCTGTCACTACATGGTGTCTGGAAGTCTGTCACTACATGGTGTCTGTCACTACATGGTGTCTGGAAGTCTGTCACTACATGGTGTCACTACATGGTGTCTGGAAGTCTGTCACTGCATGGTGTCTGGAAGTCTGTCACTACATGGTGTCACTACATGGTGTCACTGCATGGTGTCTGGAAGTCTGTCACTGCATGGTGTCACTACATGGTGTCTGGAAGTCTGTCACTACATGGTGTCACTACATGGTGTCACTGCATGGTGTCTGGAAGTCTGTACTGCATGGTGTCACTACATGGTGTCTGGAAGTCTGTCACTGCATGGTGTCACTGCATGGTGTCTGAAAGTCTGTCACTGCATTGTGTCACTACATGGTGTCTGGATGTCGGTCACTACATGGTGTCTGGAAGTCTGTCACTACATGGTGTGTGGAAGTCTGTCACTACATGGTGTCTGGAAGTCTGTCACTACATGGTGTCTGGAAGTCTGTCCCTACATGGTGTCTGTCACTACATGGTGTCTGGTAGTCTGTCACTACATGGTGTCTGGAAGTCTGTCACTACATGGTGTCTGGAAGTCTGTCAGTACGTGGTGTCTGGAAGTCTGTCACTACATGGTGTCTGTCACTACATGGTGTCTGGAAGTCTGTCACTACATCGTGTCTGTCACTACATGGTGTCTGGAAGTCTGTCACGACATGGTGTCACTACATCGTGTCTGGAAGTCTGTCACTACATGGTGTCACTACATGGTGTCTGGAAGTCTGTCACTACATAGTGTCTGGAAGTCTGTCACTACATGGTGTCTGGAAGTCTGTCACTGCATGGTGTCTGTCACTACATGGTGTCTGGAAGTCTGTCACTACATGGTGTCTGGAAGTCTGTCACTACATGGTGTGTGGAAGTCTGTCACTGCATGGTGTCTTTACATGGTGTCTGAAGTCTGTCAGTACATGGTGTCTTGAAGTCTGTCAGTACGTGGTGTCTGGAAGTCTATCACTACATGGTGTCTGGAGTCTGTCAGTACGTGGTGTCTGGAAGTCTGTCACTGCATGGTGTCTGGAAGTCTGTCACTGCATGGTGTCTGGAAGTCTGTCACTACGTGGTGTCTGGAAGTCTGTCACTACATGGTGTCTGGAAGTCTGTCACTACTGGTGTCACTACATGGTGTCACTACATGGTGTCACTACATGTGTCACTGCATGGTGTCTGGAAGTCTGTCACTACATGGTGTCACTACATGGTTTCTGGAAGTCTGTCAGTACGTGGTGTCTGGAAGTCTGTCAGTACATGGTGTCTGGAAGTCTGTCACTACATGGGTGTCTGGAAGTCTGTCACTACATGGTGTCTGGAAGTCTGTCACTACATGGTTTCCGTGTAGACTGGCATCGGTATCCTGTAGAACTGCACTGTAACCTTGACCTGGAAGAGTAGCTGTCACACAATTAACCTCACAACATGCATGGCATGATAGACTGTGCGCTTCCTTCCTGAAGATGCCTTTCTGTCAATATCATTCTTTATTGGTTTTGTTTGTTTGCTTGCTGTTTGCTTGCTTGTTGTGTGTTTGTTTGTTGGTTGGTTGGTTGGTTGATTGGTTGGTTGATTTTCTGTCGACGTCATCGTCATTATCGGTTTTCTGTGGATCAGTCACGGCGTGATAACTTCACTAACACCTCCCCCCTCCACCCTTTCCCCGTCCTGCCTGTCCTTCTGTTTGTCCCAGGCGACACTCCCCCCTTGGAGGCGGCCCAGGCAGGGCGATAGCGTGATCACTCTGGTGGCCAACGTGGTGGCCAGCGCCTTCTCCCTCTTCGCCCTCATCAACTGGATCAACACCACCCTCACTGGTTCGGCGACCGCGTGGGCATCGTGCAACTGACCATGGAGGTAGCCCCTTGTGGTTCTCTGTCTGGGAAAGAACATGTATAGTGAGGCTGGCAGATTTGTACAGCAAATGTGGGACAGACAGAAAGATAAGCTCTGTTCCCAGAGTGAAATACTACATACATACAACTCCAAAGTAATGTGATTGTGGTACTCTACCAATGCCCAAACACCCCGCAGAGAAGTGCCCAGAACAGACAAGGAAATTCTAGTCTTATGGAAACTGCATTGTGGGTTGTCATCTGTCCCACTCCAAGGGCATTAACTCCAAGGGCATAATCCCTAGGCTGCTTCTTTCAACTTCCCGTTTCCAGGACACCCTGGCCTGTCCCGTAGCAGCCCAGACACCGGCGATCCCCTGAGAACTGATGGTGGGGATTGGATGAGGCCGCGGTTCATATTGAAGAGATTCATTTGTATGCTCTAAAACGTTTTAAGGAGTCCATATGAAATCACCTAACAGTTTAGTTTATGGAGTACTGGACATCATCCTGTTTATATAAATTAACGTGTGCGAGGTGTTAATACTGACTACCGGTATTATGGATGACTAATGACAGATCACCTTTGAAGGCTTATAAAATGTTATTTTGGTATAATTTACTGGTACAACCACATGGCCGTCAGGTGGTAGAAAGATATTTCTAAATGGCTTTGGATTTGTATGGCTGAACCAGCGTGGCTTTGGATTTGTATGACTGAACCAGCGTGTGGAAAATGTGAAAAATGTTTTGCAACTGTTTCGTCACAGACTCGTTGATAACAGATGGCAAAACTGGCATGAACGTATTAATGAAAGTGATAGGTTTTCATCTTACGGAGCGTTTAAACCATCCAATAAGTGCGAAATGTATCTTTTTCTTGGTAATGACCGACATGTTAGAAATTACATGACGAAGTTCAGAGTTGGTGTTTCAAACATAGCAGTGCATCGTCAACGGTATAATGTTATTTCTGACAGCAGTTTGATATGCCCGCTCTGTCAAAGGGCAAACGGTGATGAAGTACACTTTGTCTTCTTCTGCCCTGTTCTCAGTGACCCAGGGCAGGAATTTATTCCATTTACATACTGTGCAAACTCATGTCAGTTCGTGTGAATCTACTAATGACGAATTAAAATCAAGGCATTGTGAGGAATGTGTGCATATTGGTATAGTGGTACAGAGCTTTTAAGAGGCAGGCTGTTCTGTTTAGCTGATAAATGTATTATTACGCAGATGTTAATCACCACTGCTTTCTTAGAATGAAGTAAATATCTGAGTCAGTAGATTGTACTTCATGCATGTTTGTGTTATTCTGTTGTTGTTGTTGTTAAACTCACCAAGCCATGTTTTAAGTGTAATCTCCCTTGAGAAGGGGCTGTGGCCTATCCTGAATAACATTTTATTTCATTTCATTTCCTCTCTCTCTCTCTCTCTCTCTCTCTCTCTCTCTCTCTCTCTCTCTCTCTCTCTCTGTCTCGCTCTCTCTGTGCGTGTGTGTGTTTCTCTGTTTCGCTGTCTCAGTCTCTCTCTGCCTGTCTGTCTCTCTCTTTCTCTTTCTCTCTCTCTCTCTCTCCCTTGCTCCCTCCCCCGTCCCCCCTCTCTCTCTCTCTATCTCTTTCGTGGAACAAACATACTGACATGCTGAAGCGTGGCTTACCCTTTTTCTCCCTTCAGAAAATCATGTCCTACATCTTCTACCCCCTGGCCCTGCTGATGGGGGTGGAGCTGCAGGACTGCCGGAATGTGGCCATGCTGATGGGCTTCCGCATGTCGTCCTCCAGCTTCGTGGCCATGCTGAAGATGCAGCAGCTGGTGGGCAACAGGATGAGGCTCCAGCAGTACTCCCTGCTGCCCAACGCCACCGTGTCTCACCTGGGGGACCACATTGTTCTGGACCAGTGGAACGTGACCCCCGTGGACGGATTATCTCGGTGAGTGGGTTCGGTCTCCGTTGTGCTGCTCAGAGCTCATTCTAATCCCAGGACCATGTCAGGGTGGTTTTCACATAGGAAAAACTCATACATATTTTACAAATCTTAACGGAATGTCCTGCAGGTGTCCGCATCCTATGTGGGTACAGCGCAGGCTTCCAAGGGTGATGTTAGCATTGTTCCCGGCTGGCTGGTCCGTCAGTTAAGGGCTTCTGTGGGTCCCACTCGCCCCTGCGAAGGCATCTTTTTCTTTTTTCATATAATGTTCGAACACACGATTTCAACTATATCAGCTTTCTGAGGAGTGCGATGGAATCTTTGCTGCTGTAGTGGTCAGGTTTAACTGGTGTTGGGGCAGTGACGTTGATGATGGAGTGAAAGGTGGTTCACTTGCCGTGTGACACAGTTCTCGCTCCAAAGCCTTTCTTGCTCACTTTGTTCTGTTGCCTCAAATGCATTCAACGTTAAGGCGTTCTCTCTCTCTCTCTCTCTCTCTCTCTCTCTCTCCATCAAATGCTTATCAATTAAGCAAACTTCAGGTTTTACTTATAAAGTTTACCCGTACCAGCATGCTTTCTTTCTTAACATCGAGCTCATCAGCACAGGCCAGAGTTCTAATCACTGAACTGTGACATAATTATGATCAAATGGCGATGACCAAAACTACAACCAGAAAAACAAATCGCCAAAGGGAAAGAGGAAGAGAAAGACGCAGCACATCGCAGATCTTGACCAGACAGTGACACGTTAGCCACTCTGGACACCAACGTAGTGAAGCTACAGGTATGAACGGACGACTATCTATAAAAAGTGATACAACATTGTGGAATGTAAAGCGTTCAAGTGATGTCAGTGCTTAATATGTTAGGTTGTTGGGTGTTCTAATACACACACCACACACACACACACACACACACACACACATACACACGTGCGCGCTCGCGCGCTTTAACGCACACTCACATATTACCACCACCACCACCAACATCATCAACCGTACATGGAGGACGTTTTCAGTCCAAATCAAGAATTACTTCCCCTGGCAGTACAATAATGTTTTGGCTCACGAACTGATTTGGAAGGAGGACTGCAGATTGGCTGTACCTTGATCTGTATCTAATGCGTTATTGGTCTGTACCTAATCCTCTTTAAAAGTATTTCATGTTCGGTGGTCTTAATAGACGCTTGGCTTCCTCATTTTTCCCCAGCAAAGCCATTGTTTCACTCCTGGCTACTAATATATTCAGACTGACTTATAAAGTGTTAAGTTTTGTTGTTGATCGTGTTAAGTTTTGTTGTTGATCGTCCTTATATAGTCTTCAATTCGTTTTTTCCTTCATATTCCTGCTTGTCTCCCTTTTTTTTTTTTTTTCTTGTCTGGTCTTCAGTCATTGTCTCATATTCCTGATTGTCTCCCTTTTTCGTCTTTCTTTTCTTCTTCTTTCAGCGCCCATCTTGCGCCGAATTTGAGAAGATGAGTGATTGCTCGTTCCTCGTTTTCATTGTCCTGAATGTTGTTTATCTTGCCTGAAGAAGACCTAAGAGGTTGAAACGCGTCGTGTTTTGGCTTGTCATTTGTTTGCCCCTGTTATCTGGCGTATTTGTTGTTTTCAAATTCCTTTAAAAAAAATTTTTTTTTTTTTTTGGGGGGGGGGGGGGGGGGGTTGTCGTTTTTTTTTGTTGTTGTCAAGTCTTCAATTCATGTCTCGTCTTGTGGTTTGTCCCTCATTCTTCATTCTTGTCGTTCTTGTATTCTGCTCTCGACTTTTTTTTAACGTTTCATTTTTTTCAGAGACGATCAGAGGCTATAGCAACGTACGCCTTGTGCGGGTTTTCGGGCATCTTGTCGTTGTTCATCACGCTGAGCATCATGTTCACCCTGATTCCTGGCCGCCGCGCCTGGCTGCTCAGCATGTCTCTCCCTCTTCTGGTGGCTGGCAACCTGGCCAACTTCATGGTCGGCTGCTTTGCAGGTGAGTGCCACACCCCATAGGCACTTGATATTGATGTCTTTGTTTTAAGTTATTCATATAAATTATTTATTTATTTATTTATGTGTTCATTCATGTACCTGTTTATTTTTCTGTATGTATTCATTTATCTTTTGCTGTCCATCTTCTGTGTCACGTCATTCCGTCATCCACAGCCACAGCTCGTCCCCCGTCCCGCCGCAGCCTCGGTACGGCAATCCACAGAGAGCAGTCCTATGTCATCAAGAGGCAACCCACCAGAGGAGACACTGCACTGCTGTCGAGTCACTTCGGTGGTTCAGTGGTGCGTAGTCTGATCCAACATATGCGGGACACCATCTACTAGGCTCCCAACTGACGACAATGATTGCTAAGTCGCGGAGCTGGCTTCAGGGAGCTCTCCCTCCGAAGATCGCCAGCACATCCATTCAACGACAGCCTCCATAACGTTGCCGATACCTGGGATCCAGATAAAAACCAAACCTTTGGCTTTGATTATTTGTGTTTCACAACTTAGCTGGTCGATCTTCTTTGGGTTTTATTTTCTGCGTGTGACAACTTAGCTGGTCGATCTTCTTTGGGTTTTATTTTCTGCGTGTGACAACTTTTACTAGTCGACCTTCTTTGGGTTTCATTATGTGTGTGTGACAACTTTACTGGTCGATCTTTTTGGCGTTTTATTGTCTGCCTGCGATAACTTAACTGGTCGATCTTCTTTGGGTTTCATTATTTGTGTGTGACAACTTTACTGGCCGATCTTTGGGTTTTAATATCTGTGTGTGACCACTTTACTGGTCGATCTTTGGGTTACTGTCTGCCTGTGACAACTTTACTGGTCGATCGTTTTGGGGTTTTATTGTCTCTGTGTGACAGCTTTACTGGTCGATCTTTTTTGGGTATTATCTCTGTGTGACAACTTTACTGGTCGATCTTTTGGGGTTTTTATTGTCCTTCCGTGACAACTTTACTGGTCGATTTTGTTGGGTTTTATTATCTCTCTGTGACAACTTTACTGGTCGATCTTTGTTGGGTTTTATCATCTCTGTGTGACAACTTTACTGGTCGATTTTTTTTGGGTTTTATTGTCTGTTCGTGACAACTTTACTGGTCGATCTTTTTTGGGTTTTATCATCTATGTGTGACAACTTTACTGGTCGATCTTTTTTGGGTTTTATCATCTATATGTGTGACAACTTTACTGGTCGATCTTTTTTTGGGTTTTATCATCTCTGTGTGACAACTTTACTGGTCGATCGTTTTGGGGTTTTATCATCTCTGTGTGACAATTTTACTGGTCGATCGTTTTGGGTTTTATTGTCTGTCCGTGACAACTTTAATGATTGATTTTCCTTGGGTTTATCATCTCTGTGTGACAACTTTGCTGGTCGATCTTTTTTGGGTTTTATTATCTCTGTGTGACAACTTTACTGGTCGATCTTTTTGGGGTTTTATCATCTCTGTGTGACAACTTTACTGGTCGATCTTTTGGGTTTTATCATCTCTGTGTGACAACTTTACTGGTCGATCTTTTTTGGGTTTTATTATCTCTGTGTGACAACTTTACTGGTCGATCTTTTTTGGGTTTTATTATCTCTGTGTGACAACGTTACTGGTCGATCTTTTTTGGGTTTTATTATCTCTGTGTGACAACTTTACTGGTCGATCTTTTTGGGGTTTTATTATCTCTGTGTGGCAACTTTACTGGTCGATCTTTTTGGGGTTTTATTGTCTGCCTGTGAAAACTTTACTGATCGATCTTCTTTGGGTTTTATTCACTAGTATCACAGGTTCACTGGTTCAGCTTCTTTGATTATCTGTGTGTGACAGATTTACTGGCCTCTCCCTCGAGTTCCATCATCTATGTGTGTAACTAATTTCCAGAGCTCATCTCCTTTGAGTTTTAGTGTGTGTGGTGTGTGTGTGTGTTGTGGTGTGTGTGTGTGTGTGTGTGTGTGTGTGTGTGTGTGTGTGGTGTACGCGTGCGTGCGTGCGTGCGTGCGGGTGTGTGCGTGCGTGCGTGCGTGTGTGCGTGTGTGTGTGTGTGTGTGCCATTGAGTTTTGTGCGGGTGTGACAGGGTTATCACCTATCTCCATAGAGTGCGTTCATCTGACTGCTTTTGTGGCTGATCTTCACTGAGTTACGTGGTGGTGTGTGTGTGTGTGTGTGTGTGTGGTGTGTGTGTGTGTGTGTGTGTGTGCGTGCGCGCGTGCGTGCGTGCGTGCGTGCGTGTGTGTGTGTGTGTGTGTGTGTGTGTGTGTGACAGGGTTTCTGGGTGATCTCCTTTGAGCCTGCGACGTTTCATCAACACGCACGTGCGAACTGTTTGCTTTTCTTGACAACTGTGCCACATGTACCCGGACTGAAGGCCTCGGATGCAGCTGTACCCTGCGACAGTGGGAACAATCTGTCTATGAAGACCCCAGCGAGATATATGTTTGGTTGAACAAGAAAGACTGTGTTACTTTATGACTCACCTCATGGTCTTCATTCTTGGGGCAAACCTTTCACGTGGTAACTAACACACGGGAAGAGATAGCAACGGGACTAAAGCAATCGTGTAAAATTATTGCACTGTTATTGTTGTTAAGGATGCTTTGATTAAGACTAGTGATAAAGTACCTATTCTCGGCTAGAGACCATGCTTAAGGCGCTTTACAATCCACACTCTCGTTTACACAAAGGGCTGTCTACCCAGGTAGTAGCGACTGAAAGCTGCCTGCCGGCGATTCTTTCAGTCGTTTTCCATATCATTCAGTCAGTATAATTCACCGAGTATTCTTCCTTCATTCTTTCGATGTTTTCACGCAGGTTGTATGCTATATGCAATGTGTCATCCATACCAACGGCCAAACTGGCCTTCTCTTCCCAAAGCTGGTGATGAGATTTTACATGTGTGCAAGATATTATGCATGTATTCACACATGGAACCTCGGTTTACATACAGTCTCGTTCGAAGGACGTTTGGGGAACTGGAGTCAGAGCCAATGTTAACTCCAAGGGAAAAATCCCTCTGTACCGAAACAGCCGGCGGAGATTCGAATCCGCAACCCCAGGATCCCCGGCGCTCTACCAGCTGAGCTATTCTGCCGGTACCCGTGAAGGCCACCATGCAAGTTATACTTGCGTTGATTTGAATCTGTGTGATGCGTGAACCACAATGAGGTTGCCATACATTTCATCGAGGTCACAGGTTTTATCTATATAGCGAGACGATTACAGGCGGGAGGGGGTAGGGGTGGGGGTGGGGGTGGGGGGGATGTGGCTTTTTAGGGACGTCCAACTTACAGAGATTAAAAAGAAAAGGTTACATCCGGAGGACAGGTCCATCCTGAAAAGGTCATGTTCTAAACAATGAATGATGTGGTAGCTAAATAGTAACATTCCCAAGACTGATAATTCTGCACCACTCTGACAACAGTTGCCGTTCTTGTCATTTAGCAGTCTCAGATGAAGAAAAGTATTTTTTTTAAAGGATGAAAAATTTACGCGTCAATGCAACAAGCAAGACAGAAAAGAAAGCCAAATGGGCATTTAGACACAAAGACTGGACAGCTGGTGCGAAGCGTTGACCGTGTACAATTTTCACCTCCTGGTCGCCAAATTGAAAAAAAACCAAACAAACCAAATAAATCTGGCGTGTCATAAATTTTGACCACAAAAAAAGTTTTCTTTTTTAAGTTTCCAGAGCAAGAGGTGATTGGTCCAGAATGAAGGGGAAGAAATATAGACGACGAAAACAAAACAAAAGCAGAGGAGAGAGAGAGAGAGGTGGGGGAGGGGGGGGGGGAGAGTGAGAGAGAGAAAGGGGAGGGGGGGGGGACAGGCAGGTAGGCAGTTAGAGAGGGAGACACACACACACACATACACGCCACACCACACACACACACACAACACACACACACACACACACACACCACACACACACACACACACACACAACACACACACAGACAGACAGACAGACAGAGAATAAAATCTGTAAAGAGAGTAATCAAAAAGAGGAACTTACTGTCACAGAATACGTGAAAAGCGGGAACATGTTTGTTTTAAAAGAGTCCCTGCATCTCCTCGGTGGCAAAGGTGTGTGTACGTGCACGTGCGCGCATGCGTGCTTCCAAGCGCGCGCGCGTGCGCCGTCAGCTTTGTTCATACTGTTGTGCAATAAGACCAAACCATTGACAAACTATTGCCTATGCTTCAGTCTGCATCGTATTACGGTCATGCTGGGCCTATGCTTCAGTCTGCGTCGTATTTACGGTCATGTGGCCTGTGCTTCCAGTCTGCGTCGTATTACGGTCATGCTGGGCCTATGCTTCAGTCTGCATCGTATTACGGTCATGCTGGGCCTATGCTTCAGTCTGCATCGTATTACGGTCATGCTGGGCCTATGCTTCAGTCTGCATCGTATTACGGTCATGCTGGGCCTATGCTTCAGTCTGCATCGTATTACGGTCATGCTGGGCCTATGCTTCAGTCTGCGTCGTATTACGGTCATGCTGGGCCTATTGCTTCAGTCTGCGTCGTTTACGGTCATGCTGGGCCTAGCTTAGTCGGCGTATTACGTCATGCTGGGCGCTCATCTGCGTCGTATACGGTCATGCTGGGCCTATGCTTCAGTCTGCGTCGTATTACGGTCATGCTGGGCCTATGCTTCAGTCTGCGTCGTATTACGGTCATGCTGGGCCTATGCTTCAGTCTGCGTCGTATTACGGTCATGCTGGGCCTATGCTTCAGTCTGCGTCGTATTACGGTCATGCTGGGCCTATGCTTCAGTCTGCGTCGTATTACGGTCATGCTGGGCCTATGCTTCAGTCTGCGTCGTATTACGGTCATGCTGGGCCTATGCTTCAGTCTGCGTCGTATTACGGTCATGCTGGGCCTATGCTTCAGTCTGCATCGTTATTACGGTCATGCTGGGCCTATGCTTCAGTCTGCATCGTATTTACGGTCATTGCTGGGCCTATGCTTCAGTCTGCGTCGTATTACGGTCATGCTGGGCCTATGCTTCAGTCTGCGTCGTATTACGGTCATGCTGGGCCTATGCTTCAGTCTGCGTCGTATTTACGGTCATGCTGGGCCTATGCTTCAGTCTGCGTCGTATTACGGTCATGGTGGGCCTATGCTTCAGTCTGCGTCGTATTACGGTCATGCTGGGCCTATGCTTCAGTCTGCGTCGTATTACGGTCATGCTGGGCCTATGCTTCAGTCTGCGTCGTATTACGGTCATGGTGGGCCTATGCTTCAGTCTGCGTCGTATTACGGTCATGGTGGGCCTATGCTTCAGTCTGCGTCGTATTACGGTCATGGTGGGTCTATGCTTCAGTCTGCATCGTATTACGGTCATGCTGGGCCTATGCTTCGTCTGCATCGTATTACGGTCATGCTGGGCCTATGCTTCAGTCTGCATCGTATTACGGTCATGCTGGGCCTATGCTTCAGTCTGCATCGTATTACGGTCATGCTGGGCCTATGCTTCAGTCTGCATCGTATTACGGTCATGCTGGGCCTATGCTTCAGTCTGCGTCGTATTACGGTCATGCTGGGCCTATGCTTCAGTCTGCGTCGTATTACGGTCATGCTGGGCCTATGCTTCAGTCTGCGTCGTATTACGGTCATGCTGGGCCCTATGCTTCAGTCTGCGTGTATTACGGTCATGCTGGGCCTATGCTTCAGTCTGGCGTCGTATTACGGTCATGCTGGGCCTATGCTTCAGTCTGCGTCGTATTACGGTCATGCTGGGCCTATGCTTCAGTCTGGCCGTCGTATTACGGTCATGGTGGGCCTATGCTTCAGTCTGCGTCGTATTACGGTCATGCTGGGCTATGCTTCAGTCTGCATCGTATTACGGTCATGCTGGGCCTATGCTTCAGTCTGCGTCGTATTACGGTCATGCTGGGCCTATGCTTCAGTCTGCATCGTATTTACGGTCATGCTGGGCCTATGCTTCAGTCTGCATCGTATTACGGTCATGCTGGGCCTATGCTTCAGTCTGCGTCGTATTACGGTCATGCTGGGCTATGCTTCAGTCTGCATCGTATTACGGTCATGTGGGCTATTGCTTCAGTCTGCATCGTATTACGGTCATGCTGGGCCTATGCTTCAGTCTGCATCGTATTACGGTCATGCTGGGCCTATGCTTCAGTCTGGGTCGTATTACGGTCATGCTGGGCCTATGCTTCAGTCTGCATCGTATTACGGTCATGCTGGGCCTATGCTTCAGTCTGCATCGTATTACGGTCATGCTGGGCCTATGCTTCAGTCTGCGTCGTATTACGGTCATGCTGGGCCTATGCTTCAGTCTGCGTCGTTATTACGGTCATTGCTGGGCCTATGCTTCAGTCTGCGTCGTATTACGGTCATGCTGGGCCTATGCTTCGTCTGCATCGTATTACGGTCATGCTGGGCCTATGCTTCAGTCTGCATCGTATTACGGTCATGCTGGGCCTATGCTTCAGTCTGCATCGTATTACGGTCATGCTGGGCCTATGCTTCAGTCTGCGTCGTATTACGGTCATGCTGGGCCTATGCTTCAGTCTGCGTCGTATTACGGTCATGCTGGGCCTATGCTTCAGTCTGCATCGTATTACGGTCATGCTGGGCCTATGCTTCAGTCTGCATCGTATTACGGTCATGCTGGGCCTATGCTTCAGTCTGCATCGTATTACGGTCATGCTGGGCCTATGCTTCAGTCTGCGTCTTATTACGGTCATGCTGGGCCTATGCTTCAGTCTGCGTCGTATTACGGTCATGCTGGGCCTATGCTTCAGTCTGCGTCGTATTACGGTCATGCTGGGCCTATGCTTCAGTCTGCGTCGTATTACGGTCATGGTGGGCCTATGCTTCAGTCTGCGTCGTATTACGGTCATGGTGGGCCTATGCTTCAGTCTGCGTCGTATTACGGTCATGCTGGGCCTATGCTTCAGTCTGCGTCGTATTACGGTCATGGTGGGAGTCTGTAACTTGATTTAATAGCAGGGTCACGTTCTCTTGACCTCGTGGTGGTCACGGACATTGTTTTGACTCAGGCCGTTACATAGAGACTGACCAAATGCCGTTCCATCAGTACTATCCACTATGTGGGAACAGTGCTTGCTGCTCATGCCAGACTTGTCAGTTCCATTCTCAGAAACAGTTCCAAGTTATACAGTTCTTGACATTCTACTTTGTCACTATAAATATGTATTGTAAATAGTCCAAATTATACAATCTTGACATTCTACTCCATCACTATACATATGTATTATAAATACTCCAGGTTATACAATCCCTGACATTCTACTTTGTCATAATGAATATGTATTATATTCTTTAGAATATTGTTATTCATTAGTCAGAAGCCAGCCATTTCTGAACACCATAAATAGTTTATTACTTTTGTGTGAAAACGCCTTTATTATTCAGAGGAAAATTTAAGTAAAGCAGAAGACAACATAGAAATGTTGCGTCTCAAATGGTCTGAGAGAGAGAGAGAGAGAAGAGAGAGAGAGAGAGAGGAGAGAGAGAGAGAGAGAGAGAGAGAGAGAGAGAGAGAGAGAGAGAGAGAGAGAAGGTGACGGGGCCCGGGTGGATGATGTGATAGTTGAGGCATAATCGCATTTTACATAATTATTATTGGTTTAGACCACTAAATGTAACATAATACCTTGTATGTCAGTCACATCATGTACATGACTTATTAAAATGCTGCAATTTATGCATGTGTGCATGTTTGTTTGGGGGGGGGGGGGGGGAGGTGGATGTGGTATTGACATCCAATTTGTGCCCCAAGTTGAGGAGATAAATCATGTTCGTTCTTCGTTTTCATTGTCTTGAATCTTGTTTGTCTTCCCTGAAGAAGACCAAAGAGGTCGAAACGCGTCACGTATTGTCTTGTAATTTGTGTCTCTTCCGTCCGGCGGACCAGTCATTGTCATTGCCCATTGAGTACGGTGTTCCACAAGGTTCTGTCCTAGGCCCCCCATTAGTTTCAGTTTACATTTATGACTTACCTTTATTTCTTACGGCAGTATGCGAGGTATTTGTAGATGACAGGACTTAACATATCAATAGCATTGATGTTGTCGAGATCTCAACAGCTCTTCAGGAGAGTGTCAACCAGTTCGTTGACTGGTCTGAACGGAATCATATGTCTACATCCGCAGAAAACGAAATATATGCGGATAAAACCCGACAGAAACATTCCTACTAATTCATTTCCTCTTTAAATAAATGGCAAAAATTGTTGAAAATATTAAAAGCCGTAAAGTTCTTGGAGTCATAATTGATTAAAAAAAAAAATGTCGTTATAAGATCACATTGCAAGAATATGTAGAATTGTTTCTTTAAAAAAAAAAAGATTTATCAACTCTCTAAAGTGAAAGAAAAAAAATTGGAATTTCCATAGCCGAAAATGTTCTTTGATGTTTACATGGAATCTTTTATCAATTACGTTTCAATTGTTTGGGATTCAACAAGCCTTTTATGAAACCTTTTGACAAGTCT
>CM031602.1:92293153-92303153 GCA_018398815.1 Conus ventricosus | reverse complement strand
GCTTACCGCAGGACACAGTGAAAAAAAGTGGCGACAGGTATTCCCACCCACCACCGTCTCCCCAGCGTCCGTACCGCACTACCAGATACGTTTACCGACGCACCTACCAACAGCAAACACACGCACCACCTCCTCCACACGCAAAATCGCACACGATACGAATGCAGTTTGCGCTCATGCACGATGCACCATCGCACGTGCCATCACACCACACTACAACACAACACACACACACACACGCTAACACAACACACCCCTTACATACCACCACGCCGCAGCACGTGAGACGCACTCACTACACCACACACTACGCATGAACTCTTCACATAGCCCTACACACACACTCACCACACACTCACACACACACACACACACACACACACACCACACACACACCACACACACACGCACGATCACGCACGCATGCACACGCACGACACACGCAGGCACAGCACGGTTACACGAACACACGAGCGCGCGCACCACGCACGCAACACGTGTACACACACACATGTGCGCGTACGACGACGCACATGCACGCGCGCGCCGCCACACTACCCACCACAACACACACACAACACACACACAACCACCACAACAACATGTCGCACACGACGTGTGCGGTTTATGCATGAGAGCATGCCATCTCATCTAACGTACAGCACAACGTGCCATCCAGTGCTTTTAACAGGAAGCTGGACCCTTAAATACTCTGATCTCAGTTGACATAGGTGACATAACTGTTGAACATTTTCATATAGCATGTTAGTATCTGCGTGTTTCAACATAGCCTTAATACATATACCAACTCAACAAAACCCCCCCCCCCCCCCCCCCCCCCCACACACACACACACACACACGCGCGCACAAAAAACACACACACACACACTTCCGGACTAAGATGGCGGACACTGTCAGCAACTGAAATCTGCTGTTCAAATTTTTTAGCAATACTAAAAATCAACATGACAAAAATGACAAGATCGAGAAGCCTCGAGGTCGGGCAACCATATACAAGAACGAAAGACATAAAAGACATCGAAGAAAAAACAGAAGAAGGTGCGTCATTTACCCAAAGAAATGTTAGACCGAGACCATCAAGAAAAACATCAAGCTGGAGCTAACACCAACGGCTCCCTGTGAAAACACCAAAACAGAAACGGAAGACACAGCAAGTATCATTCAAAATCTAAAAGTAGTTATTGAAAATTTATGTGATCGAGTTTTATGTCTCGAAAACAGTGTAAAGAAACTGACTGAAGAACTGGCAACCAAAGATCTAGTCGCGAAGGACTTGACAGGCAACAACGTAAGTTGCCCGCAGAAAAATTTTCCGTCGCCGTTAAGTCCTACGCAGACGCATGTAGGATGCAGAGTTCTTCAATCAGTTCAGCTGAGACAACTTCGGCATTGAGTAAATCAAAAATTTCCATCAGCCATGAAATGTCAAAAAACTCAAAAGAAAAGAACTCGCGTACAGTTTCTGAAAAAAATGACGTCAGGTAAAACTAGTGACGTCAGTTTAAAAATTTACGCAAAAGTCAAGAGCCCCAAACGAGAACAAGACATGCCGATGGTCACTTTTCTAAACGTTCAGTGCTGAATGGAGTTGAAAACGGATAGACTAGGATACTAGTATGGCTTTGATGCACTTTCCTTTAAGGCTCCGACGCGAATGATCTGGTAAAGCAAGAGTCCTCTGTTTTTTCTTCAGAAATCGCCAGACGCCATTGTCATCCACGTGGAGTCAATGATATTAAAAAGTCTGACCCCAAAATCTGCAGCAAAATCTTCGCCGATTCCATCAGAGTCATATTTTCCAAACATCCTAAAACGAAAATTTTTGGGTCAGAAAAATCGCGCCTCTACGAGATACGAGATAAAAACCCAAACGTGAACTATTAAATGGCTTTGGTCTCCACAGAACTGTTTTGGATGGAAAGAGTCTCTTTCGTCAACCATGGCAACATGCATACCAGGGGGCTGAAGAAAGACGGGATTTCATCCAACAGCAAGAGGGGCCAGTGTCCTTGCGGGAAACCGGGGGCGACACCTAAGACAGCTGTTCTGGGAGCAGCCGAAGAAAATTTTAAGGCGCCCACTCATCAGCTACCCAGACGCTTCTCCCCAAAACCCCCAACTTTTCACGCTACTTTGGTGAAAGGAACCCGTGGCAGAACCCCTATGTTTGTACTAAGAGACTGGTTTAAAAAACGGGACCAATCTGTATTACATTGCTTGAACTGCGGACAGCAAAGGACCTTTTCTGTTGACTTTGCAACTAGTTATCCGCTGCTTTATTCTTTGTGCATCGATACTATTTTTATACCCCCCCCCCCCCCCCTCTCTTTTTTCTTTCCTATCACCTCTCTTTTTTCTCTTTCTCTTTTCAGTTTTCTCTGTCACGTATTGATATTTTTTTAGTATACTTCATCCGTACGTTTTGTATTGTTATTGTCTTTCCCCCAAGTTTTCCTAAGGCTGTTAATAGCTATGGGAGAAACAAATGCTATAAGTATTATGCAATGGAATGCAGGTCTTTACATTCAAACCTGTCTTACCTTATTCAACATTTTGCTTCTTTCAGATATCAGATTCTTATTTTACAGTCGTTAAATGTCACTCGAACTAAATTTGCCCGACTGTCAAACCTTTTACTATCCTCCAGTCTGTGAAAAGTGGATCAAAAAGGAAAAGTTCAAACAGCTATTTATATTTATGATAAGCTGAATTACACCATATGCCCGTCGCCAGCACCTGTGAATATATCAAATCTGTATCCTGTGCAGCCAAATTTAAAAATCAGTGAAACATTGATGATAAATTTTGTTAGTGTATACTTACCTAAAGGCCCAAATGAGGAAAATACCGAATGGTTACGTCCATTACATAAATTCAAAAGAGAAATGGTTAATCGCGGGTGACTTTAACGCTCACTCACCTTTTTGGGGAAAATGATAACATAAATGTGACTGTAACAGATTTGTTGAAAATATAGTTGACGCCTCCCTCTATCTCCCTAAATGAGGGGAGAGTTACGGGGATCCCTGATTTCCCCAATCAAAGAGCTTCTGCTTTTGATCTGTCTCTTATTTCTCCCTTTTCTGTACCAAATAGTGACTGGAAACACGCTTACTGATAGCTTGGGAAGTGACCATCTACCCATATTATTACGCTAAATGATAAAAGCCCAGGATAGTACAGATAAAGATGTCAAAGCAAATATAATTATAACTGGGGCTGACTGGAACTTATTTCAAAATTTTTGAAATCACAAAATACTAATGACATAAGAGATGATGATATCAATAATTTTTGCTCAAAATTCACGGACACAGTGTTGCAAGCCGCTGGACTGTTCCATACCCAAGTATTCTAATTTGAAGTCTAACAAACATTTGGAAACATCGGGTGGAAAACGAAGCCTGTGAGAAAGTTGTAAATGAAAAGAAACGTTTTATTCAAAGTCTACTTAAGGATAAAAAACCAGAAAATCCCCACTCCACTTAGGAAAGCAAATTCACTCAGTAATAAAAACCATAGCACAAGTGAAGGGGCAGTACTGGGGGTACATTTTGCACAGATGAGGTTTACAGCCATAAAGTTTTACAAAAGATATGGAAAAATTTAATGATATGAAAAATGGGATACATCTAAACCTTATATCCATCAGGATTGAAGGCTATGATCTTCCTACAAACTACAAAAGGCTGAATCGTTCGCTGACTCTTTTTCGGATACAATGCTTCCTAGAAAACTTCCCAATGAATCAGAACGTTTAGGGTAAATGAGGCCCAAAAAGATATTGTACAAAGATCCTGTAGCAGATAATGCAAATTTATCAATGCTCCAATTACTTTTTAAATGAACTAAAAGATACTCTATTTCTTCAAGCGCAAAAAAACAGCTGCTGGAGCAGATGCAATATCCATCATTCTATTAAAACATCTGCCAGATAACTGGATAAACTACTGCACGAATTATTACAGAAATGCTGGGATGTGAGCTGTATTCCCCAAATATGGAAGCACTCAATCGTAGTTCCAGTATCTAAACAAGGAAAGTCAAAAAAAGATATAACAATTATAGACCTATCGCTTTTAACATCACACACAGGGAAGCTGCTAGAAAAATTGTTCTAAACAGATTAATTCATTACTGTGATAAAAGAAAAGTTATTCCCACTAACCAAGCTGGTTTTAGGAAGGGGAGAATACAGTCGACCATTAGTTAAACTGACTACGCAGATTAAACATCAGTTTGCTCGTAGGAAAAATATACTGGCCACATTCTTTGATATAAAGAAAGCCTACGATCACGTTGGCATGATAGATTACTATAAAAAACTAAAAAGTATTGGTCTATCTGGAAATATATATGGTTATATTAAGAACTTTTTATCCGAAAAGAAGCATGCAGACAAATGTTGGCAACAAGTATTCCACCCTAAAGATTTCCTAAAATGGAATCCCACAGGGGTCGTTATTGCCCCTTATTTTTTAATATTTTGCTTATGATTTGCCACAGTCTGTAAACGAACAATGTTGTACTAGTACAATATGCAGATGACCTAGTTATGTGGATGAAAGTTACTATGAAAAGGAAAACACCCAAAAGACAGCTTAACTATTTTAAAAAATTATGTCAACTGGAACTCAATAACTAAGTAACTACATGAAGGAGAATGGATTAATGCTAATCACCGGAAAAAAACAAATCTTCTACTTTTAATAGTGGGCCAGATCCACCAGAAATACCCATTTTTCATATAAATGGCGAGACTATAGAATACAGACAAATGGTGAAATTTTCTCGGGTATACATTACTCAAAATTGTTGTGGAATTATCATATACAATATTTATTAACAAAGGCTCGAAAAAGCTTTAACTTTTTAAAAAGTTTACAGAAACAAAACTGGGGCCAAGATGCTAATGTACTGAAACAGCTGGCATTGTCACTGATACGTTCTAGCTCTCTTACGGGCAGGAAGTCCTTTTTCAGTGCTCCGAAAAGTTTACTTAATAAGATGCAAAGTTTGGATTGCAAAGCGTTCAAAATGGCTCTTTGGTGTGCCGTATCATGCATCATCTTTGGGAACATATAGCGAAGCAGGAGGGATTTTACCATTAATGAACTGACGGGTACTTCGCAAAATATGTCTACGAATTTCAACACGTGACAGCAACGTTGAGAATGAAGTCAGTTTTAGATCTGCATTAAACTTCCCCCAAAAAGGGCAAAATCAATTTCTTCACTCACAACTATTGGAAAATTTCACTTCAGATCTGTTCAGTGAATCAAAAGTTAACCCCGGCGATATAAATCGACCTAACTTCCCGATCTCCCATCCCGCCATGGGAACTTCAAAGAGCATCATTGATATTAGCCCTACGTCGATGAAAAAAAAATGACAATTTAAAACCTGATAGGGCCAAATAGTAAAAGGTATATTGAAAATTCGTATCCCTTTCATCTTAAAATTTATACAGATGGGGCTCTTTTGGATACCAAAGAAACAGGGGCAGCAGTTACAATTCCTTCATTGGAAAAAATGAACAATGTTTTTATCTTGGAAAAAACAGATCAAATTTTTTCAGCAGAAACTAACTGCCTTCTAATGGGGTTTGTATTTTCTACTTAACTTTTTAAATCCAATATTTCCCAATCCTCTTTGCGTCGATTCAAATCAGTTTTATTCGCCCTAAGAAAACAAACCCTATAGTAAGACAAGATCTGATTACAGATATTCATCACCTTATACTTTTCTTGTTTATTAGGGGTACAAGAATTAGTTTTGTTGGGTTCCCACTTCTCATTGTGGGATTCAGTTTAATGAGAGAGTAGACAGAGCAGCAAAACGGGGAGCGAAAAAATACTAGCGGGTCGGAGGTTATCATACCCATTGTCTATCCATGAGGGATACAGTCTTCTTTGAAAATGCATGCTGAAACATTCAGGAAAAAACAACAAAATTCGGGAGTCTCTTTATACTCGAATAAACCAGATATTAAACTTTGACACACTTCATTCTTTTTTTCAATGTAGTTTTGCCGTTTTCTCGAAACTTTAAATTTTGCTAATATATAAGATCAAACTGAACGCTTTAAGGGCAAATTTTGCAAAATATAACATGCCTTTGTGGTGAAATGATATCAATTTCCCACATACTTTTCCACTGCAAACAGTTAAAACCTCATCTACCACCTATACCTAATTGTTCTCTGGATACAGTTGTAACCGAATTTATCACTAATTTTGTAAATTGCTGTTTCTTGCATCAAAGCCCTATTTTTTCTGTTTTGGGAAAATGGGAACTGGGTGTTTTAGTAACGTCCTTGTTATGACCGGTTATTCTTCGATGTTTTATAGTTTAGTTATTCATTTTTTGCTGTTGCTGTTAATGTTTTTCTGATGATTATGTTTGTCTAATATCACATAATGTGTATAGACGTTTAAATTGAAGACCTAAACACACCACACACACACACCAACACACATTCATACACACACACACAAAAAATCTATGTTACACTCCTCGTACCTATCCCCATCGCCCCCCCCCCCCCCCCCCCCCCCCACACCCCACCACACACACACACACATCCATATCACAACACGCTTACGTCATCTCGCCAGTGCACTCTCTCTCCCTCCCTCCCTCGCATTCTCTCTCTCTCTCTCTCTCTCTCTCTCTCTTCTCTCTCTCTCTCTCTCTCTCTCACACACACACACACACACACACACACACACACACACACACACACACACCCGCACGCACGCAGGCACACACACACGCACGCACATACGCACGCACGCACACACACACACACACGCACACGCACGCACGCACACACACACACCGCACACACCACACACACACACAACACACACACACACACACACACACACACACACACCAGAGAGAGTAGTGGCGCAGATCTTGTGAGCTAGTGCTCGATGGGTCAGTGTGCAGGAGTAGCCACTATTGAGGCTGGTCCCGGAGACCCTCTGCCTAGTTTCCGTTACTCCCTTATTTACTTCCCTGCGCACTGTGGCTCTCTGAGTTAGCCAGTATGGTGTATGTATGGACTAATACACAAGTAGTAATGCCTCCTGGGCTTCAAGGAACCTACAAGTGTTTTGGCTCTATGGGTCAGCCAATGTGGTGTATGTATGGCCTAATATACAAGTGGCAATGCCTCCATGGCTACAAGGAACCTGTAAGAATAACTTTCCAGCAGATCCTTCAGTACTTGACGCCATTAATAAACAAAATGGATAAAATATAAAAGACACGTAAAACTCCTTTGCGCTTCTTCGGAATAAATTGCACTTAGATCGTCTACAACAGCACGTATAATGACAACATGAGTTTGATTTTTGGTTGACTCAGAGAGAGAGAGAGAGAGAGAGAGAGAGAGAGAGAGAGAGAGGAGAGAGAGAGAGAGAGAGAGAGAGAGAGAGAGAGAGAGAGAGAAAGAGAGAGGGAGAGAGAGAGAGAGAGAGACGAGTTCTTCTCTCCTAGATTTTGGTTTCTTCCTATCGACCACATTGTTGTTCTCCACTGAGCTGCTCTTCATTCTGTGAGAAGTTGTCGCTCTTTCAAGATGATTGTTGTCCGCTCGCTGCCTTTCGTAAAAGTCGATGTTACATGCACAGCTTGGGTCAAAAAGAATATGCCATCCAGTAAATATGCTAGTGTCAATGTCCTGAAGCGTTTGCTGTTTTTGTGTGTGTTTTTTTTCGCCAACTTGATATTGACTGGGACACAGATGGCAGCCTTGGCCCACTCCTAACGTTGAGAGAACGAAGCTTTCAATGCGGTTAGTTGAGTCTGTGTGAAAAGAGCTACCATGAAGGTGGATGAAGATGTGAAAGTTGTCATTTCTCAGGGGCTGTCACACGCTTTCACGGTAGGTACTGTCAAAAGCTTTCTTGAAGTCGAACGAGTCGCGACAGAAATCAACTACATGATGACTTTCAATGTCACTTTGCCAGGTTTCAGATTATACTGGTAGTCCAGTAATTCTGACACGTTCATTGCTTCTTTTCTTCACGCAACATTGGTAATTTTTCTTACCGAAAGTTGGCTGTCATATTGGACAACACACGTGAACAAAAGTGAAAAAAAAATCTGATTAGCTGAACGTCACATGCTATGAACGGTAACAAATATAGGGAAAGGAGTGTATGCCGAACGATGCATGCAATAAAATACATGAAAAAAGTCGAAAACAGGCAGTGCTCGTTTGAGAATGCATGAAAACGGAAAAAGCAGTTTTAGCTGAACTAGAATGTACTAAAGAGTAAGGGAAAGTATAGAAAATAGCTCTAGATGTGCGCACTTTTGGCTCGGAATGCTGTTTGTCTTCTTCTCGTTTCTGAAATACGGGAAATGGATGCATGGGCGTGTGGAGGAAAGGTAAAACTGCGCAGTGTTCTTTGATGAGGAAGTGGGAACTGAAGCCAGTGTCTGTCCACATGATCAGGACACATGTTGTCTCTGTCTCCCCTCTGACATCACCAGTCTCTGCCTTGAAACTATCACAAGAAATAAACTTTGAAAGGAACTGAAAATAAATCCGCCAGATAACATGGAGAAACAAATCACAAGCGAAAACACGACGCGTTTGGACCTCTTAAGTCTTCTCCAGGCAAAAGAAACACGTTGAGGGCAATGACAACGACGAACGAGCAATCATTTCTCTTCTCAAATTCAGCGCAAGACGTTTTTCGTTTTCGTTGTCCTGAATGGTGTTTATCTTGCCTGACGAGGACCTAAGAGATCGAGAGACGCGTCGTGTTTTGTCTTGTCATTTGTTTGTCCCTGTCATCGGACAGACTTACTTCAAATTCCTTTAAAAATTTGTTTGAATTTCAGTCTGCAATTACCTCCCTTTGAAACCTAGAGAAATAGTTCTCGTTCCTCTCTCTCTCTCTCTCTCTCTCTCTCTCTCTCTCTCTCTCTCTCTCTCTCTCTCTCTCTCTCGCTTGCGCTTGGCGAAATGGCAACGTGACTGTGCATTGTTGGGGAATGACAAAAAGCACACACACGGAAAAAAACAACAACAAAAAATTTAAAAAAAACAGCAAGGGTGGACGTGTTGGTTATACATATCAATTTCCTTGTTGACGCGCGTGCACTCTCATGCGAGGCACGCAGATGCACAAGGGCCTCAGCAAGGACACACAGAGATCCCCATGTGTGAAGCACCACTGCCGGGCATCAGGGACACACACACAGATCCCCATGTGTGAAGCACCACTGCCGGGCATCAAGGACACACACAGATCCCCATGTGTGAAGCACCACTGCCGGGCATCAAGGACACACACAGATCCCCATGTGTGAAACACCACTGCCGGGCATCAAGGACACACACAGATCCCCATGTGTGAAGCACCACTGCCGGGCATCAAGGACACACACACAGATCCCCATGTGTGAAGAACCACTGCCGGGCATCAAGGACACACACAGAGATCCCCATGTGTGAAGAACCACTGCCGGCCATCAAGGACACACACAGAGATCCCCATGTGTGAAGAACCACTGCCGACCATCAAGGACACACAGAGATCCCCATGTGTGAAGCACCACTGCCGGGCATTAAGGACACACACAGAGATCCCCATGTGTGAAGAACCACTGCCGGCCATCAAGGACACACACAGAGATCCCCATGTGTGAAGCACCACTGCCGGCCATCAAGGACACACAGAGATCCCATGTGTGAAGCACCACTGCCGGCCATCAAGGACACACAGAGATCCCCATGTGTGAAGAACCACTGCCGGCCATCAAGGACACACAGAAATCCCTATGTGTGTTAAGCACCACTGCCGGACATCAAGGTGTTTTCCTCCTGTGTTTACAGGCAGGACGGGGGGGAAGGGGGGGGGGGGGGTGCTATCGGACTAACAGCCTGAAAGGAGAGGACGTCAGGTATCTGGACGCAAGATATGCCGACAAGTTGGGGACGCGTAAGCCCACCC
>CM031602.1:92279559-92284559 GCA_018398815.1 Conus ventricosus | reverse complement strand
CCCTCCCACACGTTCCCCACCCCTTCCCCGAAGAACACAAGCCGAGTCTCTCGCCCGCTGGTCATTTTTCTCACTGTCTTCAGTGTGTTCTGTCTTTGGACCCAGACTAACGAGTGACCACTGTGGTTCCCATGACAAGAAGACTGGTGAATTCACCCGGACTTCGTCTTCCTCGGGGGACGTGGACACTGTTCCACCTGTCCCTCTTTGGTACGACCGACTGGCATCGATGACCGAAGGCACGACAGTGGTGGGTTGATGTCTATTTCCATGGGAAATGAAGGCATGACAGTGGTGAGTTGATGACCATTTCCCTGGGAAATGAAGGCACGACAGTGGTGGGTTGATGGATGGCTGTGAGCGCCATAATGCCAGGAAAGGAGACAGCTGCCACACCACTGTCACTGACATATCCACAAACACAGACACCAAACATGCACCTGTTGGCAAGAGCACACATGGAAAACAGACATTTGATATCCGTCAGTGATGATCAAAATATCAATTCCATAGAAGCACCAGGATATCAAATATGCACAAAGTCAGTTTTGTTTTATGAAGCCCTTGGACAACAAACATCCGATCGTTGAGGACGCCAACATGAACTACATCACCAGCTTCAGTGTGATTCACTTAACGATAGGAAGAAAAAAAAGGAACGTCTGTCCCCAATCATGGAGAGTCTAACGGGGAGTGTCACTGACCAGTGTCTGGGTGTCATCTATCAACGGTCAGTTTCACCTGCTGACGTGTGTCATAGACCATAGGCAAGAGTCATTGAACCAGTGGCTGACGTCATCACCAGCCTGTAGAAGGTGTCACCTACCAGTTCTGCATGTAAATCCAGTCACGCATAAGCCAAAGTGCTTGTTCAGTGTTTCCATTCATACAGTATGATTCTGTTGTGGTGCATGAGCGCTTCACATTATGGAGGGAGAAAAAGTTGTCTTTTGTTTTTTAACCTTGAAGACACAAAAGTGCATGCACGCACACACGCATGTGTGCATACATGCGAGCGCGCGCGCACACACACACACACACACACACACACACACACACACACACACACACACACACACACACACACGTGCTCAATGACGTGCTTGCATCTAAAGTGCCAACACCTTTCTCCCTCTTTCCTCTTCCCCTACCTCCCACCAGTCCAGAGGGAAGTGTCCACTACTTGTGTTGTCATCTACCAGCGTGTGTTGATACCATCTGTTTATCATCTCCTAATTGGGAGAGCCATCGACGAATGATAATTGTCATCCATGAATGGCTACATGTCGTCCACCATCACCACAACACCAGTCCTCACAGGATCATGAATGGCTACATGTCGTCCACCATCACCACAACACCAGTCCTCACAGGATCATGAATGGCTACATGTCGTCCACCATCACCACAACACCAGTCCTCACAGGATCATGAATGGCTACATGTCGTCCACCATCACCACAACACCAGTCCTCACAGGATCATGAATGGCTACATGTCATCCACCATCACCACAACACCAGTCCTCACAGGATCATGAATGGCTACATGTCATCCACCATCACCACAACACCAGTCCTCACAGGAACATGAATGGCTACATGTCATCCACCATCACCACAACACCAGTCCTCACAGGATCATGAATGGCTACATGTCGTCCACCATCACCACAACACCAGTCCCACAGGATCATGAATGGCTACATGTCGTCCACCATCACCACAACACCAGTCCTCACAGGATCATGAATGGCTACATGTCGTCCACCATCACCACAAACACCAGTCCTCACAGGATCATGAATGGCTACATATCATCCACCATCACCACAACACCAGTCCTCACAGGATCATGAATGGCTACATGTCATCCACCATCACCACAACACCAGTCCTCACAGGATCATGAATGGCTACATGTCGTCCACCATCACCACAACACCAGTCCTCACAGGATCATGAATGGCTACATGTCGTCCACCATCACCACAACACCAGTCCTCACAGGATCATGAATGGCTACATGTCATCCACCATCACCACAACACCAGTCCTCACAGGATCCAAACTGACCTGGCTGTTCTTCCTTGCTCACTCATTCTCTGGCCACGTGCGTCCAACACACTCATCACACGGTATTAACGTGTGTGCGTGTGTCCATGTTCACTTTAGATAGAGACCAGGGAGGGGGTAGGGGGGAGGGAGGCAGAGAGGGTATGTCAATACCAGTCCACAAAAGACGAACTAACTGACTTCAAAGAGTGGGGAAATCCTATTGTGGCGTGCTGCAAGACTGATGTTTTCAGTCGACTGATGTTTTCAGTGATTTCAGCTGAAAACAATTGCACGTCTGCTCCTTAGAGTGCTTGTCTGAGAGAAAGAGAGAGAGAGACAGAGAGACAGAGACAGAGAGACAGACAGGACAGACAGAGGAGAGAGAGAGAGGAGGAGAGAGAGAGAGAGATGAGAGAGGAGATGAGAGAGAGAGAGAGAGAGAGAGAGAGCACTTTGTTCCTCTGAAAGAGTGTAAAAACTATTTTCACATACAAAAGACTTAAAGGCGACTGATACTGCCATTTGTTTCAGATGAACATATCCACAGTTCTGCATCCACGAGTGTTGCTTAGAGAGAGAGAGAGAGAGAGAGAGAGAGAGAGAGAGAGAGAGAGGAGAGAGAGAGAGGAGAGAGAGAGAGGAGCTGGGGGTGGATATAATCTGAGTCTAATATAGAGTCAACGGGACAGATATCTACTGTCAGCCAGTGGTAAGAGGACTGGAGGGAAGAGAGAGAAGAGAGAGAGAGAGAGAGAGAGAGGAGGAGAGAGAGAGAGAGGATGAGAGAGAGAGAGAGAGAGAGAGAGAGAGAGAGAGAGAGAGCGAGAGAGAAGGCAGTAAAGGAGGGAGAAGGGGAAGTACAGTTACTGTAGAATTTATACAAACATCTGTCCATTCAGATCATTAAAAATCTATACGCACAACTTTGAAGCCATTGTCATTTGATGCACCAGTCACTTCAAATACAGAATGCTTCACTATTTTCTGGTTAAAAGAAGTTTCTTTCTTTGTTGTTGAGATGTGCCTGGAATGAAATAGGGCCCCAGCTCAAATGGAATGACTGGGAACACAGTCATCGAGTTTCATTCGCCTCATAAATACAACAGTCACAATCGTACTCCAGTTTTTGACCAACTCCACCAAAGCTTTATCTCTGGAGTGTAGTTAATGTATTGTGGAGGAAACATACAATACATTCAGTTGATGTAGTTAAAAAAACACATCATTGCGTGATCACCATCATCATCATCATCATCATCATCATCATCATCATCATCATCATCATCATCATCATCGTTGTCGAAAACAAAACCCAAAAGAAACCATCGTCACATGATGGGGCCTTTCATGCCATGCTCTCATGAAGTGCAGAGTTGAAGGCGTGTGTGTGTGTGTGTGCGTTCCCTCTCTCACGTCCCCCCTCTACCATCATCCCGTGTCCTCACTACTCCCTGCTCTCTCCCACACCTTCCCCACCCCCTCCCTAAAGAACGTAGGCCGATTCTCTTGTCTGCTGGTCGTTTTTCTCACTGTCTTCAATCTGTTCTGTCTTTGGACCCAGACTAACGAGTGACCACTGTGGTTCCCCATGACAACACGACTGGTGAATTTACCGGACTTCGTCTTCCTCGGGGGACGTGGACACTGTTCCACCTGTCCCTCTTTGGAACGACCGACTGGAATTGATGTCTATTTCCATGGGAAATGAAGGCACGACAGTGGTGGGTTGATGTCTATTTCCATGGGAAATGAAGGCACGACAGTGGTGGGTTGATGTCTATTTCCATGGGAAATGAAGGCACGACAGTGGTGGTTTGATGGATGGCTGTGACCACCATAATGCCAGGAGAGGAGACAGCTGCCGTGGATTGTCAATGACATGTCCACAAACACAGACACCAAACAGGCAACTGTTTGCAAGAGGAGCCGTGGAAATCATGCAATTGATATCAGTCTGTGAAAATCTGGCTATGAATCGTCAAATTACGATTCCCATAGAAGCATCAGGATATTATACCAACAAGGTGAATTTTGTTTCCACTGTGTAAAGCCCTCAGACTACAAACGCTGGACTGTTGAGGACGCCAACATGAGTTGGTCTTGGTGTGGTTCAATTAACTTGAGTGAGGTAAGTGACCACAGAGATCAGAATTCCTTTCAGTTCATTAATTTAATAAAGTGCAGGGGAGAGTAGGCACGAACGTGTGTCCCCATCATGTGGAGTCTACCAGGGGTGTCACTGACCAGCCTCCAGGTGTCATCTATCAAAGATCAGTTTCACCTGCTGATGTGTGTCATTGGCAAGTGGCAAGAGTCATTCCACTGGTGGCTGATGTCATTAACAGCTGTAGAAGGTGCCACCTACCGGTTCTGCTCGTGAACCAATCACATATAAGCCTAAGTAGTTATTCATACAATACGTATGACTCTATTATGATGCATGAGCATTTCAAATTATGGAGAGAGAAAAAAGTTGTCTTTTGTTTCTTTTATCTTGACGAAACAAAAGTTCATGCATGCACCCATGTGTGCGCGCGCGCACACACACACACACACACACACACACCACACACACACACACACACACACCACACACACACACACACACAGGTGCTCAATGACGTGCTTGCATCAAAAGAGCCTATGCCTGCCTCCCTCTTTCCTCTTCCCCTAGCTCCCACCAGTCCAGAAGAAAGTGTCAACTACTAGTGTTGTCGTCTACCAGTGTGTCACAATACCAGCTAGTTATGATCTCCTAATTGGGAGAGCCATCGACGAATGATAATTGTCATCCATGAATGGCTACATGTCATCCACCATCACCACAACACCAGTCCCACAGGATCATGAATGGCTACATGTCATCCACCATCACCACAACACCAGTCCTCACAGGATCATGAATGGCTACATGTCATCCACCATCACCACAACACCAGTCCC
>CM031602.1:92227059-92277059 GCA_018398815.1 Conus ventricosus | reverse complement strand
CTCTCTTACAGATTGTCTGTCTGTCTGTTTGAAAAGAACAGATAAGAAGCACTGAAGAGTTACTGGCTGCCCTGACGTGTCTGTCCTCAGTCCAGTGAAGCGCACAGAGAACACAGCACAATGAACTCTACATCCAGCCCCCCCCCCCCTTCCGCCCCCCACCCCCACCCCCACCACCACCACTGACGTTACCTTTCATCAAAACAGCGTGGAACCGACTTCCCTCTCGCTTGGAGAGCGAGCACCCAGCACAAAGGTCGTGGGAGAGGGGAGGGGGAGGGAGGGAATGGACAGTGTGACCATGATCAGACACCCCATGAAACAGACAGGGGCACGAGTGGACGACAAGCCAGTGTGACAGTCACAGTGACCATGATCAGACACCATGAAACAGACAGGGGAACAGAGTGGAAGACAAGCAAGTGTGACAGATCACAGTGACCATGATCAGACACCCCATGAAACGGACAGGGGAACAGAGTGGAAGACAAGCAAGTGTGACAGATCACAGGGGCCGTCCCCGTGTCCACCGTCTGCCGGCTACATCAACACCCACCATTCCACCACAGACACCCCTGCTTCATCAACACCACCATTCTACCACAGACACCCCCTGCTTTATCAAGACCCACCATTCCACCACAGACACCCCCTGCTTCATGAACACCCACCATTCCACCACAGACACCCCCTGCTTCATCAACACCCACCAGTCCACCACAGACACCCCCTGCTTCATCAACACCCACCATTCCACCACAGACACCCCTGCTTCATCAATACCCACCATTCTACCACAGACACCCCTGCTTCATAAAGACCCACCATTCCACCACAGACACCCCCCTGCTTCATCAACACCCACCATTCCACCACAGACACCCCCTGCTTCATCAACACCCACCATTCCACCACAGACACCCCCTGCTTCATCAACACCCACCATTCCACCACAGACATCACCCTGCTTCATCAACACCCACCATTCCACCACAGACACCCCCTGCTTCATCAACACCCACCATTCTACCACAGACACTCCCCTGCTTCATCAACACCCACCATTCTACCACAGACAACACCCTGCTTCATCAACACCCACCGGTTCACCACAGACACCCCCCTGCTTCATCAAGACCCACCATTCCACCACAGACACCCCCTGCTTCATCAAGACCCACCATTCCACCACAGACACCCCCTGCTTCATCAACACCCACCATTCTACCACAGCCACCCCCTGCTTCATCAACACCCTCCATTCTACCACAGCCACCCCTGCTTCATAAAGACCCACCATTCCACCACAGACACCCCTGCTTCATCAACACCCACCATTCCACCACAGACACCCCCTGCTTCATCAACACCCACCATTCCGCCACAGACACTCCCCTGTTTCATCAACACCCACCATTCCACCACAGACACCCCCTGCTTCATCAACACCCACCATTCCACCACAGACACCCCCTGCTTCATCAACACCCACCATTCCACCACAGACACCCCCCTGCTTCATCAACACCCACCATTCCACCACAGACACCCATGCTTCATCAACACCCACCATTCCACCACAGACACCCCATGCTTCATCAACACCCACCATTCCACCACAGACACCCCTGCTTCATCAACACTCACCATTCCACCACAGACACTCCCCGCCCCTCTGCCAGTCGTCAGGCTGCTATCGAATTGTCTCCCATGACGGAAGTCATCGCCAAGCAGCATGGGTAAGGCTGGTCTCTGTCCCGGGAAGGGAATGGCGGTGTCTTTTCAAGGAAGACAATATTCCATTTGTTTGTTTCGTTGGCAGGGCAACAGGGTCTGTCTGATCACCGAATATTAGCTTTGGTGGAGTGGTTGGGGGGAGGGAGGGAAAGACCGAGGGACGAAAGGGGAAGGGAAAGAAGAGAAGGACATATTGTTCAAGAGCTGAAAATTAACATGAAAGTATTTCTCTTCCCATCTTTCAAACAATCACCATAGGCAATAACCTTCCTCAAACTTTGCTAACGTCTACGTTGCCCGATCGACTCAAGCAACGAAGGCCTCAATTCTCCAGATTTCCATATTTGCATGTTTAAACCCAAGGATAAAGTCTGAGTCTACTATAAAGTCAACGGGACAGACATCTATCAGCCAGTGGTAAGAGGACCTGGACGGCAAGAGAGAGAGAGAGAGAGAGAGAGAGAGAGGAGAGAGAGAGAGAGAGAGAGAGAGAGAGAGAGAGAGAGACAGACAGACAGAGAGAGAGAGAGGAGAGAGAGAGAGAGAGAGGAGAGAGAGAGAGAGAGATAGAGAGAGAGAGAGAGAGAGAGAGAGAGAGAGAGAGGAGTAGGGTAGGGATGAGAATAAAGGGGAAGTACAGTTACTACAGAATTTATACAAACATTCTGTTCATTGAGATCGTCAGAAACCTATACGCACAACTTTGAAGCCTTTGTCATCTGACGCATCAGCCAGTTCAAATACAGACTGCTTTGTTATTGTCTAGTTAAAACGAATTTTCATTCTTTGATGATGAGATGTGCCTGGAATAAAGTATGGTCCTGGCTCAAATGGAAAGACTGAGAACACAGTCATCGAGTTTCATTCGCCTCGTAAATACAACTGTCAGAATTGTGCTCCAGTTTTCTGACCAACTCTGCCAAAGTCTTTCTCTCTCTGGAGTTTGGTTGATGTATTGTGGGAGGAAACATACAGTTCCTTCAGGTGATGTACTTAAAAAAAACACTAGTTGCGTGATCACCATTATCATCGTCATCATCGTTGTCGCAAAAAGACAAAACAAAGAAAAACAAACAAACCATGGTCACATGATAGGGCCTATCATGCCATGCTCTGATGGAGTGCAGGATACAGTCTGTGTGTGTGTGTGTGTGTGTGTGTGTGTGTGTGTGTGTGTGTGTGTGTGTGTGTGTGAAAATAGTGTGTGTGTGTGTGTGTGCGTGTGCGTGTGTGTGTGTGTGTGTGTGTGTTACGCTCTCTCAAGATCCCTTCCCCATCGCCCCGTACCGTCCCTACTACCTTTTCCCTCCAACCTTCCCCACCCCCTCCCATAGAAAGAAGGCCAAGTCTCTCGTCTGCTGGTCATTTTTCTCACTGTCTTCAATGTGTTCTGTCTTTGGACCCAGACTAACGAGTGACCACTGTGGTTCCCATGACAACAAGATTGGTGAATTCACCTGGACTTCGTCTTCCTCAGGGACTTGGACACTGTTCCAGCTGTTCCTCTTTGGTACGACCGACTGGTGTTGATGTCTATTAACAGCCTGTAGAAAGTGTTACATACCAGTTCTGCACGTGTGACCAGTCACAAGTAAGTCTACGTACTTGGTCAGTGTTTCTATTCATGCACTCTGATTCTGTTGTGATGCATGAGCGCTTCAAATTATGGAGAGAGAACAAAGTTGCCTTTACTTTCTTTTATCTTGAAGAAACAAAAGTGCATGTGCGCACCCACGTGCGCGTAAACACATACACACACACACACACACACACCACACACACACACACACACACACACACACACAGGTGCTAAATGACGCGCTTGCAACTAAAGAGCCTACGCCTTCCTCCCTCTTTCCTTTTCCCCTACCTCCCACCAGTCCAGAAGTGAGTGTCAGCTACTTGTGTTGTCATCTACCAGCGTGTGTTAATACCATCTGGTTATCATCTGCTACGTGGGGAGAACCATCAACGAATGATAAGTGTCATCCATGAATGGCTACATGTCATCCACCATCACCACAACACCAGTCCTCACAGGATCATGAATGGCTACATGTCGTCCACCATCACCACAACACCAGTCCTCACAGGATCATGAATGGCTACATGTCGTCCACCATCACCACAACACCAGTCCTCACAGGATCATGAATGGCTACATGCCGTCCACCATCACCACAACACCAGTCCTCACAGGATCATGAATGGCTAGATGTCATCCACCATCACCACAACACCAGTCCTCACAGGATCCAAACTGACCTGGCTGTTCTTCCTTGCTCACAGATTATCTGGCCACCTGCGTCCAACACACTCATCACACTGTATTTATGTGTGTGCGGGCATGTTCATGTTAGATGGAGACCGGGGAAGGGAGAGGAGGGAGGGAGGCAGAGCGGGTGTTTCAGTACGGTCCACAAAAGACGACCTAATTCTCTTGAAAGAGCGGGGAAAACCTATTGTGGCGTGCCGCAAGACATAAAGACAACTGATACTGCAATTGATTTCAGCTAAGAACATTTGTATGTCTGCTCCTAAAAATGTTGGTCTGAGAGAGAGAGACAGAGAGAGAGAGGGAGAGAGAGACAGAGAGAGAGAGACACAGAGAGAGAGAGAGGAGAGGAGAGAGGAGAGGAGAGAGAGAGAGAGAGAGAGAGAGAGAGAGAGAGAGAGAGAGAGAAGTGACTTAGTTCCTTTGAAAGAGTAGGAAAATTATTTCCACGTGCCAAGAGACATAAAGGCAACTGATACTGCCATTTGTGTCAGATAAACACATCCGCAGTTCTGAATCCATGAATGTTGCTCAGAGAGAGAGGGGGGAGAAGAAAAAGAGAGGAAGCGGGTAGAGAGAGAATGGGGAAGGGAGGGTGAGAGAGAGAGGAAGAGAGAGGGTGGGAGGGGGAGAGAAGGGGAGAGAGGGTAGGACAAGAGACAGGGGAGATGGGGTGGGGGGAAGGAAGAGAAAAAGACGATCTAATTCTCTTGCAAGAGTGAACAAAAAACTATTGTTACATGCCGCAAGACATAAAGACGACTGTTACTGCCATTAATGGGGCTCTGCATCCAAGAGTGCTGCTCAGAGAGAGAGAGAGACAGACAGACAGACAGACAGGCAGACAGACAGAGACAAAGACAGAGAGAGAGAGGTACATCTTTTAGGCTCTGTAATGAAGCTGTCAGGAGGTCTGGGACCAAACTAGGCACTGTGATCTTCTCCTTGGTCAGTCTGCTTCAAATAGAAATTACAAGACAATGGAACAGCTCCATGGGCCACACTGAGTCTGTTTATGTGTCTGCATTCTCTGTCTGTCTGTCTATCTATCTGTCTGCCTGTTCTCTCCCCCCTCTTCTCTCTCTCTCTCTCTCTCTCTCTCTCTTTGCTTGTTTGTCTATCTGAATAGAAAAGAAAAGAAACTTTGAAGAGTTACTGGCTGCCCTGACGTCTTGGTGTTCCTTGAATGGTGTCTGTCCCCAGTCCAGTGACGCGTACAGAGAACACAACGCAATCAACTCGACATACCGCCCCCCCCCCCCCCCCCCCCCCAACTCCCTCCGTTATTGAGTTCATTAAAATGGCGTGGAACCGACTTCCCTTTCTGCTTGGAGAGATAGCACCCAGCCACAGAGGTCGTGGGAGGGGGGAGGAGGGAATGGACAGTGTGACCATGATCAGGCACCACATGAAACAGGCAGGGCAACATAGTGGACGACAAGCAGGCCCCCTGTGGTCAGCATGGTGTGACACATCACAGTGACCGGAGGGTTCCTGTGGTCACACGGTTTGACACATTCACAGGGGTCGTCTCCCGTGCCCCACCATCGCCAACTTCTCAACCCACCCATCTACCACACGCACCCCCCCCCCCCCCCCCCCCCCCCCCCCCACTCCTGCCAGTCGTCCAGGCTGCTGTCGAGTTGTCTCCCATGACGGAAGTTATCCACCAAAGGGCATGGATAAAGGCTGGTCTCTGTCAAGGGAAGGAAATGGGCGGTGTCTTCTCAAGGAAGAAATAGTCCATCGGTTTGTTTTCTTGGCAGGGGACGACAGGGTCTGTCTGATCACCGAATTTTGGGCTTTGGTAAAAACAGATGGAGGGGGGGGGGGGGGGCAGGCGGGGGATGAAAGGGGAAAGGAGAGAAGACATGTTGTTTAAGAGTTCAAGATTAACATAAATATATTTTCTCTCCCCATCTTTCAATCAATCCCCATAGGCAATAACCTCCCTCAAAATTTGCAACGTCTACGTTGCCCGATCGAGCAAGCAAGGAAGGTCTCAATTCTCCACATTTCCATATTTGCATGTTTAAAACCCAAAAGATATAATCTGAGTCTACTATAGAGTAAAACGGGACAGACATCTATCAGCCAGTGGTAAGAGGCCCTGGACGGAAGAGAGAGAGAGAGAGAGAGAGGGGAGAGAGGAGAGAGAGGAGAGAGAGGCAGACAGACGGGACAGAGGAGTAGGGAGGGAGGAGAAGGGAAAGTACTGTAACTACAAAATTTATACAAACACCCTTGTCCAAATGAGATCGTCAGAAAAATAGTAATAATAATAATAATGAATACTTTAAAATAGCGCCTATTCTCGGCTAGAGACCAAGCTCTAAGCGCTTTACAATCAACACTCGTTTACACAACGGGCTG
Organism: Conus ventricosus; assembly: GCA_018398815.1. NCBI lineage: Eukaryota > Metazoa > Mollusca > Gastropoda > Neogastropoda > Conidae > Conus > Conus ventricosus. The sequence continues at coordinate 92,270,674 of CM031602.1, read as the reverse complement.
CCTACCAGGTATGCCGACTGAAGAGCTGCCAGCTGGCGCTTCATTCAGTCTTTTCCCCGTGTCATCCAGTCACTATCGTTCAATATCGATCACTCATTTTCCTTACTTCCTTCAATCTTTCCATTTCTCACGCAGGGTGCATGCTATGTGTAACGGTTTCATCCATTAAACCCAAAGGCCAAACTGGCCTACTCTTCCGAAAGTTGGTGATGGGATTTTACGTGTGTGCAAGATGTTTATGCGTGCGTTCACACACGGAACCTCGGTTTATAGTCTCATTCGAAGGACTGTATGGGAAATGGAGTCAGAACCAATGTTAACTCCGGGGAAAAATCCCCCTGTTTCCGAAACGCCCCGGCGGAGGGTTCGAACCCGCAACCCCAGGATCCCCAAGATTACGAGCCGGCCGCTACCAACCCGAGCTATTCCGGCTCCCATGATCAGAAACCTATGCGCAAAACTTTGAAGCCTTGTCAATTTTACGCATCAGTCATTCAAAAACAGAATGCTTCGTTATTGTCTAGTAAAAAGAATTTTTATTCTTTGATGTTGAGATGTGCCTGGAATAAAGTATGGTCCTGGCTCAATGGAAAGACTGAGACACAGTCATCGAGTTTCATTCGCCTCGTAAATACAATTGTCAGAATTGTGCTCCAGTTTTCTGACCAACTCTGCCGAAGTTTTAATCTCTGGAGTTTGGTGATGTATTGTGGGAGGAAACCAAAACAGTCCCCTTTAGGTGATGTACTCAAAAAAAAAACACTCGTTGCGCGATCCCCCTTATAAAGGGCATCATCGTTGTCAAAAAAAGAAAAAAACAAAGAAAAAAAAAAAAAAAAAAAAATTTGGTAAATGAGGGGGCCCTTTTCATGTCAGGCTCTCATGGAGAGCAGGTCCAGTGTGTGTGTGTGTGTGTGGGTGGTGTGTGTGGTGTGTTGTGTGTGTGTGTGTGTGTGTGTGTGTTGTGTGCGTGTGGGGCGTGTGTGTGTGTGTGCACGCCCCGGGCGATTTGGGTGGCGCTTTCCCACTTTTGTTTCTTAAAGAAAAAAGAAAAAAAGGGGAAAACTTTGTTTTTCCCCTCCAAAATTTGAAGGGGCTCATGATACCCCCGAATCATAGTGCATGAATAGAAACCGCCCAAAAAAACTTAGCTTACGTGTGAGGGTCAACGTAAAGGGCCCTTTGGTTGTAGCACTTTCTACAGCAAAAAACACCGCCCGGTCTTTCCCAAAAGGGCCCAGCTGGAACAGTGCCCCAATCCCCGAGGAAGACGAAGTCCGGGGGGAATTCACCAATCTTGTTGTCATGGGGAGCCACATTTGGGTCACTCGTTTTTCGGGGGGCCCCAAAAAAAGGGAAACACTTTAAAGACAGTGGAAAAATAACCAGCAGACGAAAGACTTGGCCTTCTTTTTTGGGGGGAGGGGGGGGGGAAAGGGTTGGGGGGAAAGACGGTAGTGGGGAAGGGTAGGGGGGGTGAGGGGAAAGGGGAACTTGAGAGAACGTGCCCACCCACACACCCCACCCCCACACACACAACCCCCCCCCCCAAAAAACAAAACCACACAAAACATAACAAAACACCCACCCCAAAAAAAAAACCCAACCACACACAAACACAAACCCACACCACAAAACCCCCACACACACAACACAACACAACCGGGGTTTTTTGACGTGTTTTGCATCTAAAGTGCCAACGCCTTCCTCCCTTTCCTTTCCCTTTTTACCTCCCACCAGTCCAGAGGGAAGTGTCCACCACTTGTTTTGTCACCCCCAGCGTGTTTTGATACCGCGGGGCCCTTCCTTTTGCGACGGGGGGGAAAAAACCATAAAACGAAGATAAGGTCCCCCATAAAGGGTACAGTAAATCCCCCCTTCCCAAAACCCCCCGTCCCCCCGGGACCATGAATGGCTACAGCCCATCCACCATCCCCACAACCCCAGCCCTACGGACATGAATGGTACTGTCGCCCCTCACCAAAACCAGTTCACAGCATCATGAAGGTCATGTCATCCCCATCACCCCAACCCAGCCCTAACCCATCAGGGAATGGCTACATTTTCATCCCCCCTCCCCACAACCCCAGTCCTCACAGGCCCCTAAAATGGCTAATGTACCCACATCCCCACAACCCTTTCGTTCCAGAACCCAAACCTGCCTGGCTGTTTTTTTCCTTGCTCACAGTTTTTCCCGGGCCCAAATTTCGGCCCCCCCATCCCCACAGGGTTTTTTACGTGTGCGTGGGGTTTGCCTATTGTTTTGATGGGACCGGAGGGGAGGGAGGGGAGGGAGACAGGGAGGGTTTTTTAAATTTACAGAAAACCACAAAAGAGGGACCGGATTTTAAAAAGATTTGGGGGAAAACCTATTGGGGGGCGGCCGCAAGACAAAAGGACGACTGGTTTTCAGTGATTTCAGTGAACAAAATTGCCCCTTAGAGGGGCTTGTCTCCACCACACCCACACACAAGAGAGAGAGAGAGAGGAGGAGAGAGAGAGAGAGAGGAGAGAGAAAAGAGAGAGGAGAGAGAGGGGAAAAGGGGAGAGAGAGAGAGAGAAAAGGAACTTGAAACACTTTGTTTATTTTATTGTAAATTCCAAAAGAGGTTTTTTTTGAAAAGGGGGGGGAGGGGGGGGGGGGGGTAACAAAAACAATATTCCCCTCTTCCTTTCTTGAAAGCAAATATTTACCCCTTCATTCCTAGTGGAAACCCCCAAGGTTTCCCCAACCCCAAATAATTTGAAAACATTTCCTTTGTCCTCCCGCCCCAAAAGAGAGAGAGAGAGGGGGGAGAGAGAGAGGAGAGAGAGAGAGAGAGGAGAGAGGAGGGAGAGGAGAGGAGACAGAGAGAGAGAAAGAGAGAGAGAGACAGACAGCAGAAAAGGACGGCCAGACAGAGAGAGGGGCAGAGGGGAAAACCCTAGTTTTCGGAGGGGGGGAAAATACTTTCTGTGAAAAAAAGAATTAAAGGTGACTGTTTATCCCATTTGTTAGTAAAGAAAAACCCCCATTCTGCACTAAAGAGTGATGCTCAGAGAGGAGGGAGGAGAGAGAAGGAGAGAGAGAGAGAGGGGAGTGAGTGAGAGGAGAGAGGAGAGGGTGAGAGAGGAGAGATGAAGAGGGAGAAGGATGGGGGGTGGGAAAAAGAGAAAAGAGAAAAAAAGGGGGAAGGCGGGAGGGGAGAGGGGGGGGAAAGAGAGAGGAAAAGACAAGAGGAGGGAGAGAGAGGGGGGGGCCGCAGAAAAAAAGACATCTATTTCTCTTGAAAAGAGTGTAAAAAAAAATATTGTTCCCAAAAAGCCAGGCATAACCCCCCGCTGCTACCGCCATTTTTTTAGCTCTACACCCAAGTGTGTTGCTCAGAGAGATTTGTCAGAACAGGAGGACAGAGACAGAGAAAAAAGAGACAGGGGAAAAAGAGAGGAACAAAGGGGAGAGGCAAAAACCCTCCCGGCTCTGTAAAGAAGCCGAAAAGGGGGGTCTGGGGGCCCAAACCTAGGCACTGTGATCTTCTCCTTGGTCAGTCTGTTTCAAAACGAAATGACAAGACAATTGAACAGCGCCATGGGCCACACTGAGTCTGTTTATGTGTCTGCGTTCTCTCCCTGTCTGTACATCTGTCTGTCTGTCTGTCTGTCTGTCTGTCTGTCTCTCTCTCTCTCTCTCTCTCTCTCCTCTCTCTCTCTCTCTCTCTCTCTCTCATCCACACACACGTGTGTGTGTGTGTGTGTGTGTGTGTGTGTGTGTGGTGTGTGTGTGTGTGTGTGTGTGTGTGTCTGAAAAGAAAAGAAAAGAAACGTTGTATAGTTATTATCTGCCCTAATGTCTTTACGTTCCATGCTTGGTTCAAGTCCTCAGCCCAGCGAAGTGCACAGAGTGACAACAAATTCCGCACACGCACACCACACACACACACACACACACACACACCACACACACACACACACGCATGCACGCGCACACACACACACACACACACACACACACCACCACACACACACGCACGCACGCACGCACGCACGCACGCGCGCAAACACACACACACAACACACACACACACACACACACACACACACACACACACACACACACACCTGCCTGCACCTTTAACGAGTTTATTAAAATAGTGTGGAACCGACTTTCCTTTCCACTTGGAGAGGCAGCACCCAGAGTTAGAGGTCGTAGGAGGGAGAGGAGGGGGGGGGGGGGGGTGGAAGTGCTTGGGTGATGTAGGAAATGGACACTGTGACCATGTTCAGGCACCACATGGGAACAGAGTGGACGACAAGCAGGCCCCCTGTGGTCAACATGGTGTGACACATCACAGTGACCTGTGGTCAGCATGGTGCGACACATCACAGTGACCTGTGGTCAACATTGGTGTGACACTTCACAGTGACCTGTGGTCAGCATGGTGCGACACATCACAGTGACCTGTGCTCAACATGGTGTGACACATCACAGTGACCTGTGGTCAGCATGGTGCGACACATCACAGTGACCTGTGGTCAGCAATGTGTGACACATTACATTGACCTGTTGTCAGCATGGTGTGACACATCACAGTGACCTGTGGTCAACATGGTGTGACACATCACAGTGACCTGTGGTCAGCATGGTGCGACACATCACAGTGACCTGTGGTCAGCAATGTGTGACACATCACAGTGACCTGTGGTCAGCATGGTGCGACACATCACAATGACCTGTGGTCAGCAATGTGTGACACATTACATTGACCTGTTGTCAGCATGGTGTGAAACATCACAGTGACGTGTGGTCAACATGGTGTGACACATCACAGTGACCTGTGGTCAGCATGGTGCGACACATCACAGTGACCTGTGGTCAGCAATGTGTGACACATCACAGTGACCTGTGGTCAGCAATGGTGCGACACATCACAGTGACCTGTGGTCAGCAATGTGTGACACATCACAGTGGACCTGTGGTCAACATGGTGTGACACATCACAGTGACTGTGGTCAGCATGGTTGTGACACATCACAGTGCCCTGTGGTCAACATGGTGTGACACATCACAGTGACTGTGGTCAGCATGGTGTGACACATCACAGTGACCTGTGGTCAGCATGATGTGACACATCACAGTGACTGTGGTCAGCATGATGTGGACACATCACAGTGACCAGAAGATTCCTGTGGTTAGCATGATGTAGACACATCACAGTGACCTGTGGTCAGCATGGTGTGACACATCACAGTGACCTGTGGTCAGCATGATGTAGACACATCACAGTGACCTGTGGTCAGCATGATGTAGACACATCACAGTGACCTGTGGTCAGCATGATGTAGACACATCACAGTGACCTGTGGTCAGCATGGTGTGACACATCACAGTGACCTGTGGTCAGCATGGTGTGACACATCACACTGACCTGTGGTCAGCATGGTGCGACACATCACAGTGACCTGTGTCAACATGGTGTGATACATCAGAGTGACCTTTGGTCAGCATGGTGTGACACATCACAGTGACCTGTGGTCAGCATGGTGTGACACATCACAGTGACCTGTGGTCAGCATTGTGTGACACATCACAGTGACCGTTGGTCAACATGGTGTGATACATCACAGTGACCTGTGGTCAGCATGGTGTGACACATCACAATGACCTGTGGTCAACATGGTGCGACACATCACAGTGACCTGTGGTCAGCATGGTGTGACACATCACAGTGACCTGTGGTCGCATGGTGTGACACATCACAGTGACCTGTGGTCAACATGGTGTGGACACATCACAGTGACCTGTGGTCAACATGGTGTGACACATCACAGTGACCTGTGGTCAACATAGTGCAACACATCACAGTGACCTGTGGTCAGCATGGTGTGACACATCACAGGGGCCGGGCCCTGTGTCCACCGTATGCCAGGTTCATCAAGACCACCATCTGACCACAGACACTCCCCCCTCCCTCTCCCCGCCTCCTGCCAGTCGTCAGGCTGCTGTCGAGTTGTCTCCCTTGACGGAAGTCATTCGCAGAGGACACGGATATCGGTGGTCTCTGTCTAGGGAGGGAATGACGGTGACTTCTGGAGGATAATAATATTCCATCTGTTTGTTTGTCGACAGGGCAGACTGGGTCTGTCTGATTACCAAATATTGGCTTCGGTAAAGGGAGGGAGGGAGGGAGGGAAGGGCGTGTGGTGAGGGAGGAAAGGGGAAAGGAGGAAGGGAGGGAGTGTTCAAGAGTTGGAAATAAGCATGAAAATATTCTGTCTCTCTCCGTCCTTCAATCGATCCCCATAGGCAATATCCTCCCACATCATTTACCACTGTCGATGTTGGCCGATTGACTCAGGCGAGGAAGGTGTGATTTAGTTTTTGCATTTCCATATTTGTGTGGGTGAGTCAGAGGATATGAACTGGCTCTATGTATGAAATCAACGGGACAGACATGTTTTAGACAGTGGCAAGAGGACCTGGATCGGAAGGAGAAAAGAGAGACAATGACAATGACAGTGGCAATGACAATGCTCTACGGGCAATAGTTAACCCTTATGCCAAGGGAGTGCATGCACGATTTCCACTTAGTGTTGCCAAACTCTGCCAACAATAGAAATGCGAGTCGAAAAGACGCGTACACACAGAAAACAGTTGAACAATACTAATAACTAGAAAATGAAGAAAAAGCCATTCATCAAACAATATTCTCATCACAATAAACCACTTATTGCATAGAGGAGAGAGAGAGAGAGAGAGAGAGAGAAGAGAGAGAGAGAGAGAGAGAGAGAGAGAGAGAGAGAGGACAATCCCAATACGTGATCTTTTTTATTTAAAAAAATCTTGCCTTGTTGTTCTGCTGATTGTCTCACAACAAACCCATGAAAAGAGGAAAATGCTCTCTTCTCTCTCTCTCTCTCTCTCTCTCTCTCTCTCTCTCTCTCTCTGAACGATCAGAGGTGAATAAACTCTGAATCTTGAACAACGTTCGAGTGCATATATTCCAGGACATAAATCAACACACGCATTACAGTCTGCAAGGCTCGGACATGGCACGGCTTCGAATGATCATTTCTTCCCTCTACCTCTGGTCTTCAAGTTACTCGTCATAACGCTCGCCTGACGGTACATTGCATGAAGGACTGACGACATGAAGGTAGCAGGTGTGAACCTGACCCCGATCATGACTCTGGTGTGATGTGATGTCCCTGACTGACCTGGACTACAGCGTGGTCTGGGCTGAAATGAAATGACCGGGAACACATGGACACCGCTGGACTGTGTGACAGTGTGTTTCATGTGGACAGGTTTCCAAGGCACTGTGTGTACAGACAGTCCATTTCACAGGGACAGCTGACCGCTGTATTATGTTGAAGACAGTCCATTTCACAGGGACAGCTGACCGCTGTATTATGTTAAAGACAGTCCATTTCACAGGGACAGCTGACCGCTGCATTGTGTACAGACAGGCCATTTCACAGGACAGCTGACCACTGCATTGTGTACAGACTGTCCATTTCACAGGGACAGCTGACCGCTGCATTGTGTACAGACAGTCCATTTCACAGGGACAGCTGACCGCTGTATTGTGTACAGACAGTCCATTTCACAGGGACAGCTGACCGCTGTATTGTGTACAGACAGTCCATTTCACAGGGACAGCTGACCGCTGTATTATGTTGAAGACAGTCCATTTCACAGGGACAGCTGACCGCTGTATTATGTTGAAGACAGTCCATTTCACAGGGACAGCTGACCGCTGTATTATGTTGAAGACAGTCCATTTCACAGGGACAGCTGACCGCTGTATTATGTTGAAGACAGTCCATTTCACAGGGACAGCTGACCGCTGTATTATGTTGAAGACAGTCCATTTCACAGGGACAGCTGACCGCTGTATTATGTTGAAGACAGTCCATTTCACAGGGACAGCTGACCGCTGTATTATGTTGAAGACAGTCCATTTCACAGGGACAGCTGACCGCTGTATTATGTTGAAGACAGTCCATTTCACAGGGACAGCTGACCGCTGTATTATGTTGAAGACAGTCCATTTCACAGGGACAGCTGACCGCTGTATTATGTACAGTCCATTTCACAGGGACAGCTGACCGCTGTATTATGTGAAGACAGTCCATTTCACAGGGACAGCTGACCGCTGTATTATGTTGAAGACAGTCCATTTCACAGGGACAGCTGACCGCTGTATTATGTGAAGACAGTCCATTTCACAGGGACAGCTGACCGCTGTATTATGTTGAAGACAGTCCATTTCACAGGGACAGCTGACCGCTGTATTATGTTGAAGACAGTCCATTTCACAGGGACAGCTGACCGCTGTATTATGTTGAAGACAGTCCATTTCACAGGGACAGCTGACCGCTGTATTATGTTGAAGACAGTCCATTTCACAGGACAGCTGACCGCTGCATTATGTTAAAGACAGTCCATTTCACAGGACAGCTGACCGCTGTATTATGTACAGTCCATTTCACAGGGACAGCTGACCGCTGTATTATGTTGAAGACAGTCCATTTCACAGGGACAGCTGACCGCTGTATTATGTACAGTCCATTTCACAGGGACAGCTGACCGCTGTATTATGTTGAAGACAGTCCATTTCACAGGGACAGCTGACCGCTGTATTATGTTGAAGACAGTCCATTTCACAGGGACAGCTGACCGCTGTATTATGTTGAAGACAGTCCATTTCACAGGGACAGCTGACCGCTGTATTATGTTAAAGACAGTCCATTTCACAGGGACAGCTGACCGCTGTATTATGTACAGTCCATTTCACAGGGACAGCTGACCGCTGTATATGTTGAAGACAGTCCATTTCACAGGGACAGCTGACCGCTGTATTATGTTAAAGACAGTCCATTTCACAGGGACAGCTGACCGCTGTATTATGTTTAAGACAGTCCATTCACAGGACAGCTGACCGCTGTATTTGTGAAGACAGTCCATTTCACAGGGACAGTTGACCGCTGTATTGTGTTGAAGACAGTCCATTTCACAGGGACAGCTGACCGCTGTATTATGTTGAAGACAGTCCATTTCACAGGGACAGCTGACCGCTGCATTGTGTACAGACAGGCCATTTCACAGGACAGCTGACCACTGCATTGTGTACAGACAGTCCATTTCACAGGGACAGCTGACCGCTGCATTGTGTACAGACAGTCCATTTCACAGGAACAGCTGACCGCTGCATTCTGTACAGACAGTCCACACAGCTGACCACTGCATGTGTACACACAGTCCATTTCACAGGGACAGCTGACCACTGCATTGTGTACAGACAGTCCATTTCACAGGGACAGCTGACCGCTGCATTGCGTACAGACAGTCCATTTCACAGGGACAGCTGACCACTGCATTGTGTGCAGACAGTCCACACAGCTGACCGCTGCATTGCGTACAGACTGTCCATTTCACAGGGACAGCTGACTGCTGCATTGTGTACAGACAATCCATTTCACAGGGACAGCTGACCGCTGCATTGCGTACAGACTGTCCATTTCACAGGGACAGCTGACTGCTGCATTGTGTACAGACAATCCATTTCACAGGGACAACTGACCACTGCATTGTGTACAGACAGTCCATTTCACAGGGACAGCTGACCACTGCATTGTGTACACACAGTCCATTTCACAGGGACAGCTGACCGCTGCATTGTGTACAGACTGTCCATTTCACAGGGACAGCTGACCACTGCATTGTGTGCAGACTGTCCATTTCACAGGGACAGGTGACCACTGCATTGTGTACAGACAGCCCATTTCACAGGGACAGCTGACCGCTGCATTGTGTGCAGACTGTCCATTTCACAGGGACAGCTGACCGCTGCATTGTGTACAGACTGTCCATTTCACAGGGACAGCTGACCACTGCATTGTGTACACACAGCCCATTTCACAGGGACAGCTGACCGCTGCATTGTGTAGAGACAGCCCATTTCACAGGGACAGCTGACCGCTGCATTGTGTGCAGACTGTCCATTTCACAGGGACAGCTGACCGCTGCATTGTGCACAGACAGTCCACATCTCACATGGATGGCTCTGATCCCGCAACGGACTCTTCGTCTACATGGTTGGCTGCACACCAAAACTGAATGTCCTGAGTCCTTGTTTAGGTCAAGTAATTATCGAAAAGCACCATGAGATGGTTTTAAGAATTTCTGATTGTGGCTGAAAGTTGATTTACCTTTACGTCTGAAAGTTAATTCACCGTGTGTTTTTTTTCCCTTTCTTATGCCCATCAGGGTACATACCCCATGGTTGAAAAAAAAAAAGAGATTGAAATTAAAGGAATTGGACAATTCGGGGGCAGGGGGGGGGGGACCACCTGGCGCAATTATATAGGTGAGTTCGATTCCTGAAATGTGACGTCAGGTAAGGGGTAGCACATGCATTTGTAGATTGTGAATGATTTCAGAGGCAGAAGTCCTTAAAACCAATGATGGTGGTGGTAGTGGGGTGGAGGGTGGGAAAGGGGGTGGTTCATCTGATCTTTTATCAGTTTCATGTCAAATGTGTGGCTCAAGTTTACATTACACCTCAAAATGCTTATACGGATTGCACAGTGATTCCGTGTAAAATCTTAATGGTGGCGTGCGGCCTGTACGGCTCACACGGCTCCGGATGCCGCACGTTTAAGCAATTCCAGAACACTGATGAAGCTGCCGTCTTCCAGACTGTGGCCCTGTCAGACAGCAGGAAGAACGGGGAGACGAGGCCATGCATTTCAGTTAAAACCTTATCCTGTGATTTACCACCACGCTGAGAGCGACAGCCGCCAATGAACTGGTCACTGATGTCGCCCTCACTATCTCTGGTTCATCTGTCAATGCCTCTTCTCTCTCTCTCTCTCTCTCTCTCTCTCTCCTCTCTCTCCTCTCTTCTCTCTCTCTCTCGTGTGTGTGTGTGTGTGTGTGTGTGTGTGTGTGTGTGGTGTTGTGTGCGAGAGAGAGAGAGAGAGAGAGAGAGAGAGAGAGAGAGGTGTGTGTGTGTGTGTGTGTGTGTGTGTGTGTGTGTGTGTGTGTGTGTGTGTGTGTGTTTTGTAAGAATGGAAAGGCTTGTGGGATAGATAAAATACGAAATGGATATATAAAACAAAGCATTCCAATTCTCAAAATAAGTTATTGTAAACTTTTCAATAAAGGTATCGATGCAGGGACCATACCAGAAGAATGGTTAATTGGTCTTATTCTGCCAATATGCAAAAGAAAAGGTAGTAAAATGGACTGTAACAATTATAGAAGTATAACCCTTTTGAGTTGTGTTGGAAAACTGTTCACAACAATTTTGAATAACGTTTGACAAATTTTATTGAGAATAACAACACACTCTCGGAAAATCAAGCTGGTTTTCGACGCGGTCATTCTGCAACAGATCATATATTTGTTTTAAAAAGTTTGATTGATATTTTCAATAGTCGTAAAATGCAATTGTTTTGTTGATTTCACAAAAGCGTTTGATTCAGTTTGGAGGCAAGGATTATGGCAAAAACTTATCAAAAAAGGTGTAAATGGAAAGATTTTGTAAGTAATCACAAATATTTATCATCAAATAAAATCTGGTATATTCATAAATGGGAGTCAACCTGAATATGTTGACAGTTTTTGAGGTTTTCGACAAGGTGAAAATCTTTCACTTCTGCTATTTTCTTTGCATTTGAATGATCCTGAACAATATCTTACAGATCGTAACTGTGCTTTCATAAATATTGATTTAAATCTTCCGGATTCAGATTTATTATGTTACATTAGTTTACTTTTACTTTTGTATGCTGATGATATTGTTATCACTGCAGAATTTTTCTGTGGTTTACAGCATGCTCTGATGTATTAAGTGAGTATTGTGATACATGGAAGCTTAATGTTAATGTAACAAAAACAAAGGTTGTAGTCTTTAATGGACGCAATAATCATGGGAAAAATCCTAAAGTTCAGAAACCAGTCTACAGAAATAGTACACACTTTCAAATATTTAGGTATGATTTTTAGCAGAATATAATTTTTTTATAAATGTAAGAAGTATCTGTATGACCAAGCGCAATGCGCAATGTTTTCTTTATTAAAGATGGCAAGACTTCAAAATTTGCCTATGAACATTGTACTGGACCTATACTAGTCAAAGGTATTGCCTGTACTTTTATATGTGTGGAAATTTGGGGATATAGTAATTTAAAGGTAATGGAATGTTTTCAGCTTAAATTTTTGAAGTATCTTTTTCATTTAAATCGTTCTACAAAAAAACTGATACATGGAGAACTAGGAATACATCCTGTTTTAGTTCAAGTACATGCACGAATGATAAAATTCTGGTCATCATTACTTTCTCCACAAACAAACAAATATTCATCTAGATTGTATAAAGTATTGAATGACTTATATAGAAATCAGGGTTTTACATCTAGATGGCTGATGTGTATACATGATATCCTAATAGAAACGGGATTCGACTGTGTTTGGGAGACAAAAATTTTTGTCTGTTCAGTCCTTGTAGAAACGTTCGTAATTCAGTAGAAACTATTTACATACGTGCATGGAAAGATGCTTTAGAGTAAAGTAATAAGTGTTTATTTTATAGGAATTTTAAAACAAAGGTTTGCCGTGAAAAGTATATTGAAATGTTGCCTGATGTTTATATAAACCCACTAATTCGGTTTCGTTGTGGTAATCATAAACTCATGATAGAAATAAGCAGACGATTTGGAATACCTCACGATGAACGATTCTGTCGGGACTGCGACCAGAATGACCTTGGTGATGAATTTCATTTTGTAATGAAATGCACCAAATATAAAAATATTAGAAATCAGTTTATACCAAGAACATTTACATGCTTTATTTTTTTAAGTCCGTGTTCAACTGTTATCGTTTGCTATGTGGTGGTAAAAAAAAAAGTGTTGCTAAACTTCGCAAAGTTTTTAAAACTTAGTTAAGTTGTGTAACGTTGTATTCAGTGTGTTAATTATCGGGAAAATTTTCGGATGTTTGATGAGTTTCATGTACATTTGTTTGATTTGTTTCAAGTCCTCCATGCCCCAAAAGGGGTCACAGGATTAACATCTTTGAATCTTTGTGTGTGTGTGTGTGTGTGTGTTGTGTGTGTGTGTGTGTGTGTGTGTGTGTGTGTGTGTGTGCGCGCGCGCGCAAGCATGTGTGTTTGTGTATGTGAGTGTGCGTGCTTGTGTGCTTGTGTGTGTGTGGTGTGTGTGTGTGTGTGTGGGTGTGTGTGTGTGTGTGTGTGTGTGTGTGTGTGTGTGTGTGTGTGCGTGTGCGCGCGATTGCGTGCGTGCTGCGTGCGTGCGTGCGTGCGTGCGTGCGTGCAGTGTGTGGTGTGCGCGCTCGTGTATTTCTTAACTTAATATCTTCACAAACCGAGTGGTGTAAAGACTGCTGATAATGATTAGACATTGTTGATACTGTTATGTGTGCACATGATTGGTGTAAGACTTATTAATGATGTAGATATGTTAACTGCATGTTTGTCAGATGATTGTGTGTAAGACATTATTTATAATGATTAGACTATTGTTAATACTGTCATGCGTGTCAATGATGGTGTAAAGACTGTTATATAACGATTAGACTATATTAATACTGTTATGTATGTTATATGATGGGTGTAAAGACTGCTATTTAAGGCCCCAAACTGTTGTTAAACTGGATGTAGGCACCGGCTGTTGTATAGCTAGTGTCAAAACACACCAGGCTGTTGTATAGCTAGTGTCAAAACACACCAATCTGAGCGGCACCAGGCTTGTTGTATAGCTAGTGTCGAAACACACCAGGCTGTTGTATAGTAGTGTCGAAACACACCAGGCTGTTGTATAGCTAGTGTCGAAACACACCAGGCTGTTGTATAAGCTAGTGTCGAAACACACCAGGCTGTTGTATAGCTAGGGTCGAAGCACACCAGGCTGTTGTATAGCTAGTGTCAAACACACCAGGCTGTTGTATAGCTATGTCGAAACACACCAGGCTGTTGTATGCTAGTGTCGAAACACACCAGGCTGTTGTATAGCTAGTGTCGAAACACACCAGGCTGTTGTTAGCTAGTGTCGAAAACACACCAGGCTGTTGTTAGCTAGTTCGAAAACACCAGGCTGTTGTATAGCTAGTGTCGAAACACACCAGCTGTTGTATAGCTAGTGTCGAAACACACCAGGCTGTTGTATAGCTAGTGTCGAAACACACCAGGCTGTTGTATAGCTAGTGTCGAAACACACCAGGCTGTTGTATAGCTAGTGTCGAAACACACCAGGCTGTTGTATAGCTAGTGTCGAAACACACCAGGCTGTTGTATAGCTAGTGTCGAAACACACCAGGCTGTTGTATAGCTAGTGTCGAAACACACCAGACCTGCAGCCAGCATCAGCCAGTGAGAAAGAAATGTTACGCAGCCACACGAAGCTGTCGGTTAGGCCAGTGCCACGGGTCACCAGGGTTTATGCAGAAACTATCTAACGACAAGTCAAAGGTTGAACTGACAGGTCAAAGGGTGCAGGGCACCGGGACCGGAGTTAAGACAGACTGGGGCACTAGGATTTATGTGTGAAATTGATTTCAAAAAGAATTATTTGTAAGTGCGCCACACAACAGGGACGAACAATTTACAAGAAAACTTTGATTAACTAGTCATCATCTTTCAACATTTGTTTCCGTTTCTGCCTGCAGTCAGCTCACTGTGAAACTATGTAAGTGTAGTCACAGCCGCCTCGGCCACCAAGATGTGAGTGCCTGACGTGGGGCATCGTGCTGGTCATGAAAACAGGCGACGGGCAGTGGAATGGTGCCAGGAACCGATGTCCGGGTAAGGGGGGCAAAGACTGTCAGCCTTTGACTGGCAAACTACGCCCAGCAGCTGCCAGTTTGGCTCAACGTGTTGTCTGGCTGGAAGTGTCCCTGAGAGACTATTGTGAGGACAGGAAGGGTCACCTGGAATGATCGGGGAGCACTGGAGGCCGTGATCTCTGCAGTACGGCCAGCAGTTAGCCCAGCGGGTCAATGCCTCTCTGGCCACCACCTGATCCCGCACTGGACAGGTCAGTGCCCTCATCCCCCTGTGCTGAATGGTGCTCTGTTCAAAGTCTTATAGGTGATGAAGTTTCTCAATAATCCCCTTAACGATGGTCTTGTGTTTCGAGAGCCCAGAGGTTGTTTTGTTTGGCGTTTAGGTGTGTCGGTGGCTAGTCATGCGATCGATGACACTTTGTTCATCAACCACTGTCTCTTTCAGTGTCTCGGTGGCCAGTCATCCGATCGATGACACTTTGTTAATCAACCACTGTCTCTTTCAGTGCGACGTTGACGGCTCGCGCATCAATGATGTATGGCCGACGGATTCATTCTTGCGGTCAACGATTCTTTCTGGATTGTCAGTCTGTCAATAGTCATACAGGTCACTCCCTTCCGCGTTGAAGACGATCATCTCTGGTAACAGTCGTCTATAGGTTTTTGAACCATTTAGCACAGCGTTTTTTTGGAAGTCCTCGTGTAAATCACGGTACAATTTTCATCAACATGTATACACATCAATGATTGTAGATTCACTATCGTCAATATCACAGTGTGTGACACTGATCCTGCACCGATTTCGTCATAATTGACACATCCCACTCCCCTTCCCCAAAAGAAGTGCTGTGTGTTAATCACCTGGCAGCACCTCCTGGAAGTCCTGAATAAAGTCTGTCGCAACGTCACCTACTGCGTGCACCAGTGTGGTTGTCAGCATCAGCCTAGTGGACGCCGCATTGTCACTGACGTCCAACAAATCCACTGATGTGAACATGTATCTCCTTTCCATTCCAGCCACCCGCAGGTCAGAGGTATCCCGTATGGCAGTGCCTACGACTAAAAAGGATGCTCCAAATGACCTCTTCAACCAGAAGCTAATTCCTAAGACGGGGAACACCTGCAAGCAAAGGAAAGCGACAGAGTCCCTTTTATAATACCCACAACCCACCTACCCTCCTTGAGCAGATGGCTGAGAGAGCTGATGCCTACATTACACCAGAGCCGACGGATGAAGCGAGCCATGCCACTTCCCCCTATTGTTGGAGAAGAAGAGCATCAGCATAAGAAGACTCCTGATGCCCTCTTGCCCACCTACCCCAAAGCCAGAGTAGGCCAGGGTGTTACAAAGCTCAGCGAAAAGGTGCATACTCTGCAGCGACATCTGGAAGAAACCCGCACCTTCAGCAGCGCAGAACCGCAAGCAAATTCACCATCAGGACGAACGTAGGATGCAACAGCAAGAACGTAATCTACCTGGTGGACTGCGCGCTGCAGAGATGTCCAGTACGTGGGTGAGACTGGCCAGGCGGTCAAGAAACGATCCTCACTCACCGTTCAGACATCAAGGCTCAGCGCATGGACCCCAAGGACAAAGCGACGACCAGGGAGGGTAACAAAAGGGAAATGCTGGTCGCCGTCACTTCCAGAGCACAGACCACCATCTGGACGACCTGCAGAGTGACCGTGATTGAGCAGATCGGGGCACAGGACCAGCACAGACCACCACTGGACACCTGAGAGTGACCGTGATGAGCAGACTCGGGGCGGCAGGACCACACAGACCACCATCTGACGACCTGAAGTGACCGTGACGGAGCAGATCGGGGCGACAGAACCAGCACAGACCACCATCTGGACGACCGGAAGTGACCGTGATTGAGCGGATCGGGGCACAGAACCAGCACAGACCACCATCTGGACGACCTGAGAGTGACCGTGATGGAGCAGATCGGGGCGGCAGGACCAGCACAGACCACCATCTGGACGACCTGGGAGTGACCGTGATGGAGCAGATCGGGGCGACAGAACCAGCACAGACCACCATCTGGACGACCTGGGAGTGACCGTGATTGAGCGGATCGGGGCGACAGAACCAGCACAGACCACCATCTGGACGACCTGAGAGTGACCGTGATGGAGCAGATCGGGCGACAGGACCAGCACAGACCACCATCTGGACGACCTGAGAGTGACCGTGATTGAGCAGATCGGGGCGGCAGGACCAGCACAGACCACCATCTGGACGACCTGAGAGTGACCGTGATGGAGCAGATCAGGGCGACAGAACCAGCAGCCCATACAGTGCGCAAGCAGAGGGAAAGAATCTGTACATTCAGTCCAGCCGGGTACATAGTTGTTAGTTTGTACAACTAACAACTATGTACTCGGCTGGACTGAATGTCTGGGATTAGCCCCGGTGTGTGTGAGCAAGTGTGTGTGTGTGGTGTGTGGTGTGTGTGTGTGTTGTGTGTGTGTGTGTGTGTGTGTGTGAGTATGTGTGTGCGGGTGTGTATGAGTGGGTGCGTGTGGTGTGTGTGTTGTGTGTGTGGTGTGTGTGTGTTGTTTTGGGTGTGATGTGCTTCAAATCTTACAGATTTTCCTTGGTTAAACATGGTATGTGTGTGTGTGTGTGTGTGTGTGTGTGTGTGTGTGTGTGTGTGTGTGTGTGTGTGTGTGTGTGTGTTTTAATGCTTACATTCATGTTTTGCCGGGTTAAGTTTTAGTGTGTGTGTGTGTGTGTGTGTGTGTGTGTGTGTGTGTGTGTGTGTGTGTGTGTGTGTGAATGTGTGTGTGTGTGTGTGTGTGTGTGTGTGTGTGTGTGTGTGTGTGTGTGTGTGTGAATACTTACAGTTGAATTTTACTAGGTTAAACTTGAGGCTTTCCCTTTTACACCCCTCTTTCTTCCCCCTCCCTCTCCCCACCCTTTCCACGCCCAGTTCCTCCCTCCTCTCTTTTAGTTTTATTCTTTTATCGCGGTGATTCTCGGGCCTGCCTTCATTACTGTTCAGGAAGATAGACATGTGCGCACGCGCGCTAGCGCTCAGGTATGGTGTGTGGTTGTGTGTGTCGATCATGTTCAGCTACTGAACTCTTGTATTGAAAAAACCCGTGCATTTCAAATAGGCTTAGTGTGTGATTTTAATTCAGTTGTTTACGTTTTAAGTTCGGTGTTGCTTTCTTACAGTTCGGTCCATGGTTGCAAGTGAAGAAGCTTTAAATAAAGTGAAATATATTTTGCAATTACTCCGGGTGTTTGTAGCTTTTTTAACCATTCTGCCTCCAGTGTTGCAGCAGGAATCCCACAACAGACCGTGTTCCAGAACTGCCCACGGGGCTGGTCATGTCAGTGAGGCACTGCAGCACTACAGTGTCTTTTTCAATGAACAGATCTAGTCTGGAGCCAAAACCACTATAAAAGGAAGTGGACATACACTGGCCGCGAATTACCTCAACAGAATTCACCTATCACCTATCATCTATGACCTATCACTTATCCCGGAGTCTTGAAGACCGTTGGGACGCCACAGAAGACTTCGCAACCAGCTTCCTTCGCTCCTCCCGGTTCTCAGACGCTCTAAGGCAGTTGCTGAGTGTGAGGCCAGTCCATGCACTGATGTTGTCCTCCCATCTCTTTCTCTGTCTTCCTCTCCTTCTGCCTCCTCGCACTGTTCCTTGTAGAGTGGTTTGGCAAGTCCTGCTGACGGCGTGACTGAGGAACTCCATATTGAGTCCACAGCCAGGGTGGAAAGCTGCCACTCAGCCTAGCGGCTACGTGTCCGCGACCAGGGCGAGCTTCCGAGTTAGAGGACATCGGCTGTGGTCAACCCTGGAGAGGGATGGGCCCCGCCAGGTGTCCACTGCCCAAGGCACGCCCCATTAAGATTGGCACAGGAGTTACGCGGGTATAAACGTGGAGGAAGTTAGCGAGAGGGGACGCTTTTTTAGTCTGGCTCCGCGACAGTGCAGTTATTATCCGTGTCCCGTGTATGTTGATTCAGAACAAACATGATCACAGATATTGCAGCAAAACAGACGCACTAAACATACCCAAGGGGTTACGCAAAACGTAGATGATAAAAACGCAGTACTGTGCGCAGTAGAACAGCTACGTTGATTATCACCACAGGGATACAACAGAACACACTACACATTTCACAGGGATAAAACAGAACACAGTAAACACATCACAGGGATACAACAGAACACACTACAACATCACCACAGGGATACAACAGAACACAGTAAACATCTCACAGGGATACAACAGAGACACAGTAAACATCATCACAGGGATAAACAGAACACACTAAACATCTCCACAGGGATAAACAGAACACACTACACATCTCACATGGATACAACAGACACACTACCATCATCACAGGGATACAACAGAACACACTAACATCATCACAGGGATACAACAGAACACACTACACATCTTCACAGGATACAACAGAACACAGTAAACCATCATCACAGGGATACAACAGAACACACTACACATCTCACAGGGATACAAAAGAACACAGTACACATCATCACAGGATACAACAGAACACAGTAAAATCACCACAGGGATACAACAGAACACACTAAACATCATCACAGGGATACAACAGAACACACAAACACATCATCACAGGGATACAACAGAACACAGTAAAATCACACAGGATACAACAGAACACACTAAACATCATCACAGGGATACAACAGAACACAGTACACATCATCACAGGGATACAACAGAACACATAAACATCATCACAGGGATACAACAGAACACAGTAAACATCATCACAGGGACACAACAGAACACAGTAAACATCATCACAGGGTAAACAACAGAACACAGTAACATCACACAGGGATACAACAGAACACACTACACATCATCACAGGGCTACAACAGAACACAGTAAACATCATCACAGGGATACAACAGAACACACTACACATCATCACAGGGATACAACAGAACACACTACACATCATCACAGGTATACAACAGAACACACTAACATCATCACAGGGATACAACAGAACACACTAACATCTTCACAGGGATACAACAGAACACACTACACATCTTCACAGGGATCAATAGAACACAGTACACATCATCACAGGGATACAACAGAACACAGTAAACATCACCACAGGGATACAACAGAACACACTAACATCATCACAGGGATGCAACAGAACACACTACACATCATCACAGGGATACAACAGAACACAGTAAATCATTATCACAGGTTACAACAGAAACACACACTACACAATCATCACAGGGATACAACAGAACACAGTAAACATCATCACAGGGATACAACAGAACACAGTAAACATCATCACAGGGACACAACAGAACACAGTAACATCATCACAGGGATACAACAGAACACAGTAAACATCACATGGATACAACAGAACACAGTAAACATCATCACAGGGATACAACAGAACACACTACACATCATCACAGGGATACAACAGAACACACTACACATCATCACAGGGATACAACAGAACACACTACACATCATCACAGGATACAACAGAACACGACTACACATCTTCACAGGGATACAATAGAACACAGTAAACATCATCAAGGGATACAACAGAACACAGTAAACATCACCACAGGGATACAACAGAACACAGTAAACATCATCACAGGATACAACATAACACACTAAACATCATCACAGGGATACAACAGAACACACTACACATCATCACAGGGATACAACAGAACACACTACACATCATCACAGGTATACAACAGAACACACTACACATCATCACAGGGATACAACAGAACACACTACACATCTTCACAGGGATACAACAGAACACACTACACTCTTCACAGGGATACAACAGAACACAGTAAACATCATCACAGGGATACAACAGAACACAGTAAACATCACCACAGGGATACAACAGAACACACTAAAGATCATCACAGGGATACAACAGAACACACTACACATCATCACAGGGATACAACAGAACACAGTAAACATCATCACAGGGATACAACAGAACACACTACACATCATCACAGGAATATAACAGAACACAGTAAACATCATCACAGGGATACAACAGAACACAGTAAACATCATCACAGGGACACAACAGTACACAGTAAACATCATCACAGGGATACAACAGAACACAGTAAACATCATCACAGGGATACAACAGAACACAGTAATCATCATCACAGGGATACAACAGAACACACTACACATCATCACAGGGATACAACAGAACACACTACACATCATCACAGGGATACAACAGAACACACTACACATCTTCACAGGGATACAACAGAACACAGTAAACATCATCACAGGGATACAACAGAACACAGTAAACATCACCACAGGGGTACAACAGAACACACTACACATCATCACAGGGATACAACAGAACACACTACACATCATCACAGGGATACAACAGAACAGACACATTGAGGATTACGACAGGGACACAACTGTGTGTGTGTGTGTGTGTGTGTGTGTGTGTGTGGTGTGTGTGTGTGTTGGTGTGTGTGTGTGTGTGATAGTGACAGAGACAGAGACAGAGGGAGAAGTGGGTAGGGGCGGAGTGGGGGGAGGGCCAGGATGACGGAATGAAAGCCATGTTATTGAGAAGACACAGACGACGGGGTAGCAATTCATGAATAACCATCACTATACCAACAGACACAATGGATCAACACCATTTCTGTCAGCCAGTATACAGTAGACATACAGTACACATGACATACAGAACGCACAACACGTGTTTATTCACGTGTCCACTCGACAGTTCTTGTGTGGCAAATGAGAAATCTCGCATACGCGGAACACGCCGGGGGGCAAATCTGGAGTGGGGACTCCGGTGTGACGTCGTGCCGCAGTATCTGGAACGCGCACGTGAGGCAAAAGAGACAGACGTGGAGAGGAAAAGTGAATAAAGAGACGCTAGACTGCCTGATTGATCGCTTGACTCGCAACCCTGTCTGCATACATATAGAGATTATGACTGGCCACACAGAAGATACAGAAACAGAGCGAGACAGAGAGAGAGAGAAGAGAAGAGAAGAGAGAGGAGAGAGAGAGAGAGAGAGAGAGAAGAGAGAACAGCATACAAACATATTGAGAACAGACAGAGACACGGAGAGAGAGAGAGAGAGAGAGAAAAGAGAGAGAGAGAGAGAGAGAGAGAGAGAGCACAGGGAGACAGACAGAGACAGAGAGAGAGAAAGACAGAGAAGAGAAAGACAGACAGACAAAACTGACAGTCAGACTGACAGAAGAGAGAGAGAGAGAAGAGAGAGAGAGAAGAGAGAGAGAGAGAGCGAACGAGACAGACAGACAGACAGACAGACAGAGACAGAGAAAGAGACAGAAAAGAGAGAGAGAGAGAGAGAGAGAGAGAGAGAGAGAGAGAGAGAGAAAAGACAGAAGACAGAGACAGACAGACAGAGACAGAGACAGGGTGACAGAAAGACAGAGAGAGACAGAGCGAAAGGTGTTCGGAAAGGAGCGACTTCGGAAGTAGTCTGCACAATTGGGAATAGGTCCATCAATCGTCTGAAAGACAAGCTAGGCCGACGGTTTTGTTTTGTTTTGTTTTTTTCCCCCCAATATTCACATAACTGAACAGTATAGTTTAAACATAATTTGCCAGTCAACTGTAACGACAAGCAAACAAGCGTTCCATTTCTTTCTCCTTTTTTCTTCTTTTTTTTCTTCTTTCTTTTTCTTCATCAAGGAAAGAAGATCCACAGTCAGTCGGTAGCGTTAATGAAGGGGACGGCCGGACCACAAATGATAGTTATTGCGACACAAAAGAAATCGGCAACCCCATTTCTTCCTTTTACCCCATACACTCTCCTCCTCCTCCCCCCCCCCCCCACCCCACCCCCACCCCCCTGTTCCTCTCTTTGCTTTACTGATGAGGAAATACAAGAATTCAGGTGCTATTCTGGAAGCGTCAATGGCCGCCAGGGCGTCAGAAATGGCCCTCTGAACGGTCAGATTCATCCACCAGACGCGCTACCAGCCTCCTGTCGCAGTTTAGCATTTGGCTCCAGACGACTCCTGACCTTTTTGCTCATCTAATTCGTAACGGACAGCTCAGACGTTATCGGCAAAGATACTGCCATAATAAATCCCTAAAAGGTGGCTCTCGGAAAGTCTTAGATCTCTCAAATTGCAGACTGTGTTGTGTGCTATTGTCTTTTCGCTTCGTTTTTGTAGCGTCTTTCGCTCTTTCTTTTTTATTTTCCTTCCCTTTTCTATGTTCCATTCAGTTCTTTCAAAATATCTCTCTTTCCGCCTTTTTTTGTGTTTGTTCCAGATTTTGTTTTGTGCTTACTGCACTTTAAGAATGCGTGAAGGACACAGACAATGAAATAGAGAAAAATGTGCCTAAAAGGTCACGGAAGTCTGTGATCTCTGGAAATCGTGCAAAGACGCGGTGCATCTTCTTTCGACTTCACTTCTTGTAAGTCGTCATCCCCTTCATGTATATTTGATTCCCCCCTTCATCTACTTCATCAGTCTGTTCACCCTTTCGACCTTCTCGCTATTCTCCCCCTTCATCGTACGATCTCGCACCCCCTTATCGTACCCATGCTGATTCTCCCCCTTCATCGTACCTCATCTCGCTGATTCTCCCCCTTCATCGTACCTCATCTCGCTGATTCTCCCCCTTCATCGTACCTCATCTCGCTAATTCTCCCCCTTCATCGTACCTCATCTCGCTGATTCTCCCCCTTCATCGTACCTCATCTCGCTGATTCTCCCCCTTCATCGTACCTCATCTCGCTGATTCTCCCCCTTCATCGTACCTCATCTCGCTGATTCTCCCCCTTCATCGTACCTCATCTCGCTGATTCTCCCCCTTCATCGTACCTCATCTCGCTGATTCTCCCCCTTCATCGTACCTCATCTCGCTGATTCTCCCCCTTCATCGTACCTCATCTCGCTGATTCTCCCCCTTCATCGTACCTCATCTCGCTGATTCTCCCCCTTCATCGTACCTCATCTCGCTGATTCTCCCCCTTCATCGTACCTCATCTCGCTGATTCTCCCCCTTCATCGTACCTCATCTCGCTGATTCTCCCCCTTCATCGTACCTCATCTCGCTGATTCTCCCCCTTCATCGTACCTCATCTCGCTAATTCTCCCCCTTCATCGTACCTCATCTCGCTGATTCTCCCCCTTCATCGTACCTCATCTCGCTGATTCTCCCCCTTCATCGTACCTCATCTCGCTGATTCTCCCCCTTCATCGTACCTCATCTCGCTGATTCTCCCCCTTCATCGTACCTCATCTCGCTGATTCTCCCTCCTCATCGTACCTCATCTCGCTGATTCTCCCCCTTCATCGTACCTCATCTCGCTGATTCTCCCCCTTCATCGTACCTCATCTCTCTAATTCTCCCCCTTCATCGTACCTCATCTCGCTGATTCTCCCTCCTCATCGTAACTCATCTCGCTGATTCTCCCCCTTCATCGTACTCATCTCGCTGATTCTCCCCCTCATCGTACCTCATCTCTCTAATTCTCCCCCTTCATCGTACCTCATCTCGCTGATTCTCCCTCCTCATCGTAACTCATCTCGCTGATTCTCCCCTTCATCGTACCTCATCTCTCTAATTCTCCCCCTTCATCGTACCTCATCTCGCTGATTCTCCCTCCTCATCGTACCTCATCTCGCTGATTCTCCCCCTTCATCGTACCTTATCTCGCTGATTCTCCCCCTTCATCGTACCTCATCTCGCTGATTCTCCCCCTCATCGTACCTCATCTCTAATTCTCCCCCTCATCGTACCTCATCTCGCTGATTCTCCCCCTTCATCGTACCTCATCTCTCTAAATCTCCCCCTTCATCGTACCTCATCTCGCTGATTCTCCCTCCTCATCGTACCTCATCTCGCTGATTCTCCCCCTTCATCGTACCTCATCTCGCTGATTCTCCCCCTTCATCGTACCTCATCTCGCTGATTCTCCCCCCCTCCTCATCGTACCTCATCTCGCTGATTCTCCCCCTTCATCGTACCTCATCTCGCTGATTCTCCCCCTTCATCGTACCTCATCTCGCTGATTCTCCCCCTTCATCGTACCTCATCTCGTCTAATTCTCCCCCTTCATCGTACCTCATCTCTCTAATCTCCCCCTTCATCGTACCTCATCTCTCTAATTCTCCCCCTTCATCGTACCTCATCTCTCTAATTCTCCCCCTTCATCGTACCTCATCTCTCTAATTCCCCCTTCATGTACTCATCTCTCTAATCCCCCTTCATCGTACCTCATCTCGCTGATTCTCCCCCTTCATCGTACCGTGACACACTCCTCTCTGTCATCAGCAGTCATCTTCCATCGTCTCCAGGCAGCAAGCTATCTTTCCGTATTACGTCACAGCGGTCCGAGACACATGACTTTGAAAGCGTGATTCAGCCAGCCTTGGCTGAGGAGGATGACGTGATCACAGTGAGGACTGAAGTGTGTGGTGTCTGCCGGTGCCATTGCTGTCTCTGAACTCCTCATGCTGTTTCTGAACTCCTCATGTTGTCTCTGAACTCCTCATGCTGTCTCTGAACTCCCATGCTGTCTCTGACTCCTCATGTGTCTCTGAGCTCCTCATGTTGTCTCTGACCTCCTCATGTTGTCTCTGACCTCCTCATGTTGTCTCTGAACTCTTCATGTTGTCTCTGAACTCTTCATGTTGTCTCTGAACTCCTGGTGTTGTCTCTGAACTACTCACTGTCTACGAATCAAAGCCTGCATGACGTCCATTGACTAGGACGACGGGACAGCATGACAGCTGAGAATGATGGGACAAATGACAGCTGAAAACAACGGGACTACTGGACAATTGTGAACAACGGGACAACTGGATAACTGAGAATGATGGACAACAGGACAACTGAGAATGATGGGATAACAGGACAACTGGGAACAACAGGACAGTCGAGAACAACAGGACAGCTGATAACGAGGGAACGACAGGACAGCTGAGAAACACGTCGTTCCTTATGTAACTGGTCACATCATCTGAAGAAGGCAGGACGGTGACAACGTTCTGATGGTCACGGGTATTATCATGAAGAAGACAGAGCGATGACAACTTCTGGTAATAATGATAAATCAAAGCATTTCAAAAGCGCCTTGCCTAAGGTTCTGGCGCTGACAATCACACTCTCGTGTACACAGCGGGCTGCCTACTGCGTAGTGCCTACTGAAGACTGCCTGCCCGCGCTTCATTCAGTCGTTTTTCCCGTGTCATCCATCAATATCGTTCACTAATTGCTTCCTTCCTGCCTTCATTCTTCCATTTCCTCACGCAGGGTGCATGATATTTGCAACGTGTCATCCATATCAACGGCCAAACTGGCCTTCCTCTTCGAAGTTGGTCATAGGATTGAACGTGTGTGCAAGATGTTATTGTGTGCTAATTCAACCACGGAACCTCGGTTTACGTCTTATTTGAAGGACCGTTCTGGGAAATATAGTCAGAACAAATGTTAACTCCGAGGGAAAAAATGCCCCTATACTGCAACGGCCCCGCGGAGATTCGAACCCCAAACACAGGATTAGCACCATCACGAGTCCGGCGCTCTACCACTGAGCTCTTCCGGTCCCCACAGGTGCTCAGAGGTATTATCTGAAGAAGACAGGACGACCACGTGTTGGTGCTCACAGGTGTACGACTGACGCGACTCCTAATGTCACTGTTGACTGCCAACATGAACCGATGAAGGGAGAAGGAGAGATCACTGGCTGCCTGAGGACACTGACCCAGTGAAGACACACAGACGCCTGAGGACACTGACCCAGTGAAGACACACAGACGCCATGGTGGCAGCACAGTGACTTTTGTCCCTTGCTGCAGGGGTATTCTGGTCCCCAGGACTCCCCCAGGCCTTGGAGGTCGTTATCCCCCCCCCCCCCCCCCTGGATTAATTAACCCCTCTCTATGGCTCTGCTGTTCAGGAACACCAAACCACCACTGACCTTTTGTTCCTTCAGTCTGTCCTGACAGCGGCTGGTAGTTGACTGGTCTGATACCTACAGTAGTCGAAAGGAAAGGTCAAGGGAGGCAGGGACTAGAACACGGTAATAACGAACTTCTTCTTCTTCTGCGTACGCAGGCCGATACTCCTGCGGACACCCCCTGTATAAGGAGTGGAATTTTGTGTGTATGACCGTTTTTTTATCCCGCCATTAAGGCAGCCATACTCCAACTTCGGGGAAGATGCATGCTGTGTGCAACGTGTCATCCATACCAACGGCCAAACTGGCCTTCTTTTCTGAAAGTTGGTGATGGGATGTTACATGTGTGCAAGATGTTATGCGTGCGTTCACACACGGAACCTCGGTTTATAGTCTCATTCGAAGGATTGTATGGGAAATTGAATCAGAACTAATGTTAACTCCGAGGGAAAAATCCCCCTGTACCGAAACGGCCCGGCGGAGATTCGAACCCGCGAGCCCAAGATTACGAGTCCGGCGCTCTACCACTGAGCTATTCCGGCCCCCAGTAATAACGAACGAGCAGGGTCATTCTTTCTCTCACGATGAAACTCATCACATTTCCATGACTTCAAACGAAAGCGCGATTACTCTTCCGTGCCTGAGTTTGACTGTATTCGAGATCAAAAAGGCTGTGCCAGGTTTCAGTAACTGTCAATTTGTTTTTTTTCATTTCTCCAGTTGTTGTTGCCTTGTATGAACGCCAGACAAAGGGTATGCGGGCGAGGCTGGAACATCCTTTTTGAGGGGATGTCTCTTTGGTTGTTCTGTGTGCTCTGTGTTGGCATTTCTGCTAGGCGATTTGGTGCCGTTAGCAGCATTCCTTTTGGAGTTAGGGGCGTGAAATTTATTTCATCATTGGTCGTTCACAGTAGCCGGTCATCCCTTCATGTTTTGCCAACAGTTGCTGGCCTTTGTTCACTTCATCTTTACAGCGCCTGATACTCCTTCCGTTAATGCTTGGTGCAGTGGACATTTCTTCACCGTTTGCCTGAAGACTGCGTCATTTCTTTACGTCATGTTTCTAATAGGCAGCATCCCTTCATTAATGCTTATAGTACTCGATGCTTTTTTTTTTCTTAACGTTATGCTTTTAGCTATCGGTACTTTTTAACCTTAGACTGACAACACTTGGTATTTCTTCGCTTTGCGCTCACAACAGTTACATACAAGCATAGAAAACAGCAGAAAGAGCGAAGTCCGCACACCTTGTTGCCGAAACGATTCAAACCAGAATGGCGCTGGGACGAGAAACACAAGGTTCTCAGGAGAGCGCAGACGTCCACCACACTCACACAACCCTTTGCTCCCTTTGTTCCCTTTTCTCCCTTTGCTGCTCTCGGCTGGAATCCAGATCCACACCAGGTCCGACACGTTCTAACATATCTAGTAATCCTGCTTGTTTCCGTTACGTCTCCTGCATTGTTTATTAAAACGAAAAATACAGAAACGCAAAAAAATGCACTATCTCGCATTTGCTTTTTAAAATAACGAAAAATATCAAAGGTGCCTACAATTTACTCAGTTTATTTTAAAGATTACTTCTCCTTTTTATTTTTTACGACAAAAACGTTGGTCGCTTATGCATTGTGCTTGAATATAAACAAGCATACGAGACTGATCTGCGCATTCTTAACCGCCACTTGCAAAGTCCCACATTGTCAAATCAAGTTCAGACAGAAAAGAACCTTCTCCGCGAAAATTGTAGCCTCTTTCTGCGTCACGACAGACAGATGCCAGCCAACAAAACCACCTTATACCCCCATCGCACACCCTTCACCCCCCCCCCCCCCTCTATTACTCTCTCTTCCACGCCCCCCCCCCCCCTCCCCACTCCAGTAAGTTTATTCAGCGTCACATCAACACAAAAGTATGGGCCAACAAATTGAGAGTCTGAGGACAGAACGAAAATTACAGGGAAGACATCGCTGAATTGGAATTACGCAATGGCTTTAACAACACTCTGCTTGTGTGTCTTCAACAAAGTACAGAATTCTACATTTCCTCTTTTCTGCGACTAAGCGAGTTCCCTTTCAACTTTCTTAATCTACACCAAAGTGTTCGTATATTGATGCACGTGCGCACACATGAGTGGAACGTTCCCGGAGCTGCAGACGGTAAAATATTACGAAAGATCTCTGAGGTGCTAGGCAACCTGGCTTCAACATGTCAGTGCCCTTATACACCCAGACACGGAGAAGGCAGGGCGGAAACAAATTCAGTGGGAAGAGAGAGAGAGAGAGAGAGAGAGAGAGAGAGAGAGAGAGAGAGAGAGAGAGAGAGAGGCAGACAGACAGACAGACAGGCAGACAGACAGAGACAGAGACAGAGGGAGCGAGAGAGAGAGAGAGAGAGAGAGACAATGACAATGACAATGACAAAGTTTTATTCAGTTTAGGCCAAGGCCCCTCACTGAAGGGGTATATATACAGAAACAAATGAATAAAGCAAAATATTACCTCTTGCGATCGATATTGTTTACATACAAAAGCATAATATACATGCACATTATTCCCGCACGTACACATCCACTCACATTCCCGGACATTCGTTCACCTCATTCACCTAGTCCTTTCTCCTCCCTTGCACTCCCCCCCCCCCCCCCCCCCCCCCCTCCCTATTCCTTCCCGCAATCCTCCCATTCAATAATATGCACGTTTTATACAACACAAATTCAGGATCATTTTGTTCTGCAAATTAATTATCATATCTCATTAGGAGCATTAATCTTTTTTTGTCTGATTTGCGTCGAAAGAGCGATATATCTAGCTAATTCTTGTAACCTATTAGGATTATCACTTGAAAGAATATTCGCGACACTAATTTCGTTTGGTACTCCAGAAAAGGATACTAAACAGGAACAGTTCTTTCGAATATGATTATAAGCTTCACAGTGAAATAAAAAATGCACCTCGTCTTCACACTCATTGTCGCAACATGGACAACTGGTGTCTTCCTGATTAATTGAAGCATTTAGGAACCATCTTTTACAATTTTTTAGACCAATTACTCTTAACCGAAATCTTGTCAAATTAATTCTGTGCCAATAGTTTCCTAACAAATGTTAAGTATTTCTCTGTTTGAAATATATCCTTAAAGGAATGGTACCATCTATATCTATCATTATTTTCTAACTCAGAATGCCAATTTTGTTTACTACATGCGATAATCCGGTCTTTAAATAAAGAAATAAAGCTGTTTTCATGACCCACCCCTTGGTTTAACCATACTATTCCAAATCCATTTATAGTCAAAATTTTGTGAATATTAGATACCCAGTTGAAATGTCCCGATTCATGCAATGACAAAAGCATTTCATAGGCCTGTCTGCATATTCTTGTCATAGGTAAATTAATCAGTCTTATCCAATATTTTATACATTTCACAGAAGTTCTTATATGAAGTGGATATCTACCTGTTTCTCCGTATGCTTTTTTATTTGAGGCATGTAGGGGGACATTAAGGAATCTTTTAATAGCAAATGTATGTACTGCTTCGATTCGTTTCCCTTCTTCCTCTAATCCCCATACTTCAGCAGCATATGTTAGAATTGGTTCAATCTGAGAATCGAACAGTTTCCAGAACATACCCGGCTCTATTGCGCCTAGTTTTCTTCAATGTTTTGATTATTTCTACAGTACCTCTTCTTCCTTTCCTACAAACATCAGACAAGGCGGCATGTATACTCAGTTTAGTTGTGAAAGACATTCCTAAGTATTTATAAGAATTAGTTACAGCAATTTGATCATTTCCATAGAACCATCTTTCTCTTGTTGCTAAGTAGCCCCCCAATCTAAACACTATTATATTTGTTTTTTCAAGGTTAACTGACAAGTGTAATCTGTCAGCTTCTCTTTTTAGGCCATTTAACTGGTTCTGGAGTCCAACAATAGACTCTGACAATAAGACAACATCATCAGCAAACAATAAAAGAAATAATTCTACTGCACCAGGGATGAGTTGGATACCGTGTTTGCCTGTTTTGGACACTTCAATAGCTAATTCGTTGATAAAAAACGAAAACAATAATGGACTTAGAAGAGAGAGAGAGAGAGAGAGAGAGAGAGAGAGAGAGAGAGAGAAGAGAGAGAGAGAGAGAGAGGAGAGTGAGAGAGGGAGGAAGAAAGAGAGAGAGAGAGAGAGGGGGGAAAGAGAGAGGGAGAGGGAGGGATGAAGAGAGTGAGAAAAGAGAGAGAGAAACTGAGACAGACAGTCAGAGAGACAGACAGAAAGACAGAGAGAGAATGTGTGTGTGTGTGTGTGTGTGTGTGTGTGTGTGTGTGTGTGTGTGTGTGTGTGTGTGTGTGTGTGTGTGTGTGTATGTGCGCGCGCACGCGCGCGCGTACCTTAGTGTGCGCGTGGGATGAGGGATACCTCCCTGTCACGGACCTGTTTGTCGGATGACTGCTCTCGCCTCCTAACGATTTCGTCGTAGCTGTATTGATCTTTCAAACAAATTCCAGCATGATTTCTACGATTGATTTTTTATACGTCTACTTTCTGTCCAGAGTTGTGTTCGTGAAAAGAGATCAATGTCATAACCTATGTCCACCTGAAATATGATCACAAAGACGGTCAACGTGAGGTCATGCATCCACAGGAAATATCACATGGACTGGGAACGTGACGTCATATATTGATCAGAACTATGATCACAAAGACTATGAATGTGGCATTACAGATCCACTATGAATGTGATCATAACATCTTTGAATGTGATGTCACACATCTAAAGACTGTATCGGTCACAAAGTCTTGGAATGTGATGGCACACATCTAAAGATTGTATGGATCACAAAGTCTTTAAATGTGATGTCATACATTCAAAGATTATATCGATCACAAAGTCTTTGAATGTGATGACCCGCATCTAAAAATTGTATTGATCACAAAGTCTCGGAATGTGATGTCACACATCTAAAGATTGTATGGATCATAAAGTCTTTCAATGTGAAGTCACACATCCAAAGATTATATCGATCATAAAGTCTTTGAATGTGATGTCATGTATCTAAAAATTGTATTGATCACAAAGTCTTGGAATGTGATGTCACACATCTAAAGATTGTATCGATCACAAAGTCTTTAAACGTGATGTCACACACATGTAACGATTGTATCGATCACAAAGGCTTTGAATGTGATGTCACACATCTAAAGATTGTACGAAATACAAAGTCTTTAAACGTGATGTCACACACATCTAAAGATTGTATGGATCACAAAGTCTTTAAATGTGATGTCACACATCTAAAGATTGTATGGATCAAAACGTCTGTGCTATATGACGTCAGACATCCACTGCCTATGTGACGACAGAGACACCAAGGACAAGCAGATACGAAATTGCTACATCAACACGACACGGGAAAGGCTGGCTGGCTGGCCGGCAGTGGCTGGTTTATCCGATCATACAGGATTTTGTTCACGTTCCTAAACCACCCAACTCCCTGTCGCCTAACCATCCAGCAAAGTAGGCTTCGGAATATTTTTTTTCTCAGACTCCAGAAACGCCCAATGGCGCGCTAAGGCATCATCAACCCCATCCCCACAATTCCCACCTGGAGAAAGTGAGGGTATTTCGGGAAAGCGCAGCTCACCTCTGCCATTCCGGTGACATACTTTCTGATGCGCCATGTCGACAAATCAACAAAAAGACTTCTCACCGCAAGCACGAGGTTAGGTTCAAACCGACAGGGGTGGCGAGATGGAGTTGGAACAGCAGCGAGGACTCCACTCTCATCAACAACTGGCTTTGTAGCAAAGCACACCACATACTAACGCATGAGCCGATCACACGTTAAGTTGTTTTGCAGTACAATTCTACAATCTCCATCCCCATTCTCCTGTATCCCCCCATCCCCCATCTCCCCAGTCTTGCTTTAAACACTGCACTGGTAACCTTTTGGCGATGTTTGCCTCTATGGGGTACAGGACATTTCAATACATCTCAGTTCACGACAGGAATGAAGTAATAAAGGTTCAGAGCTGACTTTAGTTGTGGCAACAGAGATGGTTACAGAAAAAAATAATGAAGTCTGCTACTTCTGAGAGCAAGAGAGAGAGACGAATAGAGAGAAAGAAGGACAGACAGACAGACTAGACAACAAGACTGACGCACCATGAACAACAGACAGGCAGAATAGACAGATAGACGTACAGGTGAGAGAGTGCGTGTGTATTGTCATACAACTTAAAATAAATTTGACATAATTTTTTAATTAATCACCCAGCATGCGAGCGTGTGTGTGTGTGTGTGTGTGTGTGTTGATTGTGTGTGTGTGGTGTGTTTTTGAGAGAAAAGAGTAGATGTAAAAATGAATTCGAACATCAAAACGCCGTGCATGAACCTATGATCATCATAGATTAGTGCCGTCATTCTTTTCCTTCTATGAGACATCATAGATTTAGTGCCGTCGTTCTTTTCCTTCTATGAGTCATCATAGATTAGTGCCGTCATTCTTTTCCTTCTATGAGACATCATAGATTAGTGCCGTCGTTCTTTTCCTTCTATGAGACATCATAGATTAAGTGCCGTCATTCTTTCCTTCTATGAGACATCATAGATTAGTGCCGTCATTCTTTTCCTTCTATGAGACATCATAGATTAGTGCCGTCATTCTTTTCCTTCTATGAGACATCATAGATTAGTGCCGTCGTTCTTTTCCTTCTATGAGACATCATAGATTAGTGCCGTCATTCTTTTCCTTCTATGAGACATCATAGATTAGTGCCGTCATTCTTTTCCTTCTATGAGACATCATAGATTAGTGCCGTCATTCTTTTCCTTCTATGAGACATCATAGATTAGTGCCGTCATTCTTTTCCATCTATGAGACATCATAGATTAGTGCCGTCATTCTTTTCCTTCTATGAGACATCATAGATTAGTGCCGTCATTCTTTCCTTCTATGAGTCATCATAGATTAGTGCCGTCATTCTTTTCCTTCTATGAGACATCATAGATTAGTGCCGTCGTTCTTTTCCTTCTATGAGACATCATAGATTAGTGCCGTCATTCTTTTCCTTCTATGAGTCATCATAGATTAGTGCCGTCCATTCATTTTTCCTTCTATGAGTCATCATAGATTAGTGCCGTCATTCTTTTCCTTCTATGAGTCATCATAGATTAGTGCCGTCATTCTTTTCCTTCTATGAGTCATCATAGATTAGTGCCGTCATTCTTTCCTTCTGTGAGACATCATAGATTAGTGCCGTCATTCTTTTCCTTCTATGAGTCATCATAGATCAGTGCCGTCATTCTTTCCTTCCTTGTGAGACATCATAGATCAGTGCCGTCATTCTTTTCCTTCTATGAGTCATCATAGTAAGTGCCGTCATTCTTTTCCTTCTAGTGAGTCATCATAGATTAGTGCCGTCATTCTTTTCCTTCTATGAGTCATCATAGATCAGTGGCCGTCGTTCTTTTCCTCTATGAGTCATCATAGATTAGTGCCGTCGTTCTTTTCCTTCTATGAGTCATCATAGATTAGTGCCGTCATTCTTTTCCTTCTATGAGTCATCATAGATAGTGCCGTCATTCTTTTCCTTCTATGAGTCATCATAGATTAGTGCCGTCATTCTTTTCCTTCTATGAGTCATCATAGATTAGTGCCGTCATTCTTTTCCTTCTATGAGTCATCATAGATTAGTGCCGTCATTCTTTTCCTTCTATGAGTCATCATAGATTAGTGCCGTCATTCTTTTCCTCTGTGAGACATCATAGATTAGTGCCGTCATTCTTTTCCTTCTATGAGACATCATAGATCAGTGCCGTCATTCTTTTCCTTCTGTGAGACATCATAGATCAGTGCCGTCATTCTTTTCCTTCTATGAGTCATCATAGATTAGTGCCGTCATTCTTTTCCTTCTATGAGTCATCATAGATTAGTGCCGTCATTCTTTTCCTTCTATGAGTCATCATAGATCAGTGCCGTCGTTCTTTCTTCTATGAGTCATCATAGATTAGTGCCGTCGATTCTTTTCCTTCTATGAGTCATCATAGATTAGTGCCGTCATTCTTTTCCTTCTATGAGCATCATAGATTAGTGCCGTCATTCTTTTCCTTCTATGAGTCATCATAGATTAGTGCCGTCATTCTTTTCCTTCTATGAGTCATCATAGATTAGTGCCGTCATTCTTTTCCTTCTATGAGTCATCATAGATTAGTGCCGTCATTCTTTTCCTTCTATGAGTCATCATAGATTAGTGCCGGTCCCGGCCGTGCCGTCATTCTTTTCCTTCTATGAGCATCATAGATTAGTGCCGTCATTCTTTTCCTTCTATGAGTCATCATAGATTAGTGCCGTCATTCTTTTCCTTCTATGAGTCATCATAGATTAGTGCCGTCATTCTTTTCCTTCTATGAGTCATCATAGATTAGTGCCGTCATTCTTTTCCTTCTATGAGTCATCATAGATTAGTGCCGTCATTCTTTTCCTTCTCCTTTTCTTTCTTCGGCCGTTCCTCCCTCACCCCACCCCACCCCTCTCATCCCGCTTTATTTTTTAACCATTGCCAAGTCATTAATGTAATGACGGAGGAATTGACAGCCTGCACTTGTTTTTGCCCCACTATCAATGGTTCAATCTATTACTGTTTGGTCAGTCAGTGGGATATTGCATCTTAGGAGATCCAAGTGAAGGCTGCTCTGCACAATTGTGACCTCGCTTGCATCCTGAAATGGATCCTCGAGCAGAGGCTCAGAGATTTCCCTCTACAGTTCATACTGTTTAACATCATGATGGCGAGTTTTTCAGCACCTTATGTCCTTACCACGCTTTCCTTTTTTTTTACTTTCTACCCTTCGCTGACTGCTCTGGGTGCTGCTACATTCTGTTTTTGAAACCCTGGTGGTAAGAATACCACAAGATTATAGACTTGATGCATTTCATTTGATGCCAAGGGAGCCCAACCTACGTTTGTCGAGTCATTCCGGTGAGGTGGATCCAGCCATCAAAACTTCCGTGCACGCAATATGAATTGGTTCGGTTTTCAAATGACCAATGTCGATAATTTAGGCTTCAAATAAACCAATATGGCCCCAAACTCACTGCTAAAGAAGTTTCAATGAATATGATAAATATGGCTGATTTACCATTCTTATTTCATCCCAGCCCCCCCCCCCCCCCCCCCCCCCCCCCCCCCAGCGCGCCTTTCCTGTTTTCTTTCAATCTTTGCAAAGTGAGCAATGAAATACCGGAGAAAATGTTCGTCAGCACTCTCCCCCTCCCCCCCCCCCCCCCCCCTTGCTCCTGTTATGAATGGCTGTCATATATAAAATTCCTTAATGGTTTTAAGATATCTGTTTGCCCTAAAAAATAAAAAAAAGTATAATTTTTCGGCTGAAACGAGTGTGTAGTTTTTCAACAGCATATGTAGCACATTCAACGTCTTGGGGAAAAAAAGAAAAGGTACGATGAGATCGATTCGTTTCCAACTATCAGCTTGTACGTGTGCGTGCGTTTGAGTTTCGGTTGGAGGTAATGCTCATAAAGTATCTAAGTGAAAATAGAATCATATTTTTAATTGAGGGGAGAGAAACAGACAACTAGACAGAGGGAGGGAGAGAGAGACAGACAGAGAAACAGCTAAAGAGAGGGGGAGAGATAGTGGTGTGGGTGACAGGATAATGAACATTGAATTATCACTGTAAACCAAAATACAAATACACAAAAGCATAACGTGAAAAAGCAACACATATGTTCATAATCAATATGACGCGTACATTTTTTAATACTACGTCTATCAGACGTTTCAAGCAACACATTAAAAAATGCCTATATCCATGTTGCCCAGATTATACAGTCAGATAAGAACGTTCTCCATCCCGCTGCAGTCTTCTTCGCCACATGAACAGCGTGCAGAACGCTTAAAGAAAGAGATACACCCGAACGTGCCAGTGGAACCCAGACAAGTACTGTACCCCCAGCTGCCGGACCACCCAGCCGTGAGCAATCCTGCGCGACTCTCGAAGCCTGTGCCGTGTCAACATAGGGTGCAGGCACGCACAGGGCTTTCCCTCAAGACGGCAAGGGGGGTAGCTAATCCCTGGCAGATGCCACTGTGTGACCACCAGACGTGACACGACAGCACCCCCATGGAAGAAGCACCACCGTGGTCAAGCCAGCCTTCACCTCATGACCGCAGAGCCCACGGGCGACAGACGCCGTCATCAGCCTTCACCTCATGACCGCACGGCCCACGGGCGAAAGACGCCGTCATCAAAGCGAACTGCTGCACGCATCCTCCAGCCCCCACTCGTTGCTGTTCCGCTGACAGGCAAACACTGTGCAACTCCAGACATAGCCACGCTTTTATGACAGGGTCTTCCGTGCCCTCGGAAAAGGATCCCGGGCTACACAGTCTTTCCCGCTGTCAGTAGGACTGCCATAAGTGAGCAAACTGTTTTCAATAAGACGCAGTGTGATAGTTGCATTTACAGTATGCATATTGCTAAAATAACTAAGTAATTAATAAATAAATAAATAAATAAATAAATAAATAAATAAATAAATAAATAAATGACACAACCAATCGACAACTCAATCACTCGACAACACAACCATAAGCAAATGCCATTCCGCTCAAATGGAAAACAAAATCAATTTAAGGAAATGCTGTAATGAGACTGCATATCAAAAAGATTCGGCGATTTCTATGCAAGGATTAGGACTGCGTTGTAATTCTTTGCTTCGTAAGCTGTCTTCTGAATGCTGCTTAACATAAACAAACCTGTGAGGAACATTATGCGTCCTTTGACAATGGAATGAATTGTGATTGAAAGAGACCTGCTCATCATACACGCAGTTTAATGACTTTTGAGAACTCCGATTTAAGAGCATTAATTCTAAAGTAGAATTAGAAATATAATTAATACAGAATAACACGAAGGTGAACTCGACAACTTTTTTGATAGAAATCCAAATGGGAATGTTGTTTTTGTCGTGGATAGAATCTTCCCATCCGCATTTGCATTCAATCTTTTCCATGCTCTTTTTGCTAGAAGCCTATGATTTTCACCAGCCGACTGAAAAACGCTTAAATGTGTAGTTCTCTCTCTCTCTCTCTCTCTCTCTCTCTCTCTCTCTCTCTCTCTCTCTCTCTCTCTCTCACACACACACACACACACACACACACACACACACACACACACACACACACATAGGCGCGCGCGCGTGCACACACACACACAATTTCTCTCTCTCCATCTCTCCCTCCCTCCCTCTCCTCTCTCTCTCTCTCTCTCTCTCTCTCTCTCTCCTCTCTTCTTAACATCATTTAGCTGCTCAGTCAATCATTTAATTGCTGTCTTTGTCACAGTGAGACGGCAACCGACAAAACTCAGAGGAGGGCCTTCAACTGAAGACATTCTCACTATTTGTTCGTAAAGAACACCAGGCCTTACACTTGCGCCGAAGGAATAAATGCTAAATAGCACCGATTCTGAGTCGGCCAAACAGACTGTGGGAAATATAGCGATGGGGAGGGGCGGTGTCAGACACTCTACAACGATGGGGAGGGCGGTGTCAGACACTCTATAGGGATGGGGAGGGGCGGTGCCAGACACTCTATAGCGATGGGGAGGGGCGGTGTCAGACACTCTATAGCGATGGGGAGGGGCGGTGCCAGACACTCTATAGTGATGAGGAGGGGCGGTGCCAGACACTCTATAGGGATGGGGAGGGGCGGTGCCAGACACTCTATAGGGATGGGGAGGGGCGGTGCCAGACACTCTATAGCGATGGGAGGGGCGGTGCCAGACACTCTATAGCGATGGGGAGGGGCGGTGCCAGACACTCTATAGGGATGGGGAGGGGCGGTGCCAGACACTCTATGGCGATGGGGAGGGGCGGTGCCAGACACTCTATAGGGATGGGGAGGGGCGTGCCAGACACTCTATGGCGATGGGGAGGGGCGGTGCCAGACACTCTATGGCGATGGGGAGGGGCGGTGCCAGACGCTCTATAGTGATGGGGAGGGGCGGTGCCAGACACTCTATAGCGATGGGGAGGGGCGGTGCCAGACACTCTATAGGGATGGGAGGGGCGGTGCCAGACACTCTATAGCGATGGGAAGGGGCGGTGCCAGACACTCTATTGCGATGGGGAGGGGCGGTGCCAGACACTCTACAACGATGGGGAGGGGCGGTGCCAAACGCTATAGCGATGGGGAGGGGCGGTGCCA
The DNA here is from genome assembly GCA_018398815.1 of Conus ventricosus. Lineage (NCBI taxonomy): Eukaryota > Metazoa > Mollusca > Gastropoda > Neogastropoda > Conidae > Conus > Conus ventricosus. The sequence goes on along the minus strand of CM031602.1, from coordinate 92,231,639 downwards.
GACACACTATAGCGATGGGGAGGGGCGGTGCCAGACACTCTACAACGATGGGGAGAGGCGGTGCCAGACACTCTGCCGATGGCATTACCGCTGTCAGTACTGCAGGAAAAGCTGACAGCTTGCTGCCTCAGGGAAAAAACAAACACCTTCCAATGTTAGGAACGCGAAAGACAACGTGTGTGTGTGTGTGTGTGTGTGTGTGTGTGTGTGTGTGTGTGTGTGTGTGTGCGCGTGCGTGCGTGCGTGCGTGCGTGCGTGCGTGCGTGCGTGCGTGCGTGTGTGTGTGTGAGAGAGTTTCCGCGCGCGCTGTATGTGAGCGTGTGTGTTTGTCTGTTAGTACTCTTTGCGTTGGTTCTTTTCTCTTACCCACAAAAGCGCAGCTGCTCGTCTCAAGTGTCAGTGATGTCAGCTCTGATATCAGCAGGTGCACAGTGTGGTGTTTGTTGCACGTGCTGTCAGGGAGGGAGGGATCGGAGGGGGTGGGGGTCAGCAGAAGCAGCAGAAGAAAGAGAAAGGTGGGCGCCATGATAGCAGGCGATAAGAGGCTTCCAGTGCATCAATCCTATCAACCGGCCTCCCAACTCTAGCGTGCTTCCCAATCGTCCTTGCAGCTCTCACGCAGGTTCACGCCGTGGGAGTTTCCTTGTAGTTTTTTCTTCTTCCTCTTGAGGAACAAATTCGTGGAACGGCTCCACGGACAAAGCTTCAGCAAACGCCCTCTCCTCCTCCTCCTCCTCCTCCTCCTCCCAACCGCTTGATCCGTCACGGTACGGCATGAAGCGCCACACCTCTGATCCGATCAAACTTGTTTGCTTCACCAACCTCAGAGACCGGCGCAGCGCGATGATCCTGAACACGAATGAAAGGCCACTGAGTCTCCTGAAGGCAGAAAATACCTTGATTTAGCACACATTCCATCTGTGCAGAAAATACCTTGATTTAGCACAGATTCCATCTGTGTAGAAAATACCTTGATTTAGCACACATTCCATCTGTGCAGAAAATACCTTGATTTAGCACAGATTCCATCTGTGCAGAAAATACCTTGATTTAGCACAGATTCCATATGTGCAGAAAATACCTTGATTTAGCACAGATTCCATCTGTGTAGAAAATACCTTGATTTAGCACACATTCCATCTGTGCAAAAAATACCTTGATTTAGCACAGATTCCATCTGTGCAGAAATACCTTGATTTAGCACAGATTCCATCTGTGTAGAAAATACCTTGATTTAGCACAGATTCCATCTGTGTAGAAAATACCTTGATTTAGCACAGACTCCATCTGTGTAGAAAATACCTTGATTTAGCACACATTCCATCTGTGTAGAAAATACCTTGATTTAGCACACATTCCATCTGTGTAGAAATTCTACACCTTGATTTAGCACAGATTCCATCTGTGTAGAAAATACCTTGATTTAGCACAGATTCCATCTGTGTAGAAAATACCTTGATTTAGCACAGATTCCATCTGTGTAGAAAATACCTTGATTTAGCACAGATTCCATCTGTGTAGAAAATACCTTGATTTAGCACAGATTCCATCTGTGTAGAAAATACCTTGATTGAGCACAGATTCCATCTGTGTAGAAAATACCTTGATTTAGCACAGACTCCATCTGTGTAGAAAATACCTTGATTGAGCACAGATTCCATCTGTGTAGAAAATACCTTGATTTAGCACAGACTCCTTCTGCTTCACTGTCTACTATATCAGGATTTCGTCCTTCTGTTTTACTATCTACTATCATTACGTTTATGAATATTCCGCTTGTCATTGTAGAATTACATTACAGTGTTGCTGTGTTGAATTGTCAGTGTGAATGATATGTGTTCAAATAATGTCTGCATGACAAGGACAGATTGCAAGACTAAGCCTTGGACTAAAATCTCCATCCTTGTGTATTAAAGATTAATCAATCAATGAATTACTAAACAGAAACGAACTGGGGTAAAACGTGACAGAGAAAAATGCTGATCTTCAAAATTCAACGCAGACGATACAGACACACAGATATGGGGGGGGGGGGGGGGGGGGGGGGGGGAAACAAGAAGAAAACAAACCTTTTGTGACAAATAGTTGGGGTGTTCTCCAATTGTCTAAACGTCACAATGCGTGGAGATGTTACATGCTGAGGCCTTCGATATCGATGATCAAGTTTCTGGTGAGTAACATGCGCCTAGCATAATGTTGTTGAAGGATTCTCCTCTTGACCATCATCATGTGACTCTGTCCAGATGCCTCACTACGTTGCTGATGTTTAGGAAGTGAACGAACAGAAACAGCGCGTTTCGACCTTGAAGATCTCCTACAGTCAAGACAAGCCGAAGAGACACAAAGAAGCGCCTTTGTCCAACATGATCGCCAGGGTTCCTACAGCATCAAACGCACATCCAGCTGCAGAAGTCGCTGCATTCAGTCATCCATAGCGCTCTGCGCCGCTCGGCACGTGACACATTCCACACACATGACACGTGCGCAACGTCTCGCTGCAAACGCAACCAGACGTTTCAATCAGCATACACACAACACACAATGCATGTCAGAATCATGGCCCACCGGCAGTCAGAGAGCGACAGCTTGGAACACTCAATGCAGGATCCTACCTCAGTGCCAGAGTGGACGATCTGTTATCACAACGTCACAGCCTGAAATCATCCACCTTCCAATGCTCACGTGCGCGCGCGCGCTGACACACACACACACACACACACACACACACACACACACACACACACACACACACACACACGTATATATACACACATACACGACATCTTCACCCTGTCACCCCCCCCCACACACACACACACACACACACACACACACACACACACGCACGCACGCATCTTATCCTCTTTCCCTCCACCACCCCCTTACCCTCCCTCCCTTCCCTCCCCTTCAGACAAGGAAGCGAAATCTCTCACCAACAGCTTCAAGGGCTTTAAAACGACAGCGATATCTAGCATGGCAGAGAAGTAGATGATTGGCCAAGTCGCTGTAGAGCGCCCACCTCCTGCAGATCTTCGGGTAGGATGAAGGAGATCGAAGTCGACAGGTGCTCACTGTCAGGTGACGGTAATCATGGAAGGCAGTGAGAACTCTTGAGTTCCAACTTGTCTTTAATTAATGGTGAAAGGGAGACAGATCATCCACCCACGACAAGTGAAGAGCAGGGGTCTTTTTGCTAGTTCTGCTGGTATTGCTGTGAGGCACTGTGTTGGTGCCACTGTCAGGCTGGTTTGAACGCGTGTGTGTGTGTGAACGACGTGGTCGTTGCTTTCTATAGGACAGAACAGTGACCCCAGAAGTCGATGAGAGTATTCAATGTCCAGCTGGCGAGAGGTGACTTTTTTCTCTTTTTTTTATCTAGGCTATTGTGTAGGACTGTGTGTTAACGTTAGAGAGGAATTCATTGTGGATGAGAACATGGTCAAAGAGCTGCAACGTGGGTAAGGGCATGGCTCAAGGAAGATTCTCTGCTTAAATCCCTATACGAAGTGGAAGCTTGGGAGAAGAGAGTAAGAATGAGAAAGAACGGAGAGAAGAACAACAACACGACTCCAAGGGGAGAGAAGAGTGAGCAGGACAGGCTGGGAATCCAGAGAACGTGATCTGGGCGACTGAAGTGGAAGCAAGATCTTTAACGCTGAGATCAGGCATCAAAGGCAAACTGAGACACGAAGACAACGTGCAAAACCCACAGATGGAAGAAAGCAAAGAACAGAAGAAGAAGACTTCTGCGTCGAAGAAGAGTCCCAAGAGACGACCACGAGACCCAGTCCTGGAACCTGGTGCCAGACAACCCAAGGCGTCACCATCACCCAGTGCTGAGGCATTTTGCAGTGATCTGTTTGAGAACTGCGTGTGGTGTGTGTGTGTTGTGCGTGCGTGGTCGTGTGCGTGGTGCGTGCGTGGTCGTGTGTGTGTGGTGTGTGTGTGTGTGTGTGTGTGTGTGTGTGTGTGTGTGTGTGTGTGCGCGTGCGCACGCAGCGCGCGCGCGCGCGCGGAAATCATTGTAGTAAGGAGCATTGATCTCTTGTGTTTTATTATATACTTTTGTGCTTTTGGATGTTTCATGTGTATATATTACAAGTAGAATAGAAACTGAATTGAACAGTAAAAACCACCAACACCCAATAAGCATATTGCAAATTTTCGGTTTATTGGTAAAACCCTTGTCAAGCATAAAAAACAAGGGCCCACTAAATGACAGCCCAAAGCACAGCATTTATATTCTAAGACTGATCATCTCTCACTCCCCTAGAATAGAAACTGAATCTCTTGTTCTCAGTCGAGTCAGAAGTGAAGCGAACGCTTGACACCCTGCTCCCAGAGAGAGAGACAGTGTCATGTTTGGCGCGTGCATGAGCGCGCATATGCGTGTGTGAGGGCAGCGATAACCTTGCTGTGTTAAGCCTGATAATGCATCACACTTAGTGCACTTAAGCAAAACCCTCACGATTTCCCCCGTTTGGACATGCATGCGTGACGCTTGCGTCACGCAACACTTCGCTGCCAACGTAACCAGAGCCCAAAGCATGTAAGTTTCCATGTACAAGTAAGTTACCATG
>CM031602.1:92202059-92224559 GCA_018398815.1 Conus ventricosus | reverse complement strand
GAAACGTCTTTGTTCTGTTATCCACAGTGTAGACACAGACGTCTTTGTTGTGCTTTCCACTCAGTGAAGTGGGAAAACAATGCATTTGGCTTTGTTGCTTATTAAATGAACGATGGCGAGCAATGCCTTTCTGTTATCATCCACTAAACAGACACTAAGGACAGCGTCTTCGGTATGATTGTCACGGACAAAAATGAAACAACCCAACTCGTGGAGTCGCCAGCCAATTTGTTCGGACATAAGCTTGAACTCAAACATTCTAGGCGCCACATAGACGGGCCCATGGTTCGGATCCGGCCAATTAAGCTTAGTGGAGAGGCTTCACGGAGACGGTCCGACCCACCCAGGCAGACTAAGCCGTTTTGACCGACGCCTCGATGTCTAGCGAGACGAGTCGTAGCGCCTGGCTCAGGCTCATCTGGCCAATTTGTGGAACCAGCGTCATTGTTAGTTAGACGTCGTGGCGCCTACCCAGACTCAGCTAGCCAATTTAGAGTGACCAGTGCCCACGACTTAAGCCACACGGCGCCAGTTAAGTAGGGAAGGGGGGAAGGTAGTGTGTGGTGGGGGTGAAATCTAGCTAATCAATTAAATGACCAATTGACCACCACAGAGAGTAAGGCGTGTCGGCGTGACTGTCATGATTTGAATATCCAATGGAATTAGAGGGAGCTAACTTCGGGTGTCAGGGGTAAAAATACTGACCAATGGTACTCGCCTTTTTGGACAGATCGGAATGAATAAGAAAGATGTGAGAGGAGAGAACGAGGGGAGAACGAACAGAGAGACAGAGAGAGAGAGGTCTGAGTGTAATCTCTGAGGAGAGAAAAGCAGAGAGATGAGGGAGGAGAGGAGAGAACCAAGTTGAGAGATGAGCATGAGATAGTCTGCAAAGGAAGGACTGAGGAGAGATGTGGAGAGAGAGAGAGTTTGCTAACTAATGAAGAAGAAAAGAAAGAAAAGCAACCATGTCCATTTGATAAGAGCAGACTAGAAGAGAGAGAGAGAGAGAGAGTAATGCGTTAATGCAGGAAGAAAGAAAGGAGAACAGATCGATGTTGATAGTCACTGTTCTATCCTCACTGGGTTCGACCTCATTCTTGGCCAGCGCCACGTTCATCAGCAGTCCAGCCTGACCGGTGGCCAGCAGCCAGCTTGACCGGTGCAAGCAGACCAACACCAGTGCCGGCAGTTGTGTCGTGTTGTGAAAGTGACAGTGAAAGAAAAAGAAAAGAAAAGAAAAGACAGTGATTCGTGAATAGTTAAGATCACCTGGCCAGGTAAAGTAGAAATCTGTTTATACCCGGGTTAGTTAATGATGTTTTAGATAAATGATTTTGTGAAGTTCAGGAAAGAGAGAATGTTTTATTTTGTTTGATTCCATATGCATTGATGTTCCGTTCTATGAACATGTGTAGTAAAGTTATAGACTTTACTAGTGGTTTGATGTTGACGAATGCATGATATATGAATGAGATCGTAAGCAAGCTGTGAGTGTGTTTGGGCTGTGCGCTAGTCCTTCCTCCACTGACATTACACGAGGTTGACAATTTATTGGCGAGCCTGCCAGGATATTCTGGCCCATTTATTATAATTGTTCAACTTCTCAGAGAGGAAGCTGGGTGGGATTCAAGTATTGTAATCCTAAGACAAGGGGTTGTCTTACTGTATGTTCCCAAGATAGTTAAATACTAGGCTTGGCATTGCTTCCAAGATAGTTAATACTAGGCTTGGCATTTCAGCCCAGAGTACTATTTCGCACAGATTGCTATAATTCGCTCTCATTAGTTGGGTCAGGCGCTGGGCGTCTTATAAAAACAACTACGTTGTCCCAAGCTAATATTATCATTCATAGGATTGTGCTATTACGTCACTCGTGTCGGAAACCACCAGTTTGGCTGTCGTAGTAATAAAATCTTGTTCAAAAAAAAAAAAAAAAAAGAAAGAGATATAATGGCGGAAGAAAAGAACACCCCTATTGAACAACTTGTGAGCGTCGCTCGTGATCTAGGTTACTCAGGAGATGAGTTGCGAGCATTCGTTGAGAACCAACAAAAGATGGAAAGAGATGAACGAGCGGAAAAGACGACGTGTCGCTGTAGAAATAGCAGAGCAGGAAAGGGTTAAAGCTAGCGAAACGCAGGAAACAGAAAGAATGAAGCAGGAAACAGAAAGAATAAGGGAAGCGCAGGAAACAGAAAGAATGAAGCAGGAAACAGAAAGAATAAGGGAAGCACAGGAAACAGAAAGAATAAGGAAGCGCAGGAAACAGAAAGATTAAAGGTTCAATTAGAGTTGGAGAAAGTGAGAATACAAAGGGAGACCACCGAGGATGGTAGCTCACTTTCCAGTGACTCTGTGCGCAGCTATGCTCCCCGACCCAAGTTGCAAATTCTCTGAAGGAACCGATTCGATTGATGCATACATCAGTCGTTTCGAACGTTTGCAACCAGTCAGGGTTGGCCTCCAGAAGAGTGGGCAGTCATTTTGTCGGCGTTACTGACGGGTAGGCATTGCAGATTTTCACTGCGTTACCAGCAGAACAACAGTCCGATTTGGTGCTGTGAAGGAGTCTTTAATGAAGGGATTTGACCTCACAGAAGAAGGATTCAGAAGAAATTTCGTTCAGCTAGATTGCAAGCAGGGGAAACGTACACTCAGTTTGGTGCACGTCTAGATCACTATTTTGATAAATGGCTAGAGTTGAGTGGTACGAAAAAGGAGTTCAACTGAATGAAAGAGCTAGTTATGAAGGAACAGATTTTGTCAGGTTGCGGCCCTGAGTTAACCATACATTTGAAAGAGAGACAGCCAGAGACAGCAGGGGGAGTTGTTGAAGTTCGCAGAGGTGTATAGAGAGGCACGTTTGGGCACTAAGGTGCAGGAGAAAACAGGTGCTAGGCACAGGTGAGAAGAGTGCAAGGAGACCAGGGGAGTTTTCTGCAAAGTCTGCAAACCCAGTGGTGGGGCAGAAGGAAGGGCAAAGGGACATTAGGTGTTTCATTTGTCACAAGAAGGACATGTGGCGAGGGATTGTCGCATGAGGTTCCAGAAGGCAGCAGCCTTGCAAGAAGTGGATAGGGTCATCAAGGGAAACGACCTGCAGTGGAACCAAAAGGGATTCAGTCTGAAGAGGGTGGAGTGCAGCTTATGGCTAGCACTGGACAGCAGTCAGTGTCAGGGATGGAGGGCACTAGGCTGAGTGGTTCGTTACCAGTGGAAGAAGGGTGGATTGGCCAGCAGAGGGTGAAAGTGTTACGAGACACTGGTTGTTCATGCGGGGTAGTACGAACAACGCTGGTCGAGAAAGGGATTTGACAGGGCAAATCCAGACCTGTACTCTAATCGATGGCACTGTGAGGGAGTTTCCAGTTGCTAAGATAGAGTACGTACCCCTTACTTCTCAGGCGAGTTGTCTGCGTTGGTGATGGAGAAACCCTTCACGATTTGATCATTGGAAATATTCCAGGGGCAAGGGATCCAGGGGATCCTGAGTTGTTGACTGCTACAGGGGCAGCAGTTCAAACACGGAGCAAGAAGGAGGAAAAGGTTGTTAAACCGTTAGTTGTTCCAGGAAGGAAGTCAGGCATAGATGTGTCGCCTGATGAGTTTAGGGCAGCGCAGGAACAAGACCTTCGCTCGTGAAGTCTTGGGAGTTGGCAAGAGGTGGAGAGAAACAGGAGGTTAGAGGAGGTGAGACAGAGTTTCTTGTGAAAGGCGGGCTGTTGTACCGAGTGTTCACCAAGGGGAAGACAGGTAAGGTACCACTCAGTTAGAGTACCAGCAGGTTATCGTGACACTGTCATGTCAGTGGGTCACGAGTCGCTCATGGCGGGTCATCTCGGCACCAGCAAAACAGCTGACCGAATCTTTATGACTTTCATTGGCCAGGAGCAATGGCAGACATAAAAGTTTCTGCATGTCATGTGATGTGTGTCAAAGATCAGCCACAAGAGGGGTGAAGAGGAAGGCGCCTCTTAAACATCCCCCTTTAATTGACACACCATTCAGGAGGGGGGCTATTGATTCTGATCGGCCCAATCTCGCCTGTTCCAAAGGTGGGCACAGGTATGAGACATGTAAGGTTGCAAGGGAAGGTTTGCAGGAGGCTACGGTCGGTCAGAAGAAGCAATATGACAGGAAGGTGAGGAAGCAATCCCCCAAGGTGGGAGATCAAGTCCTGTTACTGCTTCCCACGGGTCACAACAAGCTGCTGATGCATTGGAAGGACCATTCACCATCACTGAAAGGTCGGTCGGATTACCGAATTGATGTGAATGGGAAACCAAAACTTTTCCATGCAAATTTCCTCCGCAAATTATATCAGCGTGAGACTCAGCACATAGGCGCAGCAGCAATCATTGATGAGGTGAAAGAGACCCAGCAGAAGAAGGGGAGATTTTGTTGCCTAAGTTTCCAGAAGAGTCATACAAGGATGTGTCACTGTATGAAGGGCTAGACAGTAGGAGTTCTAGGTTTTGTTGTCGGAGGCGACACAAAGCAGCCGGAAAGAGGAAAGGTGGAGAAGATGATGAATTCAGAGAGACCAAAGACCAAAACAGAAGTCAGGAGTCTGCTAGGTTTTATTGGGTTCTATAGGGAGTTTGTCCCAAATTTTGCTGCAATCACGAGTCCTCTCAGTGATTTGGTCAAGGCAGGGAAAACCGGCGTGGTCGAATGGTCAGACGCTGCAGAGCAAGCACTGCAGACGGTGCTGGAAAGACTAGGTTCCCGTCCCATCTTGAAGCTACCAGATATGTCCAAACCATTTTTGTTGCGGACAGATGCATCAGGTGGTGGGATAGGTGCAGTATTGCTGCAGGAGCATGAAGAGGTCGAGTTTTCCTGTGAGGTATGCTAGCAGGAAGTTGACAAAGTGTGAAGAAGGGTACGCAACGGTGGAGAAGGAGTGCTTAGCTGTCGTGTGGGCCGTGCAGAAGTTCCACAAATACTTGTATGGGAAAGAGTTCGTGATAGAGACTGATCACCAACCACTCAAATTCCTGCAGGAGGCACAGCTGAAAAACAGCAGGTTCTGCGTTGGGCAATGGCATTGCAGCCCTACAGGTACCGAGTGCAGTACATTCCCGGTCGACAGAATGTCGGAGCTGACTATTTTAAGCCGTGTAGTCTGCAAGCTGCAACTCAGAGGAAGTCAGTCATATCCGGGGTGCTTTGTTGATAATATGTGTGTGATTCCAGTTATGTTGATTGGATATGGTTCATTCCAGTTGGCTATGTTCATATTTTTTTGTGTGTGAGACTTGTTCATATTTCTTTGTGAGACTTGTTCATGTGAATGTAGTTATGCTTGGAGCATACAGTCGCTTGTGTAGTGATGCATTATTTGCAATAAGTGAGGATGGAGATTCCTCAGTGAAGTGTCATGGATCGTGATCATATTATATTGTGCTTTTCATAAGAATTGTGAAAAGGAGAGATGGCAAATCCGCAGGTAGGGGAATTGCATAAGTGCGCACAGAGGTCGTTATAAAATGAGTTGAAATAACGCAAGAGCGCACGCCAATGATAACTCATTGGAGTGGTATCCACTAATGATATATTTTATAATTTATAAACCGTTGGTTGTAAAGTATTTTTCAAACTTTGCACGTGTAGCTGTGTGTCAGCAAATTCGGTTGTTGTCCTTTTTTGTACCGTTGTTTTGAGACAATGCGGAGCATGGTCTTTTGCAAGGGGGAAATTGTCACGGACAAAAATGAAACAACCCAACTCGTGGAGTCGCCAGCCAATTTGTTCGGACATAAGCTTGAACTCAAACATTCTAGGCGCCACATAGACGGGCCCATGGTTCGGATCCGGCCAATTAAGCTTAGTGGAGAGGCTTCACGGAGACGGTCCGACCCACCCAGACAGACTAAGCCGTTTTGACCGACGCCTCGATGTCTAGCGAGACGAGTCGTAGCGCCTGGCTCAGGCTCATCTGGCCAATTTGTGGAACCAGCGTCATTGTTAGTTAGACGTCGTGGCGCCTACCCAGACTCAGCTAGCCAATTTAGAGTGACCAGTGCCCACGACTTAAGCCACACGGCGCCAGTTAAGTAGGGAAGGGGGAAGGTAGTGTGTGGTGGGGGTGAAATCTAGCTAATCAATTAAATGACCAATTGACCACCACAGAGAGTAAGGCGTGTCGGCGTGACTGTCATGATTTGAATATCCAATGGAATTAGAGGGAGCTAACTTCGGGTGTCAGGGGTAAAAATACTGACCAATGGTACTCGCCCTTTTTGGACAGATCGGAACGAATAAGAAAGATGTGAGAGGGAGAGAACGAGGGGAGAACGAACAGAGAGACAGAGAGAGAGAGGTCTGAGTGTAATCTCTGAGGAGAGAAAAGCAGAGAGATGAGGGGAGGAGAGGAGAGAACCAAGTTGAGAGATGAGCATGAGATAGTCTGCAAAGGAAGGACTGAGGAGAGATGTGGAGAGAGAGAGAGTTGCTAACTAATGAAGAAGAAAAGAAAGAAAAGCAACCATGTCCATTTGATAAGAGCAGACTAGAAGAGAGAGAGAGAGAGAGTAATGCGTTAATGCAGGAAGAAAGAAAGGAGAACAGATCGATGTTGATAGTCACTGTTCTATCCTCACTGGGGTTCGACCTCATACTTGGCCAGCGCCACGTTCATCAGCAGTCCAGCCTGACCGGTGCCAGCAGCCCAGCTTGACCGGTGCAAGCAGACCAACACCAGTGCCGGCAGTTGTGTCGTGTTGTGAAAGTGACAGTGAAAAGAAAAAGAAAAGAAAAGAAAAGACAGTGATTCGTGAATAGTTAAGATCACCTGGCCAGGTAAAGTAGAAATCTGTTTATACCCGGGTTAGTTAATGATGTTTTAGATAAATGATTTTGTGAAGTTCAGGAAAGAGAGAATGTTTTATTTTGTTTGATTCCATATGCATTGATGTTCCGTTCTATGAACATGTGTAGTAAAGTTATAGACTTTACTAGTGGTTTGATGTGACGAATGCATGATATATGAATGAGATCGTAAGCAAGCTGTGAGTGTGTTTGGGCTGTGCGCTAGTCCTTCCTCCACTGACATTACACCGAGGTTGACAATGATATCCACTAAACAGACACTGTGGACAGCGTCTTTGGTCTGATACCTACTAAACAGACACTGAGGACAGCGTCTTTGGTATGATATCCACTAAACAGACACTGTGGACAGCCGTCTTTGTCTTTACAAAAGACAAACGATCATCTTTGGTCGTAAACAGACAACAATGGCAGCATCTTTTTCTATACTAAAATGCACAATGAAGAGAACACCTTTTTCTGTCATTCACAATGGAATAGGACACAGTTTGTCTCGTCTAATGTCTCACAATACGGACTATGAAACAAGTCCTTTGTCTGTCACCACTGATAAGGAAAACTTATGTACACACTTGTAAATGACAACAATTCCTTTGTTCTTTCAACATACGAAATGCACAGAACGAAACACCTTTGTCTGTCAGTCACAATAGCACATCCCCATGTATACATCAACTTAAACAAGCCCATGAAAGACATTATACGGAATAGAACATGCTTGTATGTCATCCACAATATGGACATGTAGAAAACAACCTTTGTTCTGTCATCCACAAATGGACATGAACAGCTAAGTCTCCATTACTGACATTAATACGAATGACAAACACTTTGTTCTGTATGTCCACTAAATGGACATGGAAAACACGTCTTTTTTGTTCCTACTAAATGGACATGGAAAACAACGTCTTGTTCTGTCTCCAGAAATGGACAGAAGCAACGTCTTGTTCTGTCACCCACTAAAGGACATGGAAAACAACGTCTTTGTTCTGTTCCATGAATATGGAATGGAAGAAAACAGTCTTTGTTCTGTTCCATACAATGGAATAAAACGTCTTGTTCTGTTCTACAAATGACATGGAAAACAACGCGCTTGTTCTGTCCTCCATAAATGAACAGGAAAACAACGTCTTTGTTCTGCAACCCACTAAAAGGACATGGGAAAAACAACGTCTTTGTTCTGCCTCCATTAAACGGACATGGAAAACAACGTCTTCGTTCTGTCGCATTAAATGGACATGGAAAACAACGTCTTGTTCTGTCCTCCATTTAAACGGACATGGAAAACAACGTCTTTGTTCTGTCGCCACTAAAAGGACATGGAAAACAACGTCTTTGTTCTGTCATCCACTAAAAGGACATGGAAAACAACGTCTTCGTTCTGTTCTGACATTTACTGAATGTACATGGAAAACAACGTCTTTGTTCTGCAACCCACTAAACGGACATGGAAAACAACGTCTTCGTTCTGTCGTCATTAAATGGACATGGAAAACAACGTCTTTGTTCTGCCACCCACTAAAAGGACATGGAAAACAACGTGTTTTTTTTTCTGTCATCCACTAAACGGACATGGAAAACAACATCTTCGTTCTGTCGTCCACTAAACGGACATGGGAAAACAACGCTGTCACCACGACAACAGGCAACGATAACTCTGACATTGCTGGCTTTGTGCGTATATTTGTGTCTTTTGGCCAGTTTTCCGTCACGTCACAGTCACAAACAAAAGAGCTCGTTAGTCGCGCTGCTGAATGAATAGATATGGACTTTGACAAATGAGAACAAATACCTTGGGGAGAAGGGTGACGGGGCGTATAATCTGTATATAGGGCCGGTATAGCCAAGTCGGTAGAGCGCCGGAGTCGTAATCTTGGTGATCCTGGGGTTGCGGGTTCGAATCTCCGCCGGACCGTTTCGGTACAGTGATTTTCCCTCGGAGTTAACATTGGTTCTGACTCCATTTCCCAGAACAGTCCTTCGAATGAGACTATAAACCAAGGTTCTTTGTATGAACGCACTCGTAACATAAGGCATCAATGACTTAAAGAATCTAGCGTGCGCGTACATGCGCGCACGCACGCACGCACGCACCACCCCCACACACACACACACACACACACACACACACACACACACACACACACACGGGAAGAGAGAGGGGGGAGAGCATTGACAGAGACATTGATCGAGTGTAATTCACACCGAAGCATTTCCAATTTCCAAAATATTATTAACCACATATTCCAAATGATTCAGAAACGCGCGTCTTCGCACACATACACACATACACACACACGCGCGCGTGCGCGCGCGTCTTCGCACACACACACACACACACACACACACACACATACATACAACACACACACACATACGCACGCACGCATGCACGCACACGCACGCACACACACACACACACACACACACACACACACTTCACTATCTTATCGGTTTTAAGGACCAGTTTGGTTCATCTCCAGAAGATAGTTGAAACCATTCGCGACAGCGTTCTCTAAAGAGTGACGTCAATGATGATTGGCTATTAAAACATTCAAACAGCCAGTCAAAACAGGCGATGCAACGTGATTCCACTCAAAAGATTTATCATTTTTTGCAACCTGCTACCCCCGATTGCGCCTTGTCATCGGCAGATCGATATGCGGCCAGCGGACACATCTGGTCAAAATACCACAGGTTAGTTCCTATTTTGCATGCCCGGGGATGCAGGAAGACCAAGAGGTTAGAGCGCAACAACTTCATCTCTTTCAAACAGGAAGAAAATGCGGTCAGTGACAGTAATCACACAACCCAAATGCCATCACAATGATGTTCAAAAGAAGCTACAGTCCTGAAGAGTATTGAACGCGTATACGTCTTTGAATACTGTGTTTCAGCAGGGTTTATATATACAGAGAGAGGAGAGAGAGAGACAAAGAGAGAGAGAGAGAGAGAGAGAGAGAGAGAGAGAGAGAGAGAGAGAGAGAGAGAGAGAGAGAGAGAGAGAGAGAACCATGAGCAGTTAACAACCAATATCTTTGTTCGCGTGTATTCTTTTGTTCAGTAACTAGCTGTCACAATTTTGGATTTTAAAACAAAGAACATTTGTGACGATGAAAATCATTAACAGGCAGTTAGATTAAAATGAAGAAGAACAAGAAGAACAAGAAGAACAAGAAGAAGAAGAGGAAGAGAAGAAGAAGAAGAAGAAGAAGAAGAAGAAGAAGAAGAAGAAGAAGAGGAGAAGAAGAAGACGATGACGACGGCGATGAAGAAGAGGAAGAAGAAGAAGAAGAAGAAGAAGAAGAAATGAGAAGAAGCTGATTGGTAATCAAAAAGACAAAAAAAAAAAGAAGTATCTATAACGTGTACATATAAATGCTTTCAAGAACCAGCATGGGTCTTTGAGAGATCCCTGACATGCTGATAGAAGCTGTTGCTGATCTGCCTTTCACCGGACATGGGCCCTGAGACCCACAAAACACAAATCAGTTGACATGGGCCCTTGAGACCCACAAAACACAAATCAGTGGACATGGGCCTGAGACCCAAAACACAAATCAGTTGACATGGGCCCTTGAGACCCACAAAACACAAATCAGTGGACATGGGCCCTTGAGACCCACACAACACAAATCAGTTGACATGGGCCCTTGAGACCCACAAAACACAAATCAGTGGACATGGGCCCTTGAAAACCAACAAACAAAATCAGTTGACATGGGCCCTTGAGACCCACAAAACACAAATCAGTGGACATGGCCTTGAGACCCACAAAACACAAATCAGTTGACATGGGCCCTTGAGACCCAAAAAAGCACAAATCAGTGGACATGGGCCCTTGAGACCCACAAAACACAAATCAGTGGACATGGGCCTTGAGACCCACAAACACAATCAGTTCACAGAAGATGATGCACGGTGAAGGACAGGAGGTGTTGAAAAACAGCAATTTGCGCGACCTACTTTGTCGAAGTCTCCAATACCATCATACAGTTTTGTAACTGCATATCATTGGTGAGAAGAATCGTGAAGTACACTGCCATCCTAAAAAAAAGTATGCATGATCTATATAAAGCGTTATTTTTTCGCGTTTGCATTGCTCGTGTCTGCAAATACCACACCGCTAGCTTCTCGAAGTGCGCGCTATGGAGATGGGTGTCTTCATGTGCTGGGCTTCTCTATCGGCTTCATGCAGAGTGGACAGAAGGTCATACTGTCCGCATTGCCATGTTCTGGGTTCTCTATCGGCTTCATGCAGAATGGAAGATGGTCCATACTGTCGCATTGCCATGTTCTGGGCTTCTCTATCGGCTTCATGCAGAGTGATAGAAGGTCCATACTGTCCGCATTGCCATGTTCTGGGCTTCTCTATCGGGTTCATGCAGATTGGATAGAGGTCCATACTGTTCTATCGCATGTGAAGGGAAGCCTCTGAGCTGCACTCCAAGAAAACACTGCTGAGCAAAGTTTGGGCTGAAATCAACTGGATGAATTACAGGCATTCTGTTTGGCTGACGTCAAAGTTTGGACTGAAACCAACTGGAGGAATTACAGGCATTCTGTTTGGCTGACGTCTTCTAGTGGAGTCCCTCTCCAAAACCAATGAACGTTCATTGCGCTGAAGGAAAAGCTCTGAGGATCTGCTGTTCTAACACGACATGACGATCACAAACCTGACTCCCTTCCCGAGTCAGTCTGTTTCTTTGACCTGTGTTCTTGACCTCCTGCATCCGCATAAATGCTGATGAATGTCTGTGGCATGAAAATCTGGTTATAAAGAGAATGAGTGCAGCAATTGCTATAAATTCATTCTCATTCTCTCTCTGCTGGACTGCTCTATAGTTCGCGTGTATGTGTGAGTGTATGTGGACGTACGTGTGACTGCATATGTAAACGTGCACGTGTGTGTGTGTGGTAGGCCTCTGTGTGTGTGTGTGTGTGTGTGTGTGTGTGTGTGTGTGTGTGTGTGTGGTGTGTGTGTGTGTGTGTGTGTGCGCGCGCGCGCGCGCGCGCGCGCTCAATAGTCTCTTTCTCTCTCTCCTACTCATTAAGTTCTATGCATTTTGTCGTCGAATCAGACATTTTATACTTTACATGCAGCTAAACTGATACCTGTGCGCGTTAGTTACATGAGCGTCGTAGTGCTGGAGTTAAGGGCCCTATATTCAAAACCACATCCACATAACTGACCTAGGAAAGAGATATTTCGTCAAACGTTCGGCAGTCTCTCGATCGAGTACCGTCCCTTTGGCTGGTTCTTTGAACGGTTCATTTCTGTCCGTCACCACACAACAACCGGTGCCACAAGAATGAACCTTTATTGAACGGTTCATTTCTGTCCGTAGCAACACACACGGCAAGGAACGAACCCTTTATTGAACGGTTCATTTCTGTCCGTAGCAACACACACGGCAAGGAACGAACCTTTATTGAACGTCATTTGTCCGTACACACGCAGACGACCTATTAACGTCATTTCTGTCCGTAGCAACACACCGGCAAGGAACGAACCCTTTATTGAACGGTTCATTTCTGTCCGTAGCAACACACACGGCAAGGAACGAACCCTTTATTGAACGGTTCATTTCTGTCCGTAGCAATACACACGGCAAGGAAGAACCCTTAAAAACGAACGAAAAAGCGACGTCGATCATGTGACAGCCCAAATGTTTTTCTTCATTCACGTTTGCCATCCACACTGACATGCCCGGGTGAGGAAGTTAAACGTGAATTACTCGAAACGGAAAGGCCGTTTTAGGATCTGGTTGCCCATCTACGTGTTATTTGGAACGGTATAGCACTTAGGATGTTTCCAATTACGTTCACTTTAATAATTGACGGACAGAAAACACGATGGTGAGAAAAAAAAGTTTGAAGGCCAAAGAAAAGAAGAAGAAGAAGAAGAAGAAGAAGAAAAACAACAACAACAACAACAACAAGGACAACAAAAATAAGAAGAGATGAAGAAAGAAGAAGAAGAACAACAACAACAACAACAAAACACAAACAACACAAAAGAAGACAAATGAGAAGAAAGCTGATTGGTAACAACGACATCCAAAAAAAAAGTAGAATAGACAAGAAATAGAAATAGCATATATAAATTGTATACATAAATGTTTTCAAGAACGCGTATGGGTCTTTGCGATCCCTGAAGTGCTGATGGAAGCTTTCGGTTAAAAGTGAATCAAAACACTTCTAATATTGACGGACAAAAAAAAAAAAAAAAAAAAAAAAAAACCAACACGATGGAGAGAAATCAAGTTTGAAAGTGAATTAGGTCGAAAGTAGA
The DNA here is from genome assembly GCA_018398815.1 of Conus ventricosus. NCBI lineage: Eukaryota > Metazoa > Mollusca > Gastropoda > Neogastropoda > Conidae > Conus > Conus ventricosus. The sequence continues at coordinate 92,211,427 of CM031602.1, read as the reverse complement.
GTCACCGACAGAATCTCACATGATCCTGTTTCAGCAGTTCCCTACTCCTACTACTTTTCTTTACGCGCACTGCATATATTATGTGTTTTATTTTTACTTTGCGTGTGATGAAAATCTCAGCATCCTTCTTGGCGAAATGCAAGGTGGAGAAGACATAGCAACAGCCGACAGAAATTGCGAGAGGGAGGATAGGGAGAAATAGGGGCTGCTAAAATAGGATTTGTCTCCCTAATCTCCAGGTTTGCAGTCGAGTCTACAGTCGACAGCTCCGGGCAGAAAGCACAAGCACTTGAGTGGAACAACATACCTTTCGGTTCAGCAGTCTGGGTTCATGGAGGCTGCGATGCCTGCATCAGGCCACGCGCACAGAACACCTCGGTTCCAAGCAACGGCCACAACTCTTTATCCGACTCCGTGGCTCTCCAGGACAACCAAGCCGTGTGGCTTGCCCCATACCTGTCGTTTGCCCAGTACAGTGTGATCATTCACACACCCGCTTGCACGGGCCGCACGTGCTTTTGTCGCGATCTCACGGGCAGTCCGTGCCGTCTGTCCGCTTTCCTGTGTCGCCGACTAGGCCCACCCTCTCCACCCGTCTCTTTCTTCTTCCCCCCCCCCCCCCCCCCCCACTTCGCTCTTCCCACTGCCACAATGCCCTCCCTCCCTGCCCCCCCCCCCCCCCCCCCTCAAATCACTTCCCTTTCCTCTTTCTATCGCCAGCCCCCCACCCCCCCCCACCCCCACCCCCCACCCCTTCCTCCCTCTCCCTCTAATTCTCTTCCTGACCTCTCTCTCTCTCTCTGCGACAGACGACACTCGCTCTGCGGGTTCGGACAGGTTCCAGAGCTATTTTATGGTTCTCAGGCAGAACATGACTTGGTGCTGACGGCTGTGTGAAAATGCCACAGCTTTAAAGGTTACACGATCAAAGGCTGATTTATCAGAAGAAGAAAAAAAAAACAAAGAAAAAAGAAAAAAACCACATGGGAGTACATGAAAAAAGAAGAAGAAGAAAACACACAAATGAAGCGAACCACCCGTGCAGTCACACGACTGGTTTACGTAAGCAGAAATTGTCATATAAACCAGTATAAAACAACCATAAAAGAGCACTCGACTATTCTTACTGAAACACAATCTCCGCTGTAATTACGTGAAAAAGCACCTTTCTGGTTGTTCAACCATAAAAGAGCGGTTGAATATTCTTACTGAGACACAATATTTGGTGGTGTAACTACGTAAAAATGAAAAGAAAAAAAAATCACCGTCTCCGTTGCTCTACTTAACGATTTTCACAACTCTGGCCAGCTTCAGTACAAGAATACCTCCTCCCTCCTTCCCCCCCCCCCCCTCCCCTATAGTCCGGTGATACCCAGGAAGGGAGGGACACAGAAGGGTCAGGCTGTCTTCGATCTGTCCAAGAGCAAACGCTCAGTGAGTTTCTTTCTATCAGTCCAGTTACCTCTGGATCGAACATCCTCCCTCCCTGTGGTTTACTGTTCAACGGCTTCTGTGTCTCCGTTTGTATACAACGGGGAGAAACGATATGTTGAAGGATAAGCGAAAGGGGCGGTATGGGAGCACACTAGCATCATAAGCCGATAATACCTGTTTTCCCAACAAAGCAGGCTTTCTTTCTTTTTTTTCTTTTTCTTTTTTTTTCTTTTTCTTTTTTTTCTTTTTCTTTTTTCTTTGTGTGTGTGTGTGTGTGTGTGTGTGTGTGTTGTGTGTGTGTGTGTGTGTGGTGTTCTTTGTTTTGTTTTGTTTTGTTTTGTTTTTTCTCCAGCCTCCTATTTTGCGAAGTCTTTTTGTGGCAAGTTCTTTCTTCTTTCTTAAGTGGGGCCTTCGTCCGTCTATTTTTTTTTCTCTCCTTCATTTCCATCGGCACTTGCTGACCATGCAGATCTGTGTGTTCTGTTTACGGTGGACATTCCAATGCAAAATTTTATGTTGTAGCGTATGATACACAGCATCTGGGTTTATTTCTGTTCTAATGTTTGGTGCACTAACACTTTCATCCCGTCTGTATGTGATAAAAGCAATGTTTATATACTTATGTATATACACACTAATGCATAAAGAAAGAAAGAAAGAAAGAAAAAAAAAAGGAAGAGAGGCTGATAGGTTCAGAAATACAGGAAAACAGTTCTTATCCTTCAAAAAAAAAAAGTATTATGCTTACTCCTAAGGATTACCACTGTTTTTCCCTGTCAAGCCTGAAGATCGCAAGTGTAATCTCTTCTTTACAGAGAAAACGGTTTTTATCTTTGTTAGCCCCATGGATTGCAATTGGGTTTTCCCCCTAATTTCGCGGTTATTATCCTTAAGGGATAAAAAAGAAAGAAAAAAAGAAAAAAGAAAAAATGCAGACAGGAGAACAGTCGGGATCTTCGACATCATGACTGACTTCCCCTGATTTGCCAACCCTGTTTCCGGTTCCCGGGGTTCTGTGCCTTTCCTCAAATGTATTTGTCACAGTGAACAAAAATCCTAGCTCTTTTGGGCGTGGTCCTAGAGATAGCACCTGTTTTTTGTCTGAAAATAAAGAAAAGAACTATCATTCCAATGTTTCAGTTTCATCAAGGAGGTGTAACTGCGTGCAGACTAGTCAATATGCGCTACACCACATCCGCTAAGTTTGGAGACCACAGCGCTGCATGATTTAAAGCTGATGGCTCAATGAATTAATGATAAAGCTGAAAGAATTTAAGGAGAGGGTCTCGTGGCTACGAGTCAGCGGATGTCTGACCTACGCTTTTAGCCCAACGCGCTGGTCAGACCCTATTCTGATGAAAATAGAAAGCTAATGTGTGATCCTCAGGGAAAACGCTTAATCATCCTCAGTAAAACAGAGATAACAATTGTGATCTTATGGGGAAAATAGTTCTGATCCTCAGAATAGTAACTGGTTTTTCCTCTTTTCGCTATTTCCCTCATAGATGATAACAGGAAAACATAATTTTATCGTCTTTAGACGCTAGAAAGCTGCCATAACTTTGTGCTCGATCTAGAGATATATACAAGTGGCTATCTCTCCATCGACCACCCTCCGTGCGGTTTGTCTCACACTTCATAACATCAGAGACCGTCAAAAGAGGACTGCCAACTGCGGCACACCACGCTTCGCTGAGCCCTTTGTGGACTTGCCCAGGACCACTTCCGCCGGCAGTGTGGAGGTTTCCTTCCGGTCATGTGATTCGCAGTAGGTGATGTGCGCTGACCGTTCTGCTGAGGTGAGCAAACTATTTGCAGATTGAGAATGCAACAAAGAGTGTAGGTAGAATTATTGGGCCGCCAAACAAAGCAGAAAACAAATGAAAGAAACACAACGCGTTTCGGCCTGTTTGGTATTCTTCTCTCAAGATAAACATTAAAGACAAAGAAAATGAAGTGCGAAAGACAGTATACGAACTTGTTGCAAAAAGGCCGCATCGAAACTTAAGAATATAGCAATAAACAAATAAATAAACAAATACATATGTACATGAATATGTAAATAAATAAATAGATACAAAAACTACATAAATCAATAAATAAATAGATGAATTAATACATACATAATACATACAAACGTACGTACGTACTTACGTACATACATAAAGAAAGAAAGAAAGAAACAAACAAAAATGCAAAAAAGAACATTGTTGACAACGTACATCTACTGTTCAAAATCGATATGTGTTGGCCTTCCTAATTGTGTCAAATGTTTGTGTAATTGTCCGCTACCGGAAAACTGTAAAGTTACTGAAAAGAAGCCACTGAAATCGAGTGCAAAGCAACGCTTATTTTTCTATTCAAATCCCAGGACGACAAGCGATTTTCGGCAAATTGTGTCTTCTGTACATATCTCAGAAAACAGATAGGAAAAGCACACACTATGTGCCTCCAAAACCTACCGCCAAAGAACAACTTGACCCTAAAACGCTTTCGCTGTGAGGACGTAAAACTCAACTATATTCCATCTTCCTTCCCGGATGGCTGTCAGTAGCCGAGTAGCTGAATGAATTATTTGCACAATTGCTGAGAATATCCAGTGAATCTGAATCTTCTCTATACACATTAACCAAACAGTCAGGGAACAGATATTCCCATCACTTCTTGTCCCGCTCTCTACAAGAGTGTCTGTCAGATATCAGAAGGCATCGACTGGCATCCTACCCATTGTTGCATGTTTTCTTGGTTTATTAGAGCATTGCAAATTCAGCACCCAACTGACCTACATACTGGATGCAAAGCTTTTGTGCTAGGACAGGATACAGGAAAGGTGATCTTTTTTGGTCACCGTCATCAAGATGTTGATGTATGCCCTCGGGGGAGTGCCTCGTCGTCTGTATTGGACACTGTACACATGTGCACACAAGCTTAATGCACGCACGTTGATTCTCTTATTATTTAATACTTACTTGACCACTTGTAAGTATATATAAAATTACATGGATTCTTCTTCTTCTTCTTCTTCTTCTTCTTCTTCTAGCACTAACTTGACACCTGTAAATATGTATAAAAGTATATGGATTCTTCTTCTTCTTCTTCTTCTTCTTCTTCTGGCCGTTTTTCAGTATGATGATGACTGTAACATTCTGATAACGTTGCGATAGTTTTAGAGCTAGACTGGTTGCCCAGGAGGACCAGGAGATAAAAAAAAGCTGAGTGGAGAGCGTTCTTAAAGCGCACTGGCGCCTTTCCATTGGCTCTGAACACCGCCCATGGAGCGTTCATAAAGCGCACTGGCGCCTTTCCATTGGCTCTGAACACCGCCCATGGAGCGTTCATAAAGCGCACTGGCGCCTTTCCATTGCTCTGAACACCGCCCATGGAGCGTTCATAAAGCGCACTGGCGCCTTTCCATTGGCTCTGAACACCGCCCATGGAGCGTTCATAAAGCGCACTGGCGCCTTTTCATTGGCTAAGGAGCGTTCTTAAAGCGCACTGGCGCCTTTTCATTGGCTAAGGAGCGTTCTTAAAGCGCACTGGCGCCTTTCCATTGGCTCTGAACACCGCCCAAGGCGCGTTCTTAAAGCGTACTAGAGCCTTTACACTCCAACAAGTGTCCGTAAAGAGCTCCATCCTCACACGACCCACGGGGGGTAGTTTGAGAGCGCCCTGGATCGGGTAACGATCCTTTGTCACGTGACACGCACGTCATAACCCTCGTGTATTATGTTTCAGCCCGTAGAAAACTGATCGTGCTCTTCTGAACACTGACTGATGTAGCATGATTAGTTCTTTCTGTATTGTTATTGTTTCCCCTTTCTTTTATTTCATTTTCTGTTTTATTCTCCTTTTTTGTTTCTTTCTTTTTTCCTTTTCTTTGTCTTGTATTTCTTCTTCTTTTTTGACCCCCCTTTTTTCAATGATTTGAGTTGTACTGACATTTTGCACATGTGCAATCAATTTAGGTGATGTCTGCTCTATACTGAACGGTGACATTTTGTTTTGTGTTTTTGTTTGTTTGTTTGGGTGGTGGGAGGGGATGTTCTGCAAACACTTTATCATTATACTGATTATCATAGTGACATTGGTGGTGGTGGTGGTGGTAGTGGTGGTGGTGGTGGTGGTGGTGGTGATGATGATGATGATGGTGATGGTGATGATGATGATGATGATGATGATGATGATGATGATGATGATGATGATGATGATGATGAAGAAAATGAAGAAGAAGAAGAAGAAGAGAAGAAGAAGAAGAAGAAGAAGAAGAGGAAGACGATGATAATGATAACGACGACGACAATGAAGAAGAAGAAGAAGAAGAAGAAGAAGAAGAAGAAGAAGAAGAAGAAGAAGAAGAAGAAGAAGAGGAGGATGAGGAAGAAGAAGAAGAAGAAGAAGAAGAAGAAGAAGAAGAAGAAGAAGAAGAAGATGATGATGATGATGATGATGTGATGATGATGATGATGATGATGATGATGATGATGATGATGATGATGATCATTGATAATGGTGACGGCAGCAGTGGTGGTTGATGATGACGCTGCATCCACGGGCTGTCCGAAGAAGAAAAGAAAGAAGGAAATACCAGCTGAGCGAAACTGTTTAAAAAATAAAAATAAATAAATATAAAAGACACTATAGTCCATAATGTATACTATACAACACCAGGGACAAAGATCATAATTCTAACATTGTAACGAATCCTACCAAGTACATCAACACGAAATGATAATGAAATGAAAGGCACACACACACACACACACACACACACACACACACACACACACACACACACCACACCACACACACACACGCACAAAGACATTGTTGACCTGATTACGGCATTGTGACCCTTCGCACTGACGCACTGCCGGACCCACTATGTTGCCACACACTGACAAGGACTATAGGATGATAACTTATCATCTGGAGACTGATCTCCGCCGTAGGGCGGTATTTTGTGCCCTTTTTTTAAGCTGCAGCTCCGGTCTTGGGCTGGCTGGACGACCAGCATCATCGGACCCTGCAGTCATCTTGAGTCCAGGCACCAGTCGTTTCCCCAAACCTGTGGTCTGGTGGGACACTTACTTCACGACTGGCTGGACGACCAGCTTCATCGGACCCTGCAGTCATCTTGTGTCCAGGCACCAGTCGTTTCCCAAACCGGTGGACTGGTGGGACACTTGTTTCACCTCGGACTGGAAGACCAGCATACTACGAGCGTCACCCCTCTCCAGGATCCACCTCCCTCAGTGAACTCCTCGGAGCATGGACTGAGTTAAGTGTCGTGTCGTGTGTGGTGTGGGTGTGGGTCTGGTGTGCGTGTGCGTGGGTCTAAGGCCGGTCACTGATTCGTTTTGTTGTTGGTTTTTTTGTTTATTTTTGGTCTTATTTTGTTTAACTCTGGCTGAGTAGTCCTGTTGGATATAGTTTTGTTTCTAATACTGTCTTTCTTCTGTTATTTTGCTGAATGTTCTTGTAGTGGTTTAGTGGTTAGGTTGGGACAGTAGCGGGACCCCGGGATATTGAAGGGTTTTTGTGGTCTGTTCAATTTACTTTGTCCCCTAAGACAGTTAGTGCTGAATAGTGCCTTTCTCTTCTATGCCCTAGTTTTTTTTATTCTTTCCTTTTTCTTTCTCGACTATCTTTTCTCTTCTTTGTTATGACCCATACCCCATCTGGAGTGCTAGTGTGAGTGAATGATTGTATTGTGAATAAAAATATTGTCTAAAAAATCTTCCTCTTGTGGTCTGGTGGTGTGAGGGATTGAGTGATCGCTCCGTTTCTGCCACTGCACATTCCCTGTATAAGAACCCCCCCTGTCAGGTGTACTCCCACGTGACAATTATGGTGGAGATGCGGGGTACAGGTATGTGTATGTGGTAGTGTAAAAGCGACACTCTGAACTCACTACCGCCCGACCCTTGAGAGACCTGTCTATCTTTCTTTACGTGTATTTGACGGGTGGTTGGTTTGGGTGGGTTTCTAGATTTAGTAGGGAACCCATTGGAGCGGACCGGTTTTAGGGGTGCTGTCGGCAGTAGAGTTCCGTGCTCCGGTGGTCGGACCTTCGGCGCTTCCGTTCCGCGTTCGTCTCCGTGTTTGTTTTGTTTTGGTCTAGTACCGCCGGTTATTGTCTCTAGAATTCCGTTCTCATTGTCTCATTACCTTAGAATAGTATTTGGGTGGAGAAAGAGGGGGTTTTGAACTCTAGATTAATAGGTTTTGCTTGTGCAGAGTCGTCGATGTCAGTGCGTGTACTGATTTAGGATTTTGGTCTGCATTTGCCTGTACCCAAGACGCCGACTGTTTTTCAAGGTAAGTTTAGGCAGGTTTGCCAAGCATTTGGTTTTTTGGGTTTACAAGGCAAATTTTTGACATTTAAATTTCCCGATCCGGGGGTTTGCGCGAAACTGGGTTTTGCGAAAGTCTATCTACCCCCTTTTCACAAAACAAGGAAAGACATTCTTAAAGGGGGGTTATTTTGGGTTATTACACCCCTGGGTTTTTGTAGGATCGTGTTTTTTTAGTCAAAGGGGGAAATTACCCTTTAAGTTTATAGGTTTTCCTCTTCTGAAAAACCCCCACATGCAAGCATTTTTTATTTTGCTTTTCATCTAGCTGTTAAATTGTTGGGGCTTTTTTAAATTGTTCAACACTAAATTGTGTGACTGTGATGATTGGAATAATAAAGTTGCAGCGTGTGAAAAAAGGGGAGGTGGGCGTCTGGGAAACACTTAGTGTCTTTCCAAAGAGCCACTTTTTCCTTTTTTGCTGTCGCCCCCCCCCCTTTTTCATCTGTTCCCCAATTCAGTTACAGACAGTGTTTTTTTAGAACTGGTTCCCGTCTGTGGCCCTTGGGACGGGGTTTGCTCGGAATTTCGGCGCGCTCATGGGGGCCCCCGTTTTGTTTCGTTTCCCAGTTCTGTCCGGTCCCCCGTGACCGTGGGGTGAAACGTGAAACTTCCGTGTTTACGCCCACCCCCCGGTAAAAATTTTTAAGTTAGCTGTTTGGGCCTTTGGCGGTAGGGGTGGGTTTAAGTTGTTTTGCCCCGCCCCTCCCTTTAAACCCGTTTTTTGTTGATGCTTTTTGGGCTTTTCTCTTTGGAAAAATTTGGGGTTGCGGGGTTGGAGAAAACGCGTTGATTTAAAAAATTCCAGTTGAAAAGGGTTTTTGTGATTTCTTTGGTTTTTTTGCTGGGTAAACTCTTTAAATTTCCCTTATCTTGAGAAAATCAATATTGACCCCGATTGGGTTTTGTTACCCAGGGGGAAGGTAACTTTTTTTGGGGTTTTTGGGCCCCGCCGGGCAAAAGGGGGCAGCCCGTTACACATTGAGGGAGTTTGTGCTTTGTTAAATTTATTGAGTTCAGTCAGGTCAAGTTCATTTGGGGGACTTTGATACCCTTTCACAGTTTTTTTGTTCCCAATCACTTATTTCAAAAAACATTGGTTGCTTAATGAAAAGCAAAACCAGGATATTTTTTTTAAATCTATTCAATTACTTTTTTTTCTACAATAAAAATTGAGTTTTTAACATTTTAACCCAGCTTTTTAGTATCCAAAAAGGGTTTTTAAAAGTATTAAAAACCCTTTTGCTTTTTTAATGTGCGCGGTAGTTTGTTCCAACGGGCCACTTTTTTACTAAATGAAAATTTTCAAATAATATTTCGACAATTTTTAATTTGATTTTGAAATCAGAATTTCTTGTAATTTAAATTAGGGGTTATTTTGAAAAAAAGGGGTTTAAAAATTTTTTCCCAGTTAAGCCCCAAAAATAGCTTTTTAAGTCTAAAATCAAATCCCCCAAATTTCCCCTGAATTTTAAACGATGGAAAATTTTAAACCTTCGCAATCAATTTTGCATAGCTAACATATTTGAATTCCAAAAATTAACAAGGTGGCCCCTTTTTTTACTTTCTAAAATACTTGCT
>CM031602.1:92189559-92197059 GCA_018398815.1 Conus ventricosus | reverse complement strand
GATTCAGATACTTTGTGACCTTCGAAGTAGTCGACTGTGGTACTAAGTGCGAAGTGGACACGCACGTCGGAACCTTCGTGGATTTCGTTCGTCAGAGTTCTGCGTAGCTGTGCAAATCTTGTGTATCACTTAGTGATTCGGTGACTTCGTGTCTTGTGAGGAGTACTGTAAGTTATGGAACACGTAGACGACGTGCGCCGGATCACACGTTCTCAGACTCGTGGTGCAGGATGTCAACCTCGGGTGATGTCGATGGAGGAAGGACTAGCGCACAGCCCAAACACACTCACAGCTTGCTTACGATCTCATTCATATATCATGCATTCGTCACATCAAACCACTAGTAAAGTCTATAACTTTACTACACATGTTCATAGAACGAACCATCAATGCATATGGAATCAAACAAAATAAAAACATTCTCTCTTTCCTGAACTTCACAAAATCATTTATCTAAAACATCATTAACTAACCGGGTATAAATAGATTTCTACTTTACCTGGCCAGGTGATCTTAACTATTCACGAATCACTGTCTTTTCTTCTTTTTTTTTTTCTTTTCACTGTCACTTTCACAAGCACGACACAACTGCTGGCACTGGTCTTGGTCTGCTGGCGCTGGTCAGGTTAGACTGATGGCACTGGCGTTGGTCTGTGGTTCTGCTTGACGAAGTGACGCTGCCAGGTATGAGGTCGAACCCCGGTTAAGGTGGAACAGTGACTATCAACATCGATCTGTTCTCCTTTCTTCCTTCTGCATTAACGCATTGCACTCTCTCTCTCTTCTTCTAGTCTGCTCTATCAAATGGACATGGTTGCTTTTTTTTTCTTTTTTCTTTTCTTTCTTTTCCTCTTCATTAGTTAGCAACTCTCTCTTCCACATCTCTCCCTAGTCCTTCCTCTGCAGACTATCTCATGCTAATCTCTCAACTTGGTTCTCTTCTCTCCTCCCCTCATCTCTCTGCTTCTCTCTCGTCAGAGCTTACACAGAACCTCTTCCTCTCTTCTGTCTCTCTTCGTTCTTCTTTCCCGTTCTGCTTCATCTCTCTGCCTTTCCTCTCCTGTAGAGACTACCCCAGAACCTCATCTCTCTCTCTCTCTCTTCGTTCCTCCCCTCGTTCTCCTTCTCCACTCCGCATCCCTATCTTATCTTGAAACTCATCTGTCCAAGGGCGAGTACCATTGGTCAGTATTTTTACCGCCTCGTACCCGAAGTTATCTCCTAATTCCATTGGCTATTCAAATCATGCAGTCACGCCTACACGCCTTACTCTCTGTGGTGGTCAATTGGTCATTTAATTGATTAGCTTGATTTCGCCCCCACCACACACTACCTTCCCCCTCTCCCTTTCCGGTACGTCGTAAATTGGCTAGATCAGTCTGATCCAGGCGTCGTGACTCCTCTGACCAGACACCGAGGCGTCGGTCAGCTACTTAGTCTGTCTGGGTGGACAGTACCGTCTCCGTAGAGGATTGGATTAGTCTACTCGCTGTGCCAAATTGACTGGATGAGTCTGACCCGGGCGTCGAGGCTCGGTTGACCAGACATCGAGGCGTCGGTCAGCTACTTAGTCTGTCTGGGTGGACAGACCGTCTCCGTGGAGGATTAGGATTTTGGTTTGTTTTTATTTTTGACCGTGACAATTTCCCCCTTGCAAAAGACTATGCACCGCATTGTCTCAAAACAACGGTACAAAAAAAGGACAACAACCGAATTTGCTGAACCACAGCTGCACGTGCAAAGTTTGAAAAATACTTTACAACCAACGGTTTATAAATTATAAAATATATCATTAGTGAATACCACTCCAATGAGTTATCATTGACGTGCGCTCTTGCGTTATTTCAATCATTTTATAACAACCTCTGTGCGCACTTATGCAATTCCCCTACCTGCGGATTTGCCATCTCTCCTCTTCACAATTCTTATGAAAAGCACAATATATATGATCACGATCCATGACACTTCACTGAGGAATCTCCATCCTCACTTATTGCAAATAATGCATTACTACACAAGCGACTGTATGCCCCAAGCATAACTACATTTACATGAGCAAATCTCACACAAAAATATGAACCATAGCCAACTGGGAATGAACCCATATCCAATCAACATAACTAATCAACACATTATCAACAAAGCACCCCGGATATGACTGACTTCCTCTGAGTTGCAGCTTGCTAGACTACACGGCTTAAATAGTCAGCTCCAAACATTTGTCGACCGGGAATGTACTGCACTCGATACCTGTAGGGCTGCAATGCATTGCCCAACGCAGAACTCTGCTGTTTTTCAGCTGCGCCTCCTGCAGGAATTTGAGTGGTTGATGATCAGTCTCTATCACGAACTCTTTCCCGTACAAGTATTTGTGGAATTTCTGCACGGCCACACAACGGCTAAACACTCCTTCTTTTACAGTTGCGTACCCTTCTTCACACTTTGTCAACTTCTGCTAGCATACCTCACAGGATATCGACTCTTCATGCTCCTGCAACAATACTGCAGCTATCCCACCGCCTGATGCATCTGTCCGCAACAAAAATGGTTTGGACATATCTGGTAGCTTCAAGATGGGACGGGAACCTAGTCTTTCCAACACCATCTGCAGTGCTTGCTCTGCAGCGTCTGACCACTCGACCACTGCCGGTTTCCCTGCCTTGACCAAATCACTGAGAGGACTCGTGATTGCTGCGAAATTTGGAACAAACTCCCTATAGAAACCAATAAACCTAGCAGACTCCTGACTTCTGTTTTGGTCTTTGGTCTCCCTGAATTCATCATCTTCTCCACCTTTCCTCTTTCCGGCTGCTTTGTGTCGCCTCCGACAACAAAACCTAGGAACTCCTACTGTCTAGCCCTTCATACAGTGACACATCCCTGTATGACTCTTCTGGAAACTTAGGCAACAAATTCTCCCCTTCTTCTGCTGGGTCTCTTTCACCTCATCAATGATTGCTGCTGCGCCTATGTGCTGAGTCTCACGCTGAATATATTTGCGGAGAAAAATTCGCATGGAAAAGTTTTAGTTTCCCATTCACATCAATTCGGTAATCCCGACCGACCTTTTCAGTGATGGTGAATGGTCTTTCCAATGCATCAGCAGCTTGTTGTGACCGTGGGAAGCAGTACCAGGACTTGATCTCCCACCTTGAGGGATTGCTTCCTCACCTTCCTGTCATATTGCTTCTTCTGAACGACCCTAGCCTCCTGCAAACTTTCCTTTGCAACCTTACATGTCTCGTACCTGTGCCCACCTTTGGAACAGGGCGAGATTGGGCCAATCAGATCAACAGCCACTCTCCTGAACGGTGTGTCAATTAAAGGGGGATGTTTAAGAGGTGCCTTCCTCTTCACCCCTCTTGTGGCTGACCTTTGGGCACACGTCACATGACATGCAGAAACGCTTGATGTCTGCCATTGCCCCTGGCCAATGAAAATCATCGAAGATTCGGTCAGCTGTTTTGCTGGTGCCGAGATGACCCGCCATGAGCGACTCGTGACCCACTGACATGACAGTGTCACGATAACCTGCTGGTACCTCTAACTGAGTGGTCACCTTACCTGTCTTCCCTTGGTGAACATCGGTACAACAGCCGTTTTTCACAAGAAATTCTGTCTCACCTCCTTAACCCTGTTTCTCTCCACCTCTTGCCAACTCCCCAAGACTTCACGAGCGAAAGGGTCTTGTTCCTGGGGCTGCCCTAAACTCATCAGGCGACACATCTATGCCTGACTTCCTTGCTGGAACGACTAACGGTTTATCAACCTTTTCCTCCTTCTTGCTCCGTGTTTGAACTGCTGCCCCTGTAGCAGTCAACAACTCAGGATCCCCTGGATCCCTTGCCCCTGGAATATTTCCGATGATCAAATCATGAAGGGGTTTCTCCATCACCAACGCAGACAACTCGCCTGAGAAGTAAGGGGTACGTACTTCTATCTTAGCAACTGGAAACTCCCTCACAGTGCCATCGATTAGAGTACAGGTCTGGATTTGCCCTGTCAAATCCCCTTTCTCGACCAGCGTTGTTCGTACTACCCCACATGACAACCAGTGTCTCGTAACACTTTCACCTCTGCTGACCAATCCACCCTTCTTCACTGGTAACGAACCACTCAGCCCAGTGCCCTCCATCCCTGACACTGACTGCTGTCCAGTGCTAGCCATAGGCTGCACTCCACCCTCTTCAGACTGAATCCCTTTTGGTTCACTGCCGGTCGTTTCCCTTGACGACCCTTATCCACCTCTTGCAAGGCTGCTGCCTTCTGGAACCTCATGCGACAATCCCTCGCCACATGGTCCCTTCTTGTGACAAATGAAACACCTAATGTCCCTTTGCCCTTCCTTCTGCCCCACCGCTGGGTTTGCAGACTTTGCAGAAAAACTCCCCTAGTCTCCTTGCACTCTTCTCACCTGTGCCTAGCACCTGTCTCTCCTGCACCTTAGTGGGCCCAAACGTGCCTCTCTATACACCTCTGCGAACTTCAACAACTCCCCTGCTGTCTCTGGCTGTCTCTTTCAAAGTATAGTTAACTCAGGGCCGCAACCTGACAAAATCTGTTCCTTCATAACTAGCTCTTTCAATCAGCGAACTCCTTCTTCGTACCGCTCAACTCTAACCACTTCTCAAAATAGTGATCTAACGTGCACCAAACTGCGTGTACGTCTCACCTGCTTGTAATTTAGCTGAACGAAATTTCTTCCTGAACCCCTTTCCCCTGTGAGGTTCAAATCCTTCATCAATGATTCCTTCACAGCGCCGAAACCAGTCTGTTGTTCTGCTGGTAAGCATAGTAAAAATCTGTAATGCCTTACCCGTCAGTGTAACGCTGACAAAATGACTGCCCACTCTTCTGAAGGCCACACCTGACTGGTCGCAAACGTTTCGAAACGACTGATGTATGCGTCAATCGAATCGGTCCCTTCAGAGAATTTGGGCAACTTTGGTCGGGGGGCGTAACTGCGCACAGAGTCACTGGAGACTGAACTCCCATCCTCGGTGGTCTCCCTTTGTATTCTCACTTTCTCTAACTCTAATTGAACCTTTAATCTTTCCGTTTCCTGCGCTTCCTTTAGTCTTTCTGTTTCCTGCTTTTCCCTAGCCTGATTATCATTAGCCTGATCCTTAATCTTTCTGTTTCCTGCGCTTCCCTTTGTCTTTCTGTTTCCTGCGTTGCGCTAGCTTTAGTCCTTTCCTGCTCTGCTAATGCTATTTCTACTGCAACGCGTCGTCTTTCCGCGCGTTCATTCTTTCCATCTTCTGTTGGTTTTCAACGAATGCTCGCAACTCTTCTCCCGAATAGCCTAAATCACGAGCAACACTCACAAGTTGTTCAATAGGGGTGTTCTTTTCTTCCGCCATTATATCTTTTTTTTTTTTTTTGAACAAGTTTTTTTTTTTTTGTCTACGACAGCCAAACTGGTGGTTACCGACACGAGTGACGTAATAGCACAATCCTATGAATGATAATATTAGCTTGGGACAACGTAGTTAGTTTTTATAAGACGCCCAGCGCCTGGCCCAACTATGAGAGCGAATTATAGGCAATCTGTGCGAAATAAGTACTCTGGGGCTGAAATGCCAAGCCTAGTATTAACTATCTTGGAAGCAATGCCAAGCCTAGTATTTAACTATCTTGGGAACATACAGTAAGACAAACCCCTTGTCTTAGGATTAAAAACACTTGAATCCCACCCAGCTTCCTCTTGAGAAGTTGAACAATTATAATAAATGGGCCAGAATATCCTGGCAGGCTCGCCAATAAATTGTCAACCTCGGGTGATGTTGATGGAGGAAGGACTAGCGCACAGCCCAAACCACACTCACAGCTTGCTTACGATCTCATTCATATATCATGCATTCGTCACATCAAACCACTAGCAAAGTCTATAACTTTACTACACATGTTCATAGAACGAACCATCAATGCATATGGAATCAAACAAAATAAAACATTCTCTCTTTCCTGAACGTCACAAAATCATTTATCTAAAACATCATTACTAAACCGGGTATAAATAGATTTCTACTTTACCTGGCCAGGTGATCTTAACTATTCACGAATCACTGTCTTTCTTTTCTTTTTTTTTTTTCTTTTCACTGTCACTTTCACAAGCACGACAAATGCTGGCACTGGTCTTGGTCTGCTGGCGCCTGGTCAGGTTAGACTGATGGCACTGGCGTTGGTCTGTGGTTTTTGCTTGACGAAGTGAGGCTGCCAGGTATGAGGTCGAACCCGGTTAAGGTGGAACAGTGACTATCAACATCGATCTGTTCTCCTTTCTTCCTTCCTGCATTAACGCATTGCACTCTCTCTCTCTCTTCTAGTTGCTCTATCAAATGGACATGGTTGCTTTTCTTTTCTTTTTTCTTTTCTTTCTTTTCCTCTTCATTAGTTAGCAACTCTCTCTCTCCACATCTCTCCCTAGTCCTTCCTCTGCAGACTATCTCATGCTAATCTCTCAACTTGGTTCTCTTCTCTCCTCCCCTCATCTCTCTGCTTCTCTCTCGTCAGAGCTTACACAGAACCTCTTCCTCTCTCTCTGTCTCTCTTCGTTCTTCTTTCCGTTCTGCTTCATCTCTCTGCCTTTCCTCTCCCGTAGAGACTACCCCAGAACCTCATCTTTTCTCTCTCTCTTCGTTCCTCCCCTCGTTCTCCTTCTCCACTCCCGCATCCCTATCTTATCTTGAAACTCATCTGTCCAAGGGCGAGTACCATTGGTCAGTATTTTTACCGCCTCGTTTCCCGAAGTTATCTCCCTCTAATTCCCTTGGCTATTCAAATCATGACAGTCACGCCTACACGCCTTACTCTCTGTGGTGGTCAATTGGTCATTTAATTGATTAGCTTGATTCGCCCCCACCACACACTACCTTCCCCTCTCCCTTTACGGCTTTCGTCGTAAATTGGCTAGATCAGTCTGATCCAGGCGTCGAGACTCCTCTGACCAGACACCGAGGCGTCGGTCAGCTACTTGGTCTGTCTGGGTGGACAGTTACCGTCTCCGTAGAGGATTAGGATAGTCGACTCGCTGTGCCAAATTGGCTGGATGAGTCTGAGCCGGGCGTCGAGGCTCGGTTGACCAGACATCGAGGCGTCGGTCAGCTACTTAGTCTGTCTGGGTGGACAGACCGTCTCCGTGGAGGATTAGGATTTTGGTTGTTTTTATTTTTGACCGTGACACAGGAATCCTACCAGGGATGGGGAGCCCCATGGGCTCAGGCGACGACTGGCCCTACTACCCAGGTCGTGTTTTCTTCTTGTGGGATTCGTCCTCCAGTCACCGCAGTGTCCACAATAAAAGGAGATGACCCCCCCTGGGTCACTCTCTCCGAGACGACCTCTGCCCAGTCCCGGGCTCGGGACTTCGCCCTCCGCCGTATCTTCGAGACGACTTCCGCTTTCGGCCTTCGCCTATGCCTCATCCTCCTGGACCAGCGCCATGGATCCTCTGTTGTTGAGGATAGAGAGGAAGAAAAGAGGCAGGGAGGAGGAAGG
>CM031602.1:92184803-92189459 GCA_018398815.1 Conus ventricosus | reverse complement strand
CGGGAGGAGAGAACACGGAAGGAACTGGAAGGAAAGAAGAAAGGGTACTGGAACCCCGCAGTCAGTATGGTCTGGCATATGTTGTTAAATCCTAACAGCCCCTCGCATGATGGGCGAGGGGAGGCTTGCCGAACACATCAATATCACCAGCCCAACACAGACCCGAGCATAACACAGTAAACAAACCAACTGAGGAATGTTCGCTAAAGGTTTCTCCTCACACGAAGCAGGTAAGAGATTTCATTCACTATTTCAACTAGCCCGGATGTTCAACTGAGATGGTTACAGCTACGTATTTTGCATAGAATTCTACCAACTAACAGTACCTACACCTAAGAAATGTAGTAAACTCACCACTCTGTTCCTTATGTGAAACAGAAACTGAAACAATTTTGTCACTTGTTATGGTACTGCCCAATGACCACCACTTTTTGGCAAGATTTGCAAAGATGCTTATCTCAAAACTGCGTTCATTGTGTGAAGTTTCAATTTACAGAGGTTCTTGTAATATTTGGGGTTGAGGAAAACACTATAACTGACAGAGTTCTCAACTTGATAATACTTTTGGCAAAGCAATACATCTACAAATGTAAATGGAGAAAGTAGCACCAATTGTCAATATCTTTATTAATATACTCAAAGATAAATTCAGAACAGAAAGGTATCTGAGTGTTGTGACTAATAAACTAGACACTTTTTTGATGGATTGGCTTCCTTATCAGGACTTGGTTAAATGAGGCTTCATCAGGACTTGGCTAAATGAGGTTATACTATTATAGTCTGTGATGAGTTCGCAATGGAGTTTACAACTGAACTTGTTTGACCAGCGAGTGAGGGGTGCAGCACTTTGTGTGTGACCTTTGTGATGTGCTATGTGGAGTGTGTGAAAATGAGAATTTCAACATAATATCTGGAGAAAAAAAAATGCAGATTTTCGTATGGATAGGACTCCAGTATGAGCACCCTGTCACTGAACACTTTGTGAAGACGCGGTCCAAGGGAAAGTGTGCTAGCTCATCTTCAGTTAGGCCTAGTGATATTTCTGGAAGTCCAGAAACCGCGAAAGTGAAACAAATTCAAACTGCACAGAAAAAATCAAGTAAGCGTGGTGCTAATGAAAAGACGAACATGTCTATGCAGGAAAGATTAGAAGAAATAAACAGCAAACTCGGACTATTAACTTCAGCTCAGGAGGATATCAAACAAATTCGGTTGGACATTGATAAACTAAATGTGAAATTGATGAAAAGGGTCGATATTCTGGAGGGTGTTGTGTTTGAACTGAAGACTGACAGAGACAATCTACATGTGCAAATAAATAGTCTAAAAGAAGAAAATGGAGATTTACGGCAGCAGTTGGTTCAGCAAAACAAGGAGCTGAACAAAACCAGATTAGTTGAAAACGACATTGAGCAACACGGACGCCTCTGGAAATGTCCGGGTCCATGGTGTGAAGGAGGAGCCACAAGGAAAGGCGGAGACTGTGGCGGACTGTGTCCCAAAAGTGACACAGAGGTCTTCACCAGCGAGTCGGGGTTCCTGTGTCAGCTGAGGACATCGAGATGGCGCACCGCTCAGGTCGACCCGGCACCGGCAGACCACGACCCATACTGGTGAGGTTCTTCTCCGTCAGAAGAAGGGGTCTGTGTTGGAGAACCGGAGGAAATTGAAGCAAACCGGAGTGTCTATATCTGAGGACTTGACGAAGGCTAATTATAATTTGTATAATGAAAGCAAATAGACACTCGGCAACTCTCTCTGCGTGGTCGTCCAACGGGAAAGTGGTGGCCAAACTCAAAAATGGCGTGACAATGAAACTGGACATTAACAGTGATCTGGATGCGGTTTTCCTTAAGGCCATGGCTTAACGAAAGGTAGAAATGTGTGTGTTGGTGTGTGTTTAAAATGCGGTGGATTGATTCTTTGTGTATTTTTCATGTGCTTTGGTTTGCTTGACATGTAGATAACATGTGTGTTTCATTTTTTGTGTATTAGTTAAGGAAATTTCATATTGTATTTTCCTTGTCTTCACTTTTAAAAAGGAAAATATGGGGAAGACGGAAAGGACTAAAATTTGGCAGGATGTCGTTCTCACCCTTTCTCTTTGGACTGTGTGACCTTCCCCCAACCCTGCCCCTTACCGCACTGATCGTCTTTCCCCCTTTCCCTTCCCACTAGGATTGTTATCATTACTTTTCTGCCCTTTCAGGAGTTTTTCGCATTAATTTCATCTTGAATTATTTGTTTTTTAAATTATTCTCTCCATGCTATCTAAATATTATTTATTATGGGGTGTGTAGGCATACACATGTATGTGTGTGTGATTGTGTGTGTTGGTGTGTGTGTGTTTTGTGTGTGTGGGTGTGGGGTGTGTGTGTTTTGTGGTGTGTGTGTGTGGTTTTGGCGCGCGCGCGCGCATGTGTGTGTGTGTGTGTGTGTGTGTGTGTGTGTGTGTGTGTGTGTGTGTGTGTGTGTGTGTGTGTGTGTGTGAACTTGTCAGTCCATTTGGTTGTGTACGTGTGTGTGCGCGCGCGCGCTTTGTATGTGGTGGTGGTGTGTGTGTGTGTGTAACAATTGTAGAATCATTCTTCGGGTTTGCCCCCTCTCCCTCTCCGCCCTTTTGGTCCCTCTGCTCTGCTGGACCTTTCTTTTTTCTTTTTTCTTTTTTTTTTCTTTTTTTTTTTTTTTCTCTTCGGTCAGAAAAAGCTTCATTTGTTGGGGAATACTTTTGGCATATTTATTGTGTCCACTGGACTCGTTCTTTTTCAATATAAATATATATATGTGTGTGTATATGTATGTATATTGTGTATATATGTGTGTATATATATTGTATGTAGTGTGTGGTATGTATATGTATGTATGTATGTATGTGTATGTGTGTGTATGCATGTATGTATATATATATATATTATACTAGCCGGGGGTTACCGGCTTCGCTCGGGTATATCTGTACAATGACTTTCTGGCCCCCCTCTCTCTACCACTTAAAAGACTTTAAAATTTAAAATTCAGCTTGGGTTTGTTTCGTTTTTTCCCATGCTGAACCAATTGCCCAGCCTCCTCCTATCTACTTACCCAATTTCTTTCGGACGCCCACTCCCTTCTTGCCCCTAAATCTGTTTTCCCTCACGAATTTTTTTCGTAATACGATGCACAGTCCCTAGAGGGTGCTGTACTTTGTGAACTTACCGATGCATTCTCAATTCCTTTATTGAAGTGCTCCAAAATGACAACTCTGTAGGGGCCGCCAAAACCTAGTGGATAAGGCGCTGGACTCATGATCCAAAGGTCGTGGTTTCGAATCCCGGCTTGGTCTTGGAAATTTTAACGTGGAATGTTTCCGTTTAAATGACCATGGTTCACTCCGATGTTCACCCTGGCCCCACAGGTGTCAGGCTATGTGACAGACCAGCCATCTGCATATCCTTGATTTGGGCACAGACGTTAAATCCAATCAAACATGACAACTCTGTGAAAAGATTGCATTTTCACGATGTATCATGTCTATTGGAGGGCCTTTGGGTAGACAACATTTCTGGTCTCCCTGTTTGGCGAAGTATAGTCAGGGTTTCTGCGTTTCCAGTTCGTGATGTTTGCAACATAGAACATTCCATGTGTAAAATACGGAACGGTCAGGTCTGCCCCAAGGGATGAAAATGTTGCCCCTGGCTCTTGATGATTGTCAGAGCGAAAGCTGGTTTCCTGGGAAACTGAAGCCATCAGAACTGGAATGGCAGGGGTGAGTCCATGGGTTCCAGAGGAATTTTTGGGGGAGCACCCACCGGTTCACCTTTGTGGGGGCCTTATGATATTTTCGCTTCTACAACGTTCCTGTGCAGTCTGGTGAAGACACATCGGGTGTCATTGATCCCCTTTGGCGGGTCCAGTGAGTGGAGAATGATTCATGGGGACTCCAGATTTCAGCAACAGTTCATGCGGTGGAAGTCCAGATAATCTCAATGGAGTTCAGGAGTTCTTGTGGATAAAGGACTCCTCATCATCATTCTGTCAACAGATCTGTACAGAGTTTCCTCTCCAGGGAAGTCGCTACGATTTTTCTGTTTAGCCTGTTGACAGTCTCGTTCAGGGAGGTGATTATGGCCCTTTCCGCTGACCAGTTTGAGTCTGCACAGTGAGCATGAAGACCCGGGTAGACGCTTCTATCAGATCCTCCTGGCTATCATTAAACTGGCATAGTGCTGGTGGGACCAATATTAGTATCTGGAAACATGACTCAATGGCACCATTGCCAATGTCAAGCAGAAGTTTGGCGAAGCTGGCTGTCTGGGGATTTCCAGACAGGTGGGCTCTCTATTGGTGGTTAGACGTTTAACAATCATGCTCCACCATTCTTCAGACAGGCGTTGACAATGTTGGCTCTGGTGCCATTGAGGACGACAGGGAGGATCTGCCTGAACTCCCCACAGAACAGCGTTGGGATGCCCCCCACTGGCCTGTGCACTTGGGTGATGTCCTGCAGCGTAGAGTCCATGGCCTCGTAGACAGCTTTGTGGGTCATGGGAGCTTCATCAATTATGACGGTTGCAGCCTCTTTGATGACTTTGGCCAACGTTGACCCACGTTTTGACGGGCAGGTTGGCGTTTCTTGCTTGTCGGCATCCAGAGGGACCTTGAAAGTGCTATGTACTGTCA
>CM031602.1:92109803-92179803 GCA_018398815.1 Conus ventricosus | reverse complement strand
AACGTTTGAAATGAATTTCTATTTACAGGAAGTGAGTCTTTGAAATCAGGGATGTGGTGTTTAATCAATTTTCGGGGGGGGGGGGGGGGGGGGGGGGGGGGGGGGGGGGGGGAGCTCTGTGTCAATGCATAAAACATATTATTTTTGCAGTGGATAAGAAAATTTTTTTTCGAAACGATTGTGTTTTTTTATATGGATATGTGAGAATGACGGTGGTTTCCCCCCCCCCCCCCCCCCCCCCCCCCCCCCCCCCCCCCCCCCCCCCTCTTCTTTCCTGTTGCCTCCTCTCTTCCTCTCTCTTTTCTCTCTCTCTTTGTTCGTCTCTGCCCCCGTCTTGCGGTCGGTGGGCTATAAAACTTTACCTTGCCTCTTTCACTTTATTCCCTCCCTGTCGTTCCTTTTAGTCTCTCTGAATCTCCAGTTGTCTGTCTGTCTGTTGTCTGTTGTTGTCTCTGTCTTCTCTTTTTCTTTCTTACCCCTCTTCTTTTTCTCTCATGTTCGCTCTATTGCATTGTTCCCCTCACCCTCTCTGTACCCCCCCCCCCCCCCTCCTCTCTCTCTTTTCCTTTTCCCTGGAACACTGTCTGTAATTTAGGTGAGGATTATTCTTTTTGATGAAAATTGTTTTGTGAAAGATGACTTTTTTTCCCTTTTTTCATTCAGTGCTAAGGAAAGTGCTATTTGGACATGTTTGCGGTTTTTTAATGGAAGCCTTTTAAATTTGGAAAATGAAAAAGGGTTTTGTGTGGTGGGGGGGGGGGGGGAGGATGGGGTGGGGGGCCACGGTCAGTGAGGGTGTTGGGGGGGGGGGGGGGGGGGGGGGGGGGAGCTGGCTTTTATGTCAAAAATTTTGTTTGAGGGACTTTGGCGGGTAAATGCGCACAGAATGATTTGGTGTCTCTCTTCTCCTCTCTCCCTCTCTCTCTTCCGTCTTTTCTTTTCTCCCCCCCCCCCCCCCCCACTATGGCAAACAGAACGGGGGCGGGGAGTTTTTTTTTTTTTAATTTATTTATTTTATTTTTTAAATTATTTTTTTTTTTATTTATTTTTTTTTTTTTAAATATACTCCCATGGGGGTTGGGCCCCGTGTCACACGCGTGCGTGTTTGCTTCCGGATGTCCCTGAATGGGCCGTGGTGACGAGTAAAGCATGCCCCGGGGGGGGGGGGGGGGGGGGGGGGGGGGGGGGGGGGGGGGGGGGGGGGGGGGGGTGGGGGGACTGGAAGAAATGGCGAAAAGTTTTCACAATTAACACTTCTTTGCCCCATTGCCCTTGCTCTTTTTCCCCCCCCCCCCCCCCTCTCTCTTCTTCTTTTCCTCTCCCCCTGAGAGTTTTCACACCATTCATAATATTGAATCGTGGGGCCATGGGTGGGGTGAGTGGGTGGGTGGGGGTCCCGAGATTTGGGGGGGGGAGGGGAAGGAAGACTACCCCCCCTCACCTTTAGGCACACGCGTGCGGGGGCTCATATACTGCGGGCCTGTATTGACATGTTTGTCTCATAAATTCGGTTTAGCTCTCTTCGCCTGTAAAAGAAAATATATGATTTTTCCCCCCCAAAAATTATATATCTTTTTGTTGTTGTTCTTTTTAAGTCCATTATAGAATTAAATCTGACTCATGGCATTGATGAAATTAGGATTTATGTTTTTAAATGATTACAGTAGATAGATGTTTTTTGCGTATCTTTAAATGAGGATTTGTTCCTCAAGTTTTTTTTTTTTTTTTTTTTTTTTAATTTTATTTTATTTTTTTTTTTTTTTAAGTCTGAAATCACTTACATGATATTAGGTCCTCAGTTTGTTGTGGTGTGTGCCCCCCTTGCTCGCTGCGGGGGTCAAGGAATATATTTTTGTTCATTTTTTGTTTGTTATTGTTGTTGATGGTGATGTGATGGATTTTTTTTTTTCTTTTTGTGTTTTTCTCTACAAATCGGGGTTTATGTTGTTTGTTCGTCGGGGAAAAAAAGTCTTTTTTTTCGAAGGGGTTTAAAAAAGGGATATCTTATGCCATTTTTGTATGGAGGTTCATCCTATTCGGGTGATTTGTTTCCAGAAAAAATAGTAATTGTCTTTTTTACTGTATTGTTTTAAAGAAATGGATGTAGATGTCTTTTTGTCGTTAATGCCAGGGCCTCAATAATTAAAGAAAACGTGTGTTTTCCATTTTTGAGATAAAAAAAAATACTTGGTACTTTTTACAAGATACTTTTTAAAAAAAAAAGGAAAGTATATCTTTCTAAAAGGGGCAAAGCTTTTTTTTTCGGTTATTTTTTTAAAAAGGGAGAGGAGTCGCAATTTTGTTCAACAATAACTTTGAAAAGTTTAAACAAGTTATCAACGACGAGTTTGGAAAATTTTTTTTAATAATTTGAGACACATAAGAATAATTCTTGTTTGTTAATTAAGGACCCCCAAAAGATGACCCCAAAATTTTACAAAAAGCTGAAACAAAAGATTGTTTGGCTTGGTTTAGAAAATGTTTAAAAGGCGGGGATTTTAACTGGTCTTAGACCCCCTAGAGATTTTCATAAATTTTTTAAAAAAACCAAATAACCTCGGGAAAAAAAGGTTAAAAAAATGATCGAAATTTTGACTGAATGATGTTTGGAGGGAAAAGAACCCGAGTGTCGCCGTTTTACATGGAGAAGAACAATCCATTTTCAACAGGCCAGGTTGGATTTTTTTTTGTATCAGAACGTTGTTTCCTATCTGTGAGTAGATATTGAGTCGGTTATGAACGGATCACTTGTGTTTGTTGAAAATAAAATTTTAATGAGACTTAAAACGCAAATTTTTTGGAAAACTTAACTCGTTTTTTTGAAAGATAAGACATATTTAGATGAAATAAATACTGTAATTGAAAATGTGAAAAAAAATACTCGATAAAAAAACAGATAAGAAAAAACGGGGAAAAAAGTACAAATTCTCAATCGCAGATGATCTTTTTCTTGTTTCCGTGATGAAAATAAGATCGAAAAAAAATTTTTTACGCTTGCAAAAAAAAGACAGCTAATGAAGAAGAAAAAAAATAGAGCAATTATCAGGGGCTTTGAAAAAAAAGAGGAAAAGTGAAATGATTTGAAAAAACATTTTTGGAAGAAAGAGCAACTAAAGGGAAAACGAACAAAACGAAAAGAAGGGGTTTTATTTTGACCGGGCTAAAAAGGGTAGCAGAGGGAGAAAAAATTTTAGTTTTTTTTGCAATCTTGAAAAAGACACTACATTAGTAAAAATGTCCAACTAATTGATAAAAAAAAAAAGTTTTAACAAACCCAAAATGAATAAAAGAAGTGCACAAATTTTTTTTTAAAAATTTTTACACTGATAAAGCTGTGGAAATTGTGAAAGATACTTTTTGGGACACCTCAGTTTGAAAGAACAGAAGCAGCTGATTAGAAGGTCTTATTACATTAGAAGAAGAACATAGTCTTTAAAACAATGAAAAATTAAAAAACCCCGGTTCTTTATGTTTACTGTTTAATTTTTCAAAGTATTTTGGAAACAAAGGTGTTTTTGCGTCAGAGCATTAAAAAAGCAAAATTTTAAAAAAGGAGAACTGTCATGGTACAAAGAGAGGGGAATTATTACAATTCCCAAAGGGGATAAACCTAGGCAGATATTAAAAAAATGGAGACCTATTTCCTTTTTGAGTATCTACAAAATGGGTCTTTGCATTGCAAAAAGAATAAAAATTGTGTTGCCGAAAAAAATTTAAAAGACAAAAATGGATTTATTAAAATAGATACACGGCGACAATATAAGACGAATTTGACACTTTTCGATTTTGACGAGAATAATCTGCCGGGTTGTTGTTGAATATAGACTTTGAAAAAGCCTTTGATTCGATTTCTTGGGAAATTCAGTTAAATCCCTTTAAAAAGTTTGGCTTCCCAAAGAACATTTTTAGTGGATAAAATTTTCTATAAAATATTTAATCTTTCGTTATGTTAACGGACAGGTTTCAGATTGTTCAATGTTAAAAAAGTGTCGACAAGGGGCCCATTTCCCTTATTTTTTTGTGATTTGTGTTGAAATATTTGCCAAATTTGGGGCCAAGATTTCGGGGGAAAAGAATAAACGAAACTGATTTAAGTTTTTCAGTATGGGGCCCATACACAGGTTTTACTTTCAGGGGATAAAAATCGTTTGAAACTTGTATTTACTCTTTTAGATTTGCAGCGTCTCGGGTTTTCTATGAAACTGGTAAAAAAGAGCGCATTTTTTTGAAGTTTAAAAAATAGTGAAAATCGCTATATGGACTTGAACATTGTTGGAACCCCCAAAAATTTTCGAATTTTTTTGGGATATGGTTTCCCAAAAAAAATTGAAAAATTGCTGAAAAAAGAACATTTTAGAAAAACTAGCAGATGAAATCATTTGTTTAAAAAATGGGGAAAACGCCGATTACCCCTTTTGGTAGAAAGTTTTTGAAATCCCCCAAAAAAAAGATTCATTTGGCTGCTTTTTACCAAACCCCCCGGATGTTTTCTTTTAAACATGTCAGAAAAAAGAATAAATTTGTAAGGAAAAAAACCCCAAAAATAGTCAAAAACAGCTTTTAAAAATGTACGGAATGGAGGGTTTGGGGCTTTCCCGAGTTAAAAAACCACGTCGATCTTTAAATTATCCCGGGTCCGTAAATGAACACAAAACCCTAAATGGGAAAAAAAATTTTTAGTGAGTCTTTCCTCAATGGCCTTTTTTTAGTAATATGGTCAGAAAATTTTCGCAAAGTTCACAAAATTTTAACCGTTTTTGGGGGAGTTCTTTAAGTTATATATTTTTTATTACAAATGCCAACCCAAAATTTTTTGCTGAGATACAACCTATACTACAATAAACGATTAAGTCGGAAAAAGGTACTTTTTTCTAAAATGCTCGCAAACAAAGGTATTTTTTATATCGCACAATTTTTTTTTTGATATGGGTCTTTCTTCCCAAGGAACTTTAAAAAAAATAGATTTAAAAAATTTATTTTTCCCTTTCTTTGCAGGAATAAAATGGCAAAAACCCAAAATTTATAAAGAAAGTTTAAAACCCATTGAAAACAATAAAGGAATAATTTTTCGTCGTTTTAAAATATTGTTTGCCACCTGCAGAGGCTCAAAAACGTATTACGATGTATTGATTGATAACAAATTGAGAGCTCCATGCTGTGACAAATGGGATATGAAACTTTCGAAGACCCATGACTGGGAATCGTGTTTCTTTAATATACATAAGATAATGGATGTGAAGCTTAAGTGGTTTCAGCTGAGAATAATCCATAGATGCTTAGGAACAAATGTAATTTTGAAAGAAATTGGAGTAGTCGATAATGATAAATGTAGTTTCTGCGGCCTATTTAAAGATAGTATTGACCATATGTTTTGGAAATGTACTTACATTAAATGCTTTTGGAGTATGTTCACTGAATTAATAAAAGAGAAATGTACCCATGCACAAAATATACGTTTAACAGAGTCTCTTGTACTTCTAGGTTTTGATGCAACAATTGCAGGTGATGTTATTTTCTACTTTATCATTCTTCTGGCAAAACAGTATGTATATAAATGTAAGTTAGAAGGCAGTCTCCCACAATTAACAGTCTTTTTGAGAATATTGAAATATAGATTTAGAATTGAAAAATATAACTCATATTTAACAATGAACCATATGGATTTCCAGACAAAATGGCTTGCATATGAGCCCTCGTCTTTGATGATTAACTGTTTTTTGTCAGTGTGAATGTATATAATGCAATATGTGATAAATAAGCACTAGACTAACATATAGTATTTCTACTCCCTTGCTGATGACAGTCTATGAGACTCATGTATGTTACTCAAGGTGTACAGTTTCTGTTGTTGTGTTTTCCTTTCAAGGTTGCTATCATTGAGACAATGTGTTCTGTGAAAATAGCTTATCTTCATTTGCTGTGAACCAACCCATTCTATCTTAATGTTTGTCTGGTTAATTGTCAGTGTGTCCGCTTATTTGTCCTTCTACCTGTCCCTCCTCGTGCTATACGTTTATCCTCACTGATCTCTCTATCTTATTCTCTTTCTTTCTTTTTCTTTTTTCTTCTCTTTAAAAAAGAAAAAAAAATTAAAGCATGATTACACTAGTCCATGCTTTAGATAGATAAATGATGATATGCTGAAGGCTATATTCTCTTCTTTTGTTTGTGTATATACTTACTTGTCTGTGTATTTATATTTAGTTTGTCTTATACCTAATTTCTGAATATTGATGTTGTATATTTCAGTTTATGTAATAACAATAAAAGAAAATAAAAATGTTAAAAAAAAGAAAAAAGAAAAAAAAAAAAAAAAAAAAAAAACTATCTCCAAATAATCATGGTAACTAGACTATCTCCAAATAATCGGATCAGCAAAACTATCTGGCAAATAATCGGCTTAGCAAAACCTTGTAAGATGGCCCATGGTAGCTAAGACTTTTTGAAAAATAATTCTTACAAAAGACGCCTATCCTTCAATGTCGGAAATACGACAGAAGAAAGCCTGTGGCACCTGTAATGGAAAATCACGTGTTTGTTTATTCATATTATCATTCTGGAAAATTACGTGCATGTTTATGCAGAGCATGTTTTGGAAAATTACGTGTGTGTTTTTGGAGAGTATCTTTTCTGGAAAATTACGTGTATGTTTATGCAAAGTATCTTTTTGGAAAAATACGTGTATGTTTATGCAGAATATTTTTTGGAAAATTAAAAAAAAAAAAAAAAAAAAATTATAGTCTGTGATTAATAACATAGTTAACACTATACCATCTAAAAGAACTTAATGCTATCCACTTGTTTATTCACTCACTGTGGATGCCGACTTATTACTTAACTTCCTGTTTGACTGTTATGTTTTGGTTACTGTTTGGGCAGCATCCCTTTTCTTTTTCCCCTCTGTTGTTCACTTTTCCTCTCTTTCCTCTCTCTCGCTTCTTTTCTCTTCCTCTACCTTTTGGTCTTACTTCTCCTAACAACACTTTTGTTTCATGCATGTGATGTAGTTTTGGTTGTATTGTTTGTTTTTTGTGCATGTGTTTGTATGTACAGAAATATGACAGTTGTTCTTTTGAGTGAATGTGAATCATAGTGATGTAACCTGCTTTTTTCTTCAAAGAAAAGAACCTTCATAGAAGGTGAAAAAAAAAAAAAAAAAAAAAAAAATTTCACACTAAAAAAAAAAAAATAAAAATAAAAAATTTCATTCACAGGCTAAACACACGAATAGCAAATTATATCTTCATCCTTCCCTCACTCACATTCAACATTTTCCTTTCTTAGGAACTGAACTAATACAGCAACCATTGCTTTATAACTGCCACCACATTTGCAAATAATTCAATGGCACAATTATCCCCACATTTTATAGCAACATTTCAAAATGACACAATTCCCCAACCACGCATCCAAACGACTAATCATGCGTACGCACGCTCGCAAACATAAAACTCGTTCCCTTGCACACACAACAGA
Organism: Conus ventricosus; assembly: GCA_018398815.1. NCBI lineage: Eukaryota > Metazoa > Mollusca > Gastropoda > Neogastropoda > Conidae > Conus > Conus ventricosus. The sequence goes on along the minus strand of CM031602.1, from coordinate 92,172,327 downwards.
TGGTGGCCGCAGAATAAGAGACCGGTGATTGTGACAGGGGCGGACGAGCGAGACCAAGCAAGTACCAACCCTGAATCACCAGGTTCTCCCCATCCCCACCGACTACCGCATCACAGATGCATAAAAAGGAGAAAGACTTTTGGATATAATTTAGAATGGCCAGGTTAAAGATTGAATTAACCAGAGAAAAGTGGTCTCAAACAATATTTCTTTTATAATTTTTAAACAAAAAAGAAATTGCGCAAAAGAGAATTAGCCGGCTAACAAAAAAAAAAAAAAAACAAACGAACCACGAAACTGATGCTTACCAGCTACCCGTGGGTGACCAGAAGTGGCGGGTCAAGCGACTCTCTGCCCTCTGTCCGGTCGAGAGGACCAGCAGAGCAGATGCGGAAAAGAGATGATGGTCCTCCCTACAGGCCGACTGTAGGAATGAAGGTACCGACCGTACCTTCGACGAAGTGGTTGAGAACCAGAACCGGAGCAGGCGCCCCCAGGGACATCTTCCGCTCGAGTGAAGAGAAAACCTCCTAACCGATGGCGGCCACATGCCACCCTACGTCACAGTGAGAATACCTCAAGCCTAAGAGGAATGCGGCACGTGCGGCAGGTAAAAAGACAGGTGAGAGGCCGATAGAGACAGCCAGTTCAAGCGAAAGGTACCAGCCACCCGTGAACCTGCAGGATGAATTGCACGGGCAGTGGAATTAGAGAGAGAGAGAGAGAAAGCAAACCTAACCTGAGCTGAGCTACATTAAGGTGCAAACACACCACAAGCCACATTAAGAGACGGATACACGACAGCAACAACGACAATAAATAAATGAATAATTCCACCACCCTAGATGGGTCAATCGTCATAGGCCTCATGACAAACTCGTGACAAACCCCCCTTCTAAAAGCATCTGTTTCTCTGAGATACAGTGCTCCTTTGAACCTTGACGCACGTGCAAATTCACAACAATGGGACCGAACCCAACCCTCTGTGATCGACAGAGTACGATAAATCCAATACAAACATTCCACGATAGAATTACACAGGGAAATACATAATACTACATTTATCAAACAACTAAGCAAACCTTCCAAGAATAAAAGTAGCAATCCGAGACAGGTGATGATTCACTACCGTTAACATCACTGAAGTGAAAACTGTCCCTACACTGATACAGAGACCAAAAGGGGATAAAACCCCTGGTTGAGGGGAAGTGTCCTCTGACTGATTTTCTCCAATATGCTGACTACGGAGCTCGGCTGAAATAGTCAGCATCCGTATTGCTGGAACCCTTGATATGGCGAAAATGACTCTGCAGTTCCACTGCCTAACTCATGAGTCGACGACTGACTGGCCGGACCCGGTCTAGGCACTGGAGAGGATGATGATCGCTCTCCAGTACAAACTTCCGGCCGTACTTCTTCTTGGGCACGCCAGTGCGCGTCCAAATCTGCCAGAGAGCTTCAGCAACAGTAGGGCATCGTAGTCCTAAGCGGGACAGCCTCTGGGTATCAAGTGCATAGTCCACCACTACCAAAATGTAGCAGTGACCGCGATCGGATGGTGGATTAATGGGTCCCACCAGGTCGACCCCAACCTTGCTGAATGGCCCCCCAACCAGTGGCACTGATCCCAGGGGAACACGCCTCAAGCGACCCTTAGGCGTTGTCCGTTGGCAGACATCGCAACTGCGGCAGTACTGCCTAACCGGGGAATTATCCCCGGGCCAGAAGAAGTCCTGTCTAACTCGCTCGAGAGTCCGCTTTGAGCCCATATGGCCCGCCATGGGTGAATCATGGGCCTGCCGGAGACAGATTCTCTCAAGCTTTGGGGGACGACTAGCTGCTTGGCCACCCTATCGGCCTGAGTGAAAACCCTAAAGAGGATCCCCTTGTGGAGCTTGAAGCTCACCTTAGCGTGTCGGGCCGACTGAGCGGGACGACCCACCAGTTGTCGCAGGCGTTGGACATCCAAGTCCCTGGCCTGAAGACGAACCATGGTAGCAGGATCAGCCCTTGCAAGAACCTCGTCAGAGATCGGCTGAAGAACGGGACGCAATTCCTGCTCCTGCTTCTTGGCTTGGCGCGCGTGGTACTCCCACACACCCCTGTACAGGCAGATCCGTAGACACAGACTGACTGCGTCCGTCTGCAAAGGTGATGGTATTCCCTATGAGAAGGGAATACAGAGGTCGCTCCACCGCGATGGCCCATACTTCGCCACAGAAGTAGGGGGTGGAGATAGGAACGAGTACAGAAGGACGGGTGGAGGTAAAACCAGCCTCCAACCCGCACACATCGTAACTGGCGCCCCGCTGAGCCTCAGGGGAAACCAAATCCTTATCCACAAAGAGCGTTGATGCTCCCGAATCCCTGATGGAGTCGACCAAGGAAGAACCAACAACAGAAAGAAATACTGGGCACTCTGAACCACCAGAAGCTGGGATGGATCCCACGTTAGCCGAGGCACGAGGACGCTGGAAAGGACTAGCCCCATGACTACCGGCGGCTTTAGGGCAATCTTTCCCTAATGTGGCCGGGACGACCACAAAGAAAACACAGTCGGGGTGCTGAGGTCCCGATGAACTGCTGCCTTGCTCGACCCGCTAGCCGTCGTCGGCGCCCTATTGCCACTAAATCCTGTGGGGTCTTCCTGTCCGTATCTGGGCGATGCCCATAAGCTCTACGGGCTTCAGCAAACACCTCAGCGGTATGAATCGCAGCCACGAAATCCTGTGGTGCTGTCTGGCCTATACGGATTCCTCAACTCTGGGGACACAGTGTTGGTAAGCTGTTCGATGAGAATCAGATCCTCCAGCTCCAGCTTAGCCAACTGACGCCAATAACCTAGCGTTTTGCGCAGCCTATCTCCAAACTGCACGAAGGTCTCGTCGTTATTCTTTTTCATGGACCTAAACTTCCTCCTGTACGTTTCTGGGGTAAGGTGGAAACGTTTACGCAGAGCCAACTGCATGTCTGCATAAGACGCGCCTTCATTTAGAGTAAGCACACACTCCCTTGCAGCACCCGATAATCCAGAAAAAAAGGTGCATGGCCTTTTGTTCCTCAGACAATTGGTATGAACTAGCAACCTTGTCAAAATGCTTAAGAACATATCAATGTCCTCACTAGGTCTGAACTCTGGAAGCTTTAATTTTGGGCCTCTAACTCTATCACTTGCCCGGTGATTAACCCCCTGATTTACAGATGCGGGAGTCCGAGAAAGAAGTTGTTCCATCTCTTCCCTACGCAGATCTAACTCTTCCCGACGGAGGGCTTCCTGTCTGGCAGCCTCCTCCTACGCAAAGCTTCCTGTCTGGCAGTCTCTTCCTTACGCAGAGTTGCCTCTTCCCTGCGCAAAGCTTCCTGTCTGGCAGTCTCTTCTCTGCGCAGAGCCTCCATCCTATCCAACTCTTCCCCACGCAGGGCTTCCTGCCTGGAAGCCTCTTCCTTACGCAGGGCTTCCTGCCTGACAGCCTCTTCCCTACGGAGGGCCTCATCCTCTCGTCGCTGCCGCTCCAAAAACATCAGGACAGAGGCGATATCCTGAGCAGGATTCACCACTCCCGACACGGGAGGATGACCCGCTCGGCCCGTCCCTTGGGTCTCGACTTTCCCATGAGGAAAGTCTCCCGGGGCATGCTCCTTTCGAGGGGAAGCATGGAGAAGAGAGGGTTTCGGATTCTGCGACTCAACAGAAGCCCACAGTTGCTTCACTATACTCTGACGCTTCCAAGCGGAAGTGCCAGTCGGGGTCTCAGCAGGAAGATCCCCTAGCGAAGAAGTAGTGAAAGTACTCGCTGGACTATCGGCTACAGCACCGGAATAAGTAGAAGTCACTGTAGTCGAAGTGCTGGTACTAATAGTAGGGACTACATTTTGAAAACCCTTCTTCTTTGACGCACGCGTCGCCATACCACCAGCACCGGACGTTGCCATGACAACTATATCCTACGGTTCTCAAATACAGGGGAAAGACAATTCCCCTCGAAAGAAACAAATACCGCTCGGATATGTCACGTCTCTTGGTGACTGACTGAGAAACAGCAAATAAAAAAAAACGTCAACGTACAATGTCCAGGCTGCTCCCACTCTGGCAACACCGCACTCCACAGCACGAGCAACAGTGCGGTGGGGCTCACCGACAAAAAAAAAATTTTTTTAAAAATATGTCCAGGCTGCTCCACTCTGGCAACACCGCGCTCCACAGCACGAGCAACAGTGCGGTGGGGCTCACCGACAAAAAAAAAAAAAAATGGCAGACGGAATCCGGAGAGAGGAAAAAGTGACACTAACGTCCGATACACCCACCTGTACTCAATAACCACCAGTAAAAAAAACTGGTTAACTACAAAACAGGAATGACAGACTGAGTGGCAACAGAAAGGAAAGTCTTACGGCCGTATCTGCGTGAGGCACCCGGCGGAAGGAGGTCTGGACGCGGTCGATTCCCCTGGTCTCACCTCGACTCCCCCGCCCCACCAGATGTTCCTTCAGGCCACCAAGACTCCCTACACGCTAGAGTCACCCAGCCAACACCCACAAACAAACATGACGAACTGACTAAACATATACACAACAGACAGAACTGGACAGGTACTCCGCGAAACGAGAGAGACAGTCAGAACCCTTCACATCCCGGACGGCCCCCACAAATGTCACGACCGACCCCTGGAGGTCTGCCTGACAGGATCGGTCTAGATGGGAGTGAAGGGAGTGACTGACCTCACACGCCCCGCAAGAGACCACACAAGAAAGATTACAATACAACACCCCATTTATTCACACCAACACACACATTGTCACAAATAAGCATTCCAACACACACAACATGCACAATCACAATCAAGCATTTCAACACACACGACATACATACAATTAAGCATTTCAACACACACGACATACCCATAGTCACAACAAGCATTTCAACGCACACAACATAACCATAATCATAAATAAGCCTTTCCAGCACACATTCCTTTCCATGCTTCGTGTGGTTCCCCACACCCCCGCCTCTCAAAGTCCACTGTGAGCACCGAGTCGCATCAGGTGCCCCAAACCGGGTCGGGTCTTGAACGAAGTGTCTTTCAATGCCGACACCATTGACACACAAAACACACACACCAAATCGCACGACACAGAGCGAACCACACTGGCGACATGGGCCGTAGGAAGTCCGAGGACCGCGGAGAACGCGTCCCGTGGGACGAGGTGTTGTCGCTGAAGGTCCCGGACAGGGGTCAGGATCCTCCAGCAAAGTCCACGTGCTTCTCAACCAGTGCGCGGCCCAACAGCGCAAGCTTCGGGTGAAACCCCGGGAGGAGAGAACACGGAAGGAACTGGAAGGAAAGAAGAAAGGGTACTGGAACCCTGCAGTCAGTATGGTCTGGCATATGCTGTTAAATCCTAACAGCCCCTCGCATGATGGGCGAGGGGAGGCTTGCCGAACACATCAATATCACCAGCCAACACAGACCGAGCTAACACAGTAAACAAACCAACTGAGGAATGTTCGCTAAAGGTCTCCTCACACGAAGCAGGTAAGAGATTTCATTCACAGGCTAAACACACGAATAGCAAATTATATCTTCATCCTTCCCTCACTCACATTCAACATTTTCCTTTCTTAGGAACTGAACTAATACAGCAACCATTGCTTTATAACTGCCACCACATTTGCAAATAATTCAATGGCACAATTATCCCCACATTTTATAGCAACATTTCAAAATGACACAATTCTCCAACCACGCATCCAAACGACTAATCATGCGTACGCACGCTCGCAAACATAAAACTCGTTCCCCTTGCACACACAAACAGACGGTGGCCGCAGAATAAGAGACCGGTGATTGTGACAGGGGCGGACGAGCGAGACCAAGCAAGTACCAACCTGAATCACCAGGTTCTCCCCCATCCCACCGACTACCGCATCACCAGATGCATAAAAAGGAGAAAGACTTTTGGATATAATTTAGAATGGCCAGGTTAAAGATTGAATTAACCAGAGAAAAGTGGTCTCAAACAATATTTCTTTTATAATTTTTTAAAACAAAAAAAGAAATTGTGCAAAAGAGAATTAGCGGCTAACAAAAAAAAAACAAAAAAACAACGAACCACGAAACTGATGCTTACCAGCTACCGTGGGTGACCCAGAAGTGGCGGGTCAAGCGACTCTCTGCCCTCTGTCCCGGGCAAGAGGACCAGCAGAGCAGATGCGGAAAAGAGATGATGTCCTCCCTACAGGCCGACTGTAGGAATGAAGGTACCGACCGTACCTTCGACGAAGTGGTTGAGAACCAGAACCGGAGCAGGCGCTCCCAGGGACATCTTCTGCTCGAGTGAAGAGAAAACCTCCTAACCGATGGCGGCCAACATGCCACCCTACGTCACAGTGAGAATACCTCAAGCCTAAGAGGAATGCGGCACGTGCGGCAGGTAAAAAGACAGGTGAGAGGCCCATAGAGACAGCCAGTTCAAGCGAAAGGTACCAGCCACCCGTGAACCTGCAGGATGAATTGCACGGGCAGTGGAATTAGAGAGAGAGAGAGAGAGAAAGCAAACCTAACCTGAGCTGAGCTACATTAAGGTGCAAACACACCACAAGCCACATTAAGAGACGGATACACGACAACAACAACGACAATAAATAAATGAATAATTCCACCACCTAGATGGGTCAATCGTCATAGGCCTCGTGACAAACTCGTGACATCGGTCATTTACAACGTCATGGAACACCGCTGTCTAAAAAGAGAATCTTTCAAGCCAAGGACAGACGTTTTTATAGAATGTTGGGCCGGACTTGCTTCATGTCAAACATAAACATTTCACAGCAGACTCCATGAAAACCTTGTGCAGAGATGCCCCACTGAATGTGATGTTTGAATTTCTGAAAGAGATCATTTTTCTTCTCATCTAAGATTGTTACCGAAGCAAAATGTCTTAACGAAATTTCCGGCGTGTGTTTAGAAGAAGTATTTTAATGTGACGTGTAGATGACGGTTTTTTTTTATTTTTTATTTTTTATCTTTTTATTTTTTATTTTTTTTTAATAACTTGAGAATTGACTTCAACGCGGTGACAGCCCTGATATGGCTCTTTGCGGTCAGCTGGCCTGTAACAACATTGTCTGTCTGTCTGTCTGTCTATCTGTCTGCCTGTCTGTCTATCTATCGATCGATCGATTTATCTGTCTATGTTATCTCTCTTATCTATCTGTATGCCTTATCTATTTTATCTCTCTCTCTCTCTCTCTCTCTCTCTCTCTATTTGCCTTGTCTATCTTATCTATCGGTCTACCTATCTTATCTATCTATCTGTCTGTCTGTCTATCTATCTGTCTGTCTATCTATCTGTCTGTCTATATATCTATCTGATCGGGTCCCTGGGTGTGGGTGTGCAGCGCCGACTCGGAGCTGCTGTTCACGTCCCGCACGTTCCTGATGATGGACTGGATCCTGTCCGCCTTCCTGCTGGCCTGGCACGTGGTGGGCGCCTGCTGGGTCTTCACGCTGTGGTTGCCTCCCTTCCTGCCCCACCTGCACCGGCCCAGCGACTACTGCGGCCGCTCCGTCTACCTGACGGCTGTGGTGGAGATCCTGGCCACTGGGGGGCTGCTGCTGCTGGTTGTGCTGCTGTGTGCGGCTCTGGCTCTGTGCTATAAATACACCACTGTGTTTGAACAGTGAGGACTCTGGCTCTGTGCTATAAATACACCACTGTGCTTGAACAGTGAAGACTTTTCCCTGGTGTTATAAATACACCACTGTGTTTTGAAGAGTGAAGACTTTTCCCTTGTGTTATAAATACACCACTGTGTTTTGAAGAGTGAAGACTTTTCCTGGTGTTATAAATACACCACTGTGTTTGAAGAGTGAAGAGTTTTTTCCCTGGTGTTATAAAAACACCGCTGTGTTTGAAGAGTGACGACTTTTCCCGGTGTTATAAATTCACCACTGTGTTTGAAGAGTGAAGACTTTTCCCTGGTGTTACAAATACACCACTGTGTTTGAAGAGTGAAGACTTTTCCCTGGTGTTATAAATACACCACTGTGTTTGAAGAATGAGGACTCTTCCGTCGTGTTATGAATACACCACTGTGTTTGAAGAGTGAAGATTCTTCCCCGGTGTTATGAATACACCACTGTGTTTGAAGAGTGAGGACTCTTGCCTGGTGTCATAAATACACCATTGTGTTTGAATAGTGAGTGCTCTGGCCCTGTGTTGTAAGTATACTACTGTTTTGAACAACCTGGTGTCATAAATACACCATTGTGTTTGAATAGTGAGTGCTCTGGCCCTGTGTTGTAAGTATACTACTGTTTTGAACAAAATGAACTCTTGACTGGTGTCATAAGCATACTACTGTTTTTGAACAATGACGACTCTTGCCTGGTGTCATAAGTATACTACTGTTTTGAACAATGACGACTCTTGCCTGGTGTCAGAAGTATACTACTGTTTTTGAACAATGAGAACACTTGACTGGTGTCATAAGTATACTGTTTTTGAACAATGACGACTCTTGCCTGGTGTCATGAATATACTACTGTTTTTGAACAATGACGAATCTTGCATGGTATCATAAGTATACTACTGTTTTTGAACGATGACGACTTTTGCCTGGTATCATAAGTATACTACTGTTTTTGAACAACGACGACTCTTGCCTGGTGTCATAAGTATACTACTGTTTTTGAACAGGATGGACTCTTGCCTTGTGGTATAAGTATACAACTATTTTTGAATATAATGGAGCCTTGCCTGGTTATATAAGTATACCACTACTTTTTAATAATGAGTACACTTGCCTGATGTTATAAGTAAACCACTGTTGTTAAACAATGAGGATTCTTGCACTGTGTTATACGTATACCTCTGTTTTTAAACAATGAGCACTATTGCCTCGGGTTAAAAGTATACTACTGTTTTTGAACGATGAGTTCTCCTTTCTTGAATTATAGATATACCAACGTGTTTGAACAGTGGGCACTCTTGCCTTGTTTTATCAATATATCACTTTAACACTGTTTTTGAATGATGAGCGCTCTTGTCTTGTGTTATAAAACATACCGCTGTGTTTTTATTTGTTTGTTGGTTGTTTGGTTTTTGTCTATTTACCATGAGCACGCTTGCCTTGAGCTACAGATACACCATTGTTTTTGAACAATGAGCACTCTTGAGTCATGAATATACCACTTTTTTTCAACAATGAGCACTCTTGCCTTGTGTTATAAGCATACCACTGTTTTTGTTTGTTTGTTGTTTATTTAACAATGCGCAGTCTAGCTCCACTGTTTTTGGGTAAGGAGCACCCTTGCCTTGAGTTATAAGTATACTACTACTTTTGAACAATGCGCACTCTCGCACCATTGGGTTTTTTTTTTGTTTTTTTTTTTTTAAGAATGGGAAATCCTGCCTTGTGGTATAAGTGTATCACGCTGTAAAAAAAAAAACAAACACACACACACACACACACACAATCACTCTTGCCTCGAGTTACAGGCATACCACTGGGTTTTTGTTGTTGTTGTTGTTGTTGTTTTTAATGAGCACTCTGGCCTTGACTTATACGTGTCCCATAGTATTTGAACACTAAGCATTCGTGCCTTGGTTTACACATAATATGCCATTGTCGTTGATCGGTGAGTAGCCTACTATTTTCATGTGTCAAAGATGTACAACTGTATTTGACCAGTGAGCTTTGTCATGTGTTGTAAATACTGAACAATGATGATGATGATAATAATAATAATAATAATAATAATAATAATAATAATAACGAGGACAATTTCTATAGCACCCATCCAAACAACGTAGGCCACAGGGCGCTTTACAAGTTTTAATAATTCAACATCTAAAATATACACAGCACACACACACACACACACGCGCGTGCGCGCGCTTGTTTGCATGCACGCATGCAATTCTTCATTCATGACTCATAAAACACACACACACACACCACACACACACACACGTAATATGACGTGCTTTCAGATTTTTTTTTTAATGCTTTGACAGATTGAAACATTATTTCATTTTGTACGAGAACACGCTGGGTACTTCATTTCAATTCTAATATCTAGAAAAGTATTCTACCAAGATGGGAAAAACTTCATCCGGTTATTACATTTTTTTTAATGAATTATTAAAAATCAAGATGGATTTATGTTCGTTTGGACTCGAAATACTTTGAGAAACTCAAATTTCATTCTTATGTTTGAATGCCAGTGGCAGACTGTTTTGGTCCAAAGAATTTAAAACTGCAACACGATATAAACAAACCTTTCATTTTTAGCTGTCTAAAGTTTGATACTTCTGAATTAGACTGAATTTACCTTGAATTTGAAAATTTGATTTCACTGTCCTGTATGATAAAGTCACGGGCGACCTTGCCAGAGAGCGTGAGCAAATCCGCCAGCATGAAGGCGTTCAATGGCCACTTCATCATAAGAGCTCATCCGAGTACCGGGTACTCACCATGATTCAGTAGTATAATGTTACTGGTGCGGAGACATTTAATATGATTTTTCAAATGACTTTTAAGTGTTGCTGAAGTTTGGCCGTCCTTTCTTTTATTATCATTTGGTGGTAGTGGTAATAGTAGTATTCGAAGAGTGCTTACACAACGCCTATCCTAAGATAGAGATCAAGCTCTAAACGTTTTACAATCAACGGGCTGCCTACCTAGGTAGAGCTGACAGAATGAGGACTGCCTGCTGGCACTACATAATGGCCTATTTGTAGACATTCAAAATGCTTCAACAAAGAAACATTCTCTCTCTCTCTCTAGTTTGTGCCGTTTGCATACAGGCCACTCCTTTTTCACCCATTCTTATCTTTTAAAAGGTGAAGAAGCTCCGTGGTGCATTCCATGTCATGTTCCACTCACAGTGAAACATGTTCTTTTAGAGTGTTGGGACTTGCATGTGATGTGAGACATAAACACTTTACAGCAGACTCCATGAAAACCTTGTTCAGAGATGTCCCACCTGATGTGATTTTTGAATTTCTGAGAAAGAGATCGACATTTTTCATCTGATCCAAGATTTTATGGAGGAAAGATTTTAAATAAAATTTCTGGTGAGGTTTTAGAACGTGTGTTTTAAAGGTTGTGTGAAAGAGTTTTTTTTTATTTTTTTTAATGTATTGATTTGTGAGTTGACTTAACGCGGTGGCAGCCCTGAAATGGCCGTTTGCGGTCTGCTGGGCTATAAGCAACATTACCTTATTTTAACTCTCTCTCTCGCTCTCTCTCTCACACAAACACACACTTACACACACACACACACAACTTGGAAGGGGTTTCAGGCACACAGGTATGAAAACACTCAACCTAGAAGGGGAGTTAGCCAGGCATGTAAGCAGATGTTATCCTGGAAAGGTAGTCAGGCAGGCAGGTATGTCATAACTTAGACGGTTTGTATACAATCATCTGTAAGGAGAGATAGGTAAGTAGACATTTATACAGTCAACCTGGAAGGGGAGATAGGCAAGTTGGCATTTATACAGTCAACCTGGAAGGGGAGATAGGCAAGTAAGTATGTATACAGTCAACCTGGAAGGGGAGATAGGCAAGTATGTATGTATACAGTCAACCTGGAAGGGGAGATAGGCAAGTTGGTATGTATACAGTTAACCTGGAAGGGGAGATAGGCAAGTTGGTATGTATACAGTTAACCTGGAAATGAGGGTGGCTGGCAGACATGCAATGCAATCAATCTGCAAGGAGGGTCAGGCAGGCAGTCGGGCATTAAATCAACTGGGAGGGTCAGGCAGGCAGTCAGGCATTAAATCAACTGGGTGGGTCAGGCAGGCAGTCAGGCATTAAATCAACTGGGAGGGTCAGGCAGGCAGTCAGGCATTAAATCAACTGGGAGGGTCAGGCAGGCAGTCAGGCATTAAATCAACTGGGAGGGTTAGGCAGGAGGGTATGTGATCAGCCAGAAAGGGAACCTGTCAGCCAGGTGCATATGATCAGTCTGGAAGAAGGGGAGCACTATACAATCAACCTGAAAGGAAAGTCAGGCAGACAGCTATAAATACAATCAACCTGAAAGGGATGTTGGGCAGGCTGGTGTGTATACGATCAACCTCAAAGGTGAGTTAGGCTGGCAACGTATGCATACAATCATCTTGGGAGGGAAGGCAGACAGACTAATGTACAGTCAGACTGGGAGAAGTATTAGACAAACAGGTATGCATACGATCAGCCTAGAGGAGACATAGGACAGGCAGGTGTGTATGCATTAAACTTGAAGGGGAGTTAAGCAGACAAATATGGACACGATTAAAGAGGTAGGGGAAATAGGCAGGCAGGTGTGCATACGATCAATCTTGAAAGAGAACCAGGCAGGCAGGTGTGCATACGATCAATTTTGAAAGAGAACCAGGCAGGCAGGTGTGCATACGATCAATCTTGAAAGAGACCCAGGCAGCAGGTGTGCATACAATCAACCACAGGCAGCTCCTGCATCAGTTCTCTTTTATTCTCTGATAATGAACAGGGGATGGAACCATTATAATTTTCAAAAACATTTCTATTTCCCCATCACATTTTGGTAAAATGCTATAATACGACTGAAGAACACCTTCACATGGTGGTGTTGTTTTTTTTTTAAACACACAAACATGAATGACTAGTTAACAAAGCTCATTTCAAACAAATAGCAATCTTCTTTGAGGATGCACTCAAGATTTTATGTAGACGGGGTGTGAATATAAAGATGGGTGGGGGAAAAGTGTGAGTGTGTGTATGTAGAGATTGATTGACTGATTGATCTTTAATACCCAAGGATGAAGATTTTAGGCCAAAGCCTAGTCTTACAATCTGTCCTTGTCATGCATACATTATTTCAGCACATATCATTCATACAGACAATTCAACATACCAACATGATAATCTAATTCTACAATGATAAGCAAACTGCTCATAAAAGCACTAATGAGATGGGGGATGGTAAAACAAAAGGAAACTTACAAGCAAACAAACAAACAAAAACTACAGAGAGAGAGAGGTCAGAGGAGGGTGGTGAAGAGAGAATGGTAGGTAGGGGGAGGAGAAAAGGGATGGTAGACAGAGTGGGAGTGGGGATGAGCGATTTTAACGGAGTAGGTTATATGTTGAGACGATTTATTCAAAGTATGGTTCACAGAAGACTTAGCGAATGGACGCTAATCATTGTAATCGAATAATTTAACTACTGAGACATAAAATGTTTATGCAAATGTTCCTTGAAAGGTTTTAAAGTATTCATGTTTTGTAGATTCGGTGGAAGTGAGTTCCAGACATATGGTCCAGAGTAAGCTAGGCTTGTTTTGTATAGATCAATGCGTGGGTAGGGAAGAAGGAATTTCGTCGAGCCAGAAAAGCTGTTCGATCTTGTAAAAAGGGCATTGATATAACATGGCATAGTATCTGTCAAGATTGTAAACATAAATGATGCCTTGTTGAATTCCAATTGCCTATTCAGAGGAAGTATGAGGGAGAGGGAGGTTGGGGACCAAAAGATAAGATAATGTTGCTTATAGCCCAGCCGACCGCAAAGGGCCATATCAGGGTGGGGACCAAAAGATGGAGAGGGTGAAGGATAGGACAGGGTGGGCTCAGAGCTGGAACAATGAGAACGATTGTTCATTTTGATGTTGTTTTTCATGTGCCTACATAACTGTTATTATGCCTCCATTAAAGCCCTTGTCAGTTCAGCTCTACACAAACTGCAGTCTCTTCGTGTGGCATTTCTTAAACTGTCTTTGACAAAAAAGATCTAGGCTTATCTTTGAACTGTCTTTGATGAAACAAGATCTAGGCCTATCTTAAAACTGTCTTTGATAAAACAAGATCTAAGCCTATCTTAAAACTGTCATTGATAAAACAAGATATACAAGCTGTGTCATCTTCCATCATAATCATATAAAAACTAAGGGCATCCCCCACAACTTCCAAGTGACTCACTGTCTCAGTCTATTCTTGTCCTACCATTCTCACTTACGAGTTCTTGGAGTCCGTCTCTCAACCTCAGGTTGTGAAGCTTCCCACCTATATGAAAAACACTGACCATGTTCCTGAATTCTTTGACCAGTTCACCTTCCATGACAGTCCTCATTGTTTCCGCTTCCCAACAGATGTGACAGTTCTGTACTCTAATATACCTCACACTGAAGGTCTTTGCAGCTGTTAGTCATTTCCTTAAAAAAAAGTCACTGAATCAATACTGAAGTCACAACCATGGTCCATCTTGCATAACTTGTACACATGTTAAACTCACTGTTTCACTGACAACCACTACCAACAAACGCAGTGTGGCTATGGGCACCAAAATGGGACCATATGTGCCTTTTTGTCCAGTACATAGACGAAAAAATCTTTAGCACCTTCCATGGAAAATTCCCTAACCTCTTCAAACGATTCATTGATGACTGTGTACCAGCCAAATCCAGTTCATCCTCCGACCTTCTACAGTTCATAATGTTTGTTTCTGATTTCCTAAAAGCTCTTTGCTTCACTTACACAAGTTTTCAGACACTCCTCTTTCATTTTGGGGATATCTAGCTGTCTATCACAGCCGATTTACAACACCTGACAATTTCTGTTTTCTACAAACCCACAGATTCTTTCCTGCTGTTCACACCCAGACAACCCCACACTGCAAACTCCTCCCCTCTCCCACTTCCTACATCTCCAACCCCACACTGCAAACTCCTCCCCTCTCCCACTTCCTACATCTCCAGCCCCACACTGCAAACTCCTCCCCTCTCCCACTTCCTACATCTCCAGCTCCACACTGCAAACTCCTCCCCTCTCCCACTTCCTACATCTCCAGCCCCACACTGCAGACTCCTCCCTCTCCCACTTCCTACATCTCCAGCTCCACACTGCAAACTCCTCCCCTCTCCCACTTCCTACATATCTGATGTCTGTACAGTGCTGACCAGGACCTGGACGCTGTCCTGCCTCGGCACAATATCTGATGGACTCTGTACTGCCTCGGCACAATACCTGATGGACTCTGTCCTGCCTCGGCACAATATCTGATGGACTCTGTCCTGCCTTGGCACAATACCTGATGGACTCTGTCCTGCCTTGGCACAATACCTGATGGACTCTGTCCTGCCTCGGCACAATATCTGATGGACTCTGTCCTGCCTCGGCACAATATCTGATGGACTCCATGCCCACTACTGACATTTGAGCTTCAATCGTTCCAGCTCTAAAGCCCACCCTTTCGTTTCCCCCCACCCTCTCCTTCATCCTTTGCTCTCTCCCCTCCTCCCTCTTCACACATACACACACTGGCCCTTTTTGCCAGTCCCACCCATCTTTATATTCACATCCCATCTACATAGCGATGAAATAAAACACAAACACCCACACCACTGCTGACACCATCCAAGTATTCCTACACATACACATGTGACAATCCAAATGGACCTATTCTCAATGCATTCTCCCCTCTCCTTCCCCTATACATTTGATTTGGCATTTGGAGAATTTTTCAGATGCTTTGTAACTGAATCAGCCCTAGATCTTTGACAGAAAGAAAACAATGTGTAAGTGTGGTCAAAAATGTTTTGTTATTAAAAGACAATGGAACATGTTTGAAGGCAAGTAAATGTCAAAGGTCCCTCACATTTCAAACCTCATGTTTGTAACAGGCCAGTTCCTCCTTCAGTCAGCTTTCAACATCAAAAAAAGCAATATGGCATCCAGACGCTTTACAACTGATCTATGTAAGCTCATGGCAACCAAAACAAAACAACAACAACAAAAAGGGCAAGAAACCTGGCCAAGAACTGACTTCAATGAACACAGCGGCACCATTTGCACTTCACCTTCGTTAGTCACGACGACAAGTCTGATGCTCTACAGCCCACCGTCTCATTTTCAAATTATTCACAATGCAGTGACCCATCAAGTCATCACAGTCAAACTTGAACTTTAATTCCAGTTATTATCTGAAAACAGTTACCAATCACACAAATGCATTTTTAGGAATGTCTTATAGGGCTCTGGATAATCCACAAGAGATATGGCAACTCAAAAAGGATCTGAACAGCTTTAATCATTGAACAGTTGGATTTCTAACACATCTCAGACGCTGACATCACTAGTGCCCAGTCTGAACACCAGTTGAGCAGCACTTTCTCAGACAATATATCTGAATTATAAAACCGTTTCATTTTGACTGGACTCCGTGCCCAAAGTATGAGACAGTGGAGCAATACATAAGCGAAATTCCACAATGATTCTAACTGTCCCTTTCCGTGTCAATCCACAACACACACAGAGGACGTGTTCAAAAGCAGGTCATTCTTGAATCTTGAGACAGGCGCTAAATGGAATGGCTTCGATGCATGGGTGTCTGTTTACACCATGCCCTCCAACTCTGCAGGTCCGATCTAAGCGACAGCCTGAGCTGCTTGTTGCTGAATGGACTCTCTCAGCGACTGTCGAGTCTTCTTCAGTTCTGGGCACAGCTCCAAAAGGAAGATTTCCAGAAGGTTCTGAAAGAAAGAAAAAAAATGCTCAGAATGTCATCACATTTATTGTAGAATTGTCTCTGAAGCATGAAATAGCACAGAAATAGTCCGTGGCTCTTTCAGTGAGGCTAACAAGTTTAACTGACCTGAAAACTCATTCAAGTTGTTACAGACATCCGAAAACTTCATATCCTCCATGTAGAATGAAAACAAACAAACAAGTGAAATTCCTTTGGGAAAAGATGTGAAGATAATCTGGAGTTGAAGCGGCACTGAGGTTTGGACTGTAGACCCCTCAGGTCAAAGCTTGGGCAAAGCAGAGGACATGCCACAGGGCAGACAGGAAGGACCATCAGAGACATGCCACAGGGCAGACAGGAAGGAACATCAGAGACATGTCACAGGGCAGACAGGAAGGAACATCAGAGACATGCCACAGGGCAGACAGGAAGGAAGGAACATCAGAGACATGCCACAGGGCAGACAGGAAGGAACATCAGAGACATGCCACAGGGCAGACAGGAAGGAACATCAGAGACATGCCACAGGGCAGACAGGAAGGAACATCAGAGACATGTCACAGGGCAGACAGGAAGGAACATCAGAGACATGCCACAGGGCAGACAGGAAGGAAGGAACATCAGAGACATGCCACAGGGCAGACAGGAAGGAAGGAACATCAGAGACATGCCACAGGGCAGACAGGAAGGAACATCAGAGACATGCCACAGGGCAGACAGGAAGGAACATCAGAGACATGCCACAGGGCAGACAGGAAGGAACATCAGAGACATGCCACAGGGCAGACAGGAAGGAAGGAACATCAGAGACATGCCACAGGGCAGACAGGAAGGAAGGAACATCAGAGACATGCCACAGGGCAGACAGGAAGGAACATCAGAGACATGCCACAGGGCAGACAGGAAGGAAGGAACATCAGAGACATGCTACAGGGCAGACAGGAAGGAAGGAACATCAGAGACATGCCACAGGGCAGACAGGAAGGAACATCAGAGACATGCTACAGGGCAGACAGGAAGGAACATCAGAGACATGCCACAGGCAGACAGGAAGGAAGGAACATCAGAGACATGCCACAGGCAGACAGGAAGGAACATCAGAGACATGCCACAGGGCAGACAGGAAGGAAGGAACATCAGAGACATGCCACAGGGCAGACAGGAAGGAACATCAGAGACATGCCACAGGGCAGACAGGAAGGAAGGAACATCAGAGACATGCCACAGGGCAGACAGGAAGGAAGGAACATCAGAGACATGTGCAGGGCAGACAGGAAGGAAGGAACATCAGAGACATGCCACAGGGCAGACAGGAAGGAACATCAGAGACATGCCACAGGGCAGACAGGAAGGAAGGAACATCAGAGACATGCCACAGGGCACACAGGAAGGAAGGAACATCAGAGACATGTCACAGGGCAGACAGGAAGGAACATCAGAGACATGCCACAGGGCAGACAGGAAGGAACATCAGAGACATGTCACAGGGCAGACAGGAAGGAAGGAACATCAGAGACATGCCACAGGGCAGACAGGAAGGAACATCAGAGACATGCCACAGGGCAGACAGGAAGGAAGGAACATCAGAGACATGCCACAGGGCACACAGGAAGGAACATCAGAGACATGCCACAGGGCAGACAGGAAGGAACATCAGAGACATGCCACAGGGCAGACAGGAAGGAAGGAATATCAGAGACATGCCACAGGGCAGACAGGAAGGAACATCAGAGACATGCCACAGGGCACACAGGAAGGAAGGAACATCAGAGACATGCCACAGGGCAGACAGGAAGGAACATCAGAGACATGCCACAGGGCAGACAGGAAGGAAGGAACATCAGAGACATGCCACAGGGCACACAGGAAGGAACATCAGAGACATGCCACAGGGCAGACAGGAAGGAACATCAGAGACATGCCACAGGGCAGACAGGAAGGAACATCAGAGACATGCCACAGGGCAGACAGGAAGGAACATCAGAGACATGCCACAGGGCACACAGGAAGGAAGGAACATCAGAGACATGCTACAGGGCAGACAGGAAGGAAGGAACATCAGAGACATGCCACAGGGCAGACAGGAAGGACATCAGAGACATGCCACAGGGCAGACAGGAAGGAAGGAACATCAGAGACATGCCACAGGCAGACAGGAAGGAACATCAGAGACATGCCACAGGGCAGACAGGAAGGAAGGAACATCAGAGACATGCCATATCCGATATCAAAATAAAGTTGTCTTTTTTAAACAATGGGCTATGCAAGGTGTTACATACGTGCATGATTTACTAATCAATGAAAAGATTCTAACATATGATGAATTGAAACAAATCTTAAAGCCATCGCCATCCCTCTTTTTGGAATATCATGTTGTATATTCTGCACTGTCATCTTTCTTGAGTACTCGATCAGACTTAGACACTAGCAACATTTTTGAGATCACTCCACTTTTATTTAATAATTCTGCAATGACAAAAGTAAAAATGTTTTACAACTTCTTTCAAGAAAAACGATACACAGAGCCATGTTGTGTTAGATTTTGGCGACATAAGTTCAACATTACCATTACTAAACAACACTGGTCCCTCATAAAGTCAATAACTAAAGAAAGCAGAATCAGAGAATTACAATGGAAAATTCTCCACAACATTTATCCAACTAATATACTGTTATGTAAAATGGGTATTGCAGAAAATAATAAGTGCCCATACTGTGTAAATGAAGTGGACTATGTTGAGCATTTTTTTGTTAATTGTAAGCAAATTGCATGTGTTTGGAATGGTGTAAAAGATGTATTCTTTCGAAAATATTACAAGAAAGTGAATTTTAATGAATTGAATATTCTTTTGGGAATTGTGGATAATGCACACCTTTCAGGTGAAGAGAAAAGGTATGTTAATCATTTAATATTAATTGCAAAAATGTGCATTGGGAAGTATAGATATGGTAAACCATTAATCTTAAGACTATGCTTGAAAAAGAATTGTCACTTAGAAAGCTGAATTAGAATTGATCAGCGTCCGAAAATCAGTACACACAGGTGTACTCTCTCTCTCCCTCTCTCTCTCTCTCTCTCTCTTCTCCTCTCTCTTCTCTCTCTCTCTCTCTCTCTCTCTCTCTCTCTCTCTCTCCCTCTCTTCCCCCACTCTCTCTCTCTCTCTCTCTCTCTCTCTCTCCCTCTCTGCCCCACTCTCTCTCTCTCTCTCTCTCCACAGCAGAGAGAATGCATCAGTATACTACACATGAGTACAAAAAAAAACCCAGACAAGATGTATCAGGAAAATCTATCGATACGAAGGAACATCAAGTTGACACCAAACTCGTCGTTTCACTCGATCGTTTGATGGACAAAACTGGACGATTGATAGCTGATGGAGAGATGATTAACCGAGTCGATCAGGTGTCTAATTCAGCGAATTTCAGGTGACATTCAACTTGCTCTTCGAAACGAACAAGATTAATGTTGTCCTTAAAGGCTGGGAGGGGGGGGGGGGGGGGGGTAAAAATGACATTTTTTCCGCGGTAAGTTCAGCCATTAGTTTTGTCCACATGCACCCAAAATAGCAACGTGCTCTGATACGTAGCGAGGACCGTCGGCATTCTCCGCAGGCGCGTGTTTTCAGCACCACTCTCAACAGTCCTGATTGGGTCACGTTGTAGGCCCCAGGAATCAGACGAGGGTCAGATGACGTCACGATAATAATTGTGATTGGTAATTGGGATGCACTGCAGCGTAGTTCTTTTATGGTATTATTTCACTACTTTAGTTTAACCCTTCTTTTTAAAGAA
This sequence comes from Conus ventricosus, assembly GCA_018398815.1. Taxonomy (NCBI): domain Eukaryota; kingdom Metazoa; phylum Mollusca; class Gastropoda; order Neogastropoda; family Conidae; genus Conus; species Conus ventricosus. The sequence continues at coordinate 92,152,036 of CM031602.1, read as the reverse complement.
GGGAGTAACGAGATTAACACTTTTTTTCGCTCTCCATTCCTCTGTGCACCCTTCCACTCTTTCGATTTCGTATGTGAAACCCTTAGGGGAATATGGAGACTGAAAAAGGCTAAGACTGTGAACTGTTTCTTTTCCCTCTCTCTCTTTTCCCCTCTCTCCCCCTCTCTCTTCTCTCTCTCTCCTTCTCCCTCTCTCCCTCTCTCTCTCTCTCTCTCTCTCTCTCTCTCTCTCTCTCGTTGCTTCTTGATTCCCTCTGTCCATTCTGATCGCTTCTGCTCCTTCTGCTACTTTACTCTTTCTACCACAACTTCGTCAGGTATAAATCGCATACCCGGGTGAATTAAGTGAGAATGAAAGAACCAAGCAAGCAAACTCATTGCAACATACACTAGTGCACTGAAAACCCCAGACATCATTGTACCATAGTATACATTAAATGAGAAAGAAGCATTGTCCAACGATAGAAAAATCAAAAACACTGGAACTGGGCATGAATGAAAGTGTGGAACGCGCGCGTAAGCGGGCGTTTGTGTGTAAGTATGATAGATGATAGGCGTTTGTGTGTAAGTATGATAGATGATAGGCGTTTAGGTGTTGTAACAAAAAAGAAGAAAAAGAAAAAGAGACCGCCAAAAGAAAAAAAAAAAAAAAAAAAAAAAGTAAAAAAAAGAAGAGAAGAAAAAAAAAATCAGAAAAAAATGGCGGGGAAAGTGGTGGGGAAAAAAAAAAAAAAAAAAAAAAAAAAAAAAAAGGAAGGAACATCAGAGACATGCCACAGGGCAGACAGGAAGAAAGGAACATCAGAGACATGCTACAGGGGAGACAGGAAGGACCATCAGAGACATGCTACAGGGCACACAGGAAGGAAGGAACATCAGAGACATGTCACAGGCAACAGGAAGGAAGGAACATCAGAGACATGCCACAGGGCACACAGGAAGAAAGGAACATCAGAGACATGCCACAGGGCAACAGGAAGGACCATCAAGACATGCTACAGGGCAGACAGGAAGGAAGGACCATCAGAGACATGCTACAGGGCAGACAGGAAGGAAGGAACATCAGAGACATGCCACAGGGCAGACAGGAAGGACCATCAAGACATGCCACAGGGCAGACAGGAAGGACCATCAGAGACATGCTACAGGCAGACAGGAAGGAAGGACCATCAGAGACATGCCACAGGGCAGACAGGAAGGAAGGACCATCAGAGACATGCCACAGGGCAGACAGGAAGGAACATCAGAGACATGCCACAGGGCAGACAGGAAGGAACATCAGAGACATGCCACAGGCAGACAGGAAGGAAGGAACATCACAGACATGCCACAGGGCAGACAGGAAGGAACATCAGAGACATGCCACAGGGCAGACAGGAAGGAACATCAGAGACATGCCACAGGGCAGACAGGAAGGAACATCAGAGACATGCCACAGGGCAGACAGGAAGGAACATCAGAGACATGCCACAGGGCAGACAGGAAGGAACATCAGAGACATGCCACAGGGCAGACAGGAAGGAACATCAGAGACATGCCACAGGCAGACAGGAAGGAAGGACCATCAGAGACATGCCACAGGGCAGACAGGAAGGAACATCAGAGACATGCCACAGGGCAGACAGGAAGGAACATCAGAGACATGCCACAGGGCAGACAGGAAGGAAGGACCATCAGAGACATGCCACAGGCAGACAGGAAGGAACATCAGAGACATGCCACAGGGCAGACAGGAAGGAAGGAACATCAGAGACATGCCACAGGGCAGACAGGAAGGACCATCAGAAACATGCCACAGGGCAGACAGGAAGGAAGGAACATCAGTGACATGCCACAGGGCAGACAGGAAGGAAGGACCATCAGAGACATGCCGCAGGGCAGACAGGAAGGAAAAATCAGAGACATGCCACAGGGCAGACAGGAAGGAACATCAGAGACATGCCACAGGCAGACAGGAAGGAACATCAGAGACATGCCACAGGGCAGACAGGAAGGAAGGAACATCAAGACATGCCACAGGGCAGACAGGAAGGAACATCAGAGACATGCCACAGGGCAGACAGGAAGGAAGGAACATCAGAGACATGCCACAGGGCACACAGGAAGGAACATCAGAGACATGCTACAGGGCAGACAGGAAGGACCATCAGAGACATGCTACAGGGCACACAGGAAGGAAGGAACATCAGAGACTTGTCACAGGGCAAAACAGGAAGGAACATCAGAGACATGCCACAGGGCAGACAGGAAGGAACATCCAGAGACAAAAAGCCACAGGCAGACAGGAAGGAAGGAACATCAGAGACATGCCACAGGGCACACAGGAAGGAACATCAGAGACATGCCACAGGGCAGACAGGAAGGAAGGAACATCAGAGACATGCCGCAGGGCACACAGGAAGGAACATCAGAGACATGCCACAGGGCAGACAGGAAGGAGGAACATCAGAGACATGCCACAGGGCAGACAGGAAGGAAGGGAACATCAGAGACATGCCACGGGGCAGACAGGAAGGAACATCAGAGACATGCCACGGGGCAGACAGGAAGGAAGGACCATCACAGACATGCCACAGGGCAAACAGAAGGAACATCAGAGACATGCCACAGGGCAGACAGGAAGGAAGGACCATCACAGCCCATGCTACAGGCAGACAGGAAGGAAGGAACATCAGAGACAATGTCACAGGGCAGACAGGAAGGAACATCAGAGACATGTCACAGGCAGACAGGAAGGAAGGACCATCACAGACATGCTACAGGCAGACAGGAAGGAAGGAACATCAGAGACATGCCACAGGGCAGACAGGAAGGAAGGAACATCAGAGACATGCCACAGGGCCTTGTTGATGAAATTGTTGTAACGGAATAAGCATGCAGAAAATTATTCCCCTTAAATAAGCAGTTTAAACAATAACAGACTGCAGCAAAAGCTCTATCTGAACACAAGTTGATCTGCAAATTCATGCCTAAAGGTATGACTGTTTAATATTTTTTTTTCCCATTCAAATAATTTTGCTGAAGGAGATTCTTGTTGAGTCCACCTGCCTTTTTTTCTCTTTTTTTTTCCCTTTTCGTTATTCCACCCATGCAGGACACAAGACATGCCCATGATGTGAATTTATGTAGCTTCCAGTGCCCGCCTGCTGGTTGATTCAGGCGATGTGTCTCTTCTCACTACCACAACAAGTTCGTCTAAAAACATACCCACACGTTGGAATCCCCCTTTGTGCCTGCTAATGCACAGCGGAGAGCTGACAGAGACACTGTGCAGAAGTGATCACTAGCATCAGGGCAGTCGATTCCCGTTGTGATGTGGTGCTTCGTTATTCCATTCACCTCTGATAGAGCCTTGGGTCACTTCAGAGTGTCTTTGTCACACATGTGACTGTGGCTGTCAGAATGGGCAAGTGTGCTGAACAAGCAATGTGATAGGAACATAAGCGTGTCATATGAATACTTATTTGAACGCGTGTTTGCATGTTCAGAATACTACTGCATAATTGCACACCTTCTGGAGTCAAAAGTCAGAACCAGGAAATGAAGATGGAGAGGGGGAGGGAGAGAGGGAAAGGGCAGAGAGGAGGGGTGTGGCGTTGGGTGAGGAGGTACAAGTTGGGTTTTTGACGGAAAGCATCTTTAACCCAATATCACTTCAACTGAAAAAATGTGGGGGGTAAAATGGAAATTTTGTTTTGCACACATGTAACTGCCAACATCCACATAACATCAACTGGCTTTATCCTGCAATGTGGGCTTTATTCTGCCCAAGTCAAAAATGATCCCCCAAACCCAAAATTCTATAAAAAATATTTTCAAATCATGGATTTTTTCCACTGAATTTTTATTTCTGAAATATGAAACTTCCAGAAATATTCAGAAGAGTCAGCAGATATGCCACAGTGAACAAAAATTTAAGTGTGAATGATCTGCAATCAGTATATGAATAAGTACAACAAATTTTTAAAAAAAGGTAAAAAACTGGAAATATGTTAAAAGAGTTTGAAATGAAAGCAGAGCTCACATAGATGAGGTGTTTGTTGAGCGTCTTGTTCTGCAGCACCTCAAACACTTTGATCGTCCCACGCCGCGCATTGTCCTCTCCCACCAGGTTCTTCAGAGCATCTGCCACACACACACACACACACATACACACAAACACACACACATATGCACAGATGCATGCATGCACACACACACACACACACACACATATGTGCACACACACACACACACACACACACACACACGCAGACACACACGCATTCACAAATGGTTATATTCCTAAGACCAGAGCACCAAGTCTGATGGAGACAGAGAAGACGGAGAAAGAGTGTGAGACAGAGACAAGGGAGAGAAGGCAGTGAGTCAAAGGTTGTTGTGGCAGTGTGAAACAAGCTGTTCTGATGAACACAGGGTGCTATGAATCAAAGCTACAGGCAGGTCGAACCTGCTCTTCATAACAGAGGTCTGTGTATGAAAAATCCATAAGAGATGGAGGGGGCAGAAGTTGTTCCTGAGAACAGAGGGTTTTGTGTACGAATAATACAGGTAAGAGAGTGAGGGAGTACAAGCTGTTCTTCAGAAAAGAGGTTTGTATAATATGAAAAATTCAGGTACAATACGGAGAAAGTCGATGCGGCTCTATATACATGCACAGCATCAGCACGTACCAGCCCCCCTTCTCATCCCTCTCCCCCCATATATAGCGCTACACATATCACCTCTCCTAGGAAGGATTCCCCATACACAGAATCATACATACAGCTTCCCCATACTCAGCATCTTTCAAACCACACCCCAGGCACAGCATCACACACACCACCATATAGCATAACTCATTTCAGCTCTCCTTACATAGCATTCCACATATCAGCTCCCCACACATAGCATTACTCATGCTAAATCCCCATACATAGCATTACTCATGCTAGATCCCCATACATAGCATTACTCATGCTAGATCCCCACACATACTCATGCTAGATCCCCATACATAGCATTACTCATTTCAGCTCTCCTTACATAGCATTACTCATGCTAGATCCCCATACATAGCATTACTCATGCTAGATCCCCATACATAGCATTACTCATGCTAGATCCCATACATAGCATTACTCATGCTAGATCCCCACACATAGCATTACTCATGCCAGATCCCAATACATAGCATTACTCATACTAGATCCCCACACATAGCATTACTCATGCTAGATCCCCACGCATAGCATTACTCATGTTAGATCCCCATACATAGCATTACTCATGCTAGATCCCCACACATAGCATTACTCATGGTAGATCTCCACACATAGCATTACTCATGCTAGATCCCCATCCACAGCATTACTCATGCTAGATCCCACCACACAGCATCATTCATGCTAGATCCCCACACATAGCATTACTCATGCTAGATCCCAACACATAGCATTACTAATGCTAGATCCCCACACATAGCATTACTCATGCTAGATCCCCACACATAGCATCACTCATGGTAGATCCCCATACAGAGCATTACTCATGGTAGATCCCCACACATAGCATTACTCATGCTAGATCCCCATACAGAGCATTACTCATGCTAGATCCCCATACATAGCATTACTCATGCTAGATCCCAACACATAGCATTACTCATGCTAGATCCTCATACATAGCATTACTCATGGTAGATCCCCACACATAGCATTACTCATGCTAGATCCCCACACATAGCATTACTCATGCTAGATCCCCACACATAGCATTACTCATGCTAGATCCCCACACGTAGCATTACTCATGCTAGATCCCCATACGTAGCATTACTCATGCTAGATCCCCACACATAGCATTACTAATGGTAGATCCCCCCACATAGCATTACTCATGGTAGATCCCCATACATAGCATTACTCATGCTAGATCCCCATACATAGCATTACTCATGCTAGATCCTCATACATAGCATTACTCATGCTAGATCCCCACACATAGCATTACTCATGCTAGATCCCCACAAATAGCATTACTCATGCTAGATCCCCACACGTAGCATTACTCATGCTAGATCCCCATACGTAGCATTACTCATGCTAGATCCCCACACGTAGCATTACTCATGCTAGATCCCCACACATAGCATTACTCATGCTAGATCCCCACACATAGCATTACTCATGCTAGATCCCCATACATACCATTACTCATGCTAGATCCCCATCCACAGCATTACTCATGCTAGATCCCCACACATAGCATTACTCATGCTAGATCCCCACACATAGCATTACTCATGCTAGATCCCCACACATAGCATTACTCATGCTAGATCCCCATACATAGCATTACTCATGCTAGATCCCCACACATAGCATTACTCATGCTAGATCCACAAACATAGCATTACTCATGCTAGATCCCCATACATAGCATTACTCATGTTAGTCCCAACACATAGCATTACTAATGCTAGATCCCAACACGTAGCATTACTAATGCGAGATCCCCATACATAGCATTACTCATGCTAGATCCCCACACATAGCATTACTCATGCTAGACCCCACACATAGCATTACTCATGATAGATACCCACACATAGCATTATTCATGCTAGATCCCCATACATAGCATTACTCATGCTAGATCCCCACACATACCATTACTCATGATAGATCCCCATCCACAGCATTACTCATGCTAGATCCCCATCCACAGCATTACTCATGCTAGATCCCCACACATACCATTACTCATGCTAGATCCCCACACATAGCATTACTCATGCTAGATCCCCACACATAGCATTACTCATGCTAAATCCGCATACATAGCATTACTCATGCAAGATCCCCATACATAGCATTACTCATGCTAGATCCCCATCCACAGCATTACTCATGCTAGATCCCCAATACATAGCATTACTCATGCTAGGTCCCCATACATAGCATTACTCATGCTAGATCCCCACACATAGCATTACTCATACTAGATCCCCATACATAGCATTACTCATGCTAGATCCCCATACATAGCTTTACTCATGCTAGATCCCCACACATAGCATTACTCATGCTAGATCCCCACACACAGCATTACTCATGCTAGATCCCCATACACAGCATTACTCATGCTAGATCACCATACATAGCATTACTCATGCTAGATCCCCATACACAGTATTACTCATGTTAGATCCCCATACACAGCATTACTCATGCTAGATCCCCACACATAGCATTACTCATGATAGATCCCCATCCACAGCATTACTCATGCTAGACCCCCATCCACAGCATTACTCATGCTAGATCCCCACACATAGCATTACTCATGATAGATCCCCATCCACAGCATTACTCATGATAGATCCCCACACATAACATTACTCATGATAGATCCCCATCCACAGCATTACTCATGCTAGATCCCCACACATAGCATTACTCATGCTAGATCCTCATCCACAGCATTACTCATGCTAGATCCCCATCCACAGCATTACTCATGCTAGATCCCCACACATAGCATTACTCAACAAGCTCCCATACGCTGCATCCCTTGCACTATCTCTCCATTAACAACATCACTCACATCAGCTCAGTCATATAGCATCACTCAAACAAGCTGTTTGATAAGCAAAATCATTCATACCAGCTCCTCATCCACATCATCAATCATACAAGCTCCTGATACACATGAATGCTCTCAACATCTTCCCTGCTTATATATATTTTCACTCACACCAGGCCCTCTCACATCACTCATAGAAGCTACCCCATGTATAGTATCACTCCTACAGGTTCCCTCGTATTCCAAATCACATACCATGTCCCCCATACACACTGCTCATAGAAGCCTCCCATATGAGATACTGTTCACACCAAGTCCCCCATACACAGACATCACTTACACCCACATCACTGTACGTAACACACATAACACCATTCACATCACCTCTCCTGTGCACATCACTCACACCAAGCATGCCAAATGTAGCATCATTCACACCATCACCACCCTATAAACATCACTCACACCAACCCAACCAAATGTAGCATCACTCATACCATCATCACCCTATAAACATCACTCATATCAGCCCTGCCAAATGTAACATCACTCATACCAGCCCTGCCAAATGTAGCATCACTCATACCATCATCACCCTATAAACATCACTCATACCAGCCCTGCCAAACGTAACATCACTCACACCAGCCCTGCCAAATGTAACATCACTCATACCAGCCCTGCCAAATGTAGCATCACTCACACCATCACCACCTATAAACATCACTCATACCAGCCCTGCCAAATGTAACATCACTCACACCATCACCACCTATAACATCACTCACACCAGCCCTGCCAAATATAGCATCACTCACACCAGCCCTGCCAAACGTAACATCACTCACACCATCACCACCTATAAACCTCACTCACACCAGCCCTGCCAAATGTAACATCACTCACACCAGCCCTGCAAAATGTAACATCACTCATACCATCACCACCCTATAAACATCACTCACACCAGCCCTGCCAAATGTAACACTCACACCAGCCCTGCCAAATGTAGCATCACTCATACCATCACCACCTATAAACATCACTCACACTAGCCCTGCCAAATGTAACATCACTCACACCAGCCCTGCCAAATGTAGCATCACTACACCATCACACCTATAAACATCACTCACACCAGCCCTGCCAAATGTAACATCACTCACACCAGCCCTGCCAATGTAACATCATGCACTCCAGCCCTACCAAATGTAGCATCACTCATACGATCACCATCCCATACACAATAATCACACCAGCTCCCCCAAAGACAACATCCTCATACCAACTTCCCCATATGTTTTTGAGAGTATCTACCAATTCACACAGATTAACCCTACATTCGCCTTTAATCATGTTGCTAGTAGACACAAGACATAAAACAACACACACACACACACACTGTCTGCTGGCTAAGTATAAAGAAGTCCATAACAAGCACAAGGCAGCCACAACACACTGCATCCGTGACGACCAACCAGGAATGTTCTGGAGCAGCTTGTTCTTGGCAGCCATCCGTGTCTCCAGCTTCAGGGCGTCGGAACGTGGGGCAGGGGTGTCGGCCAGCTTGCCCCCCGGCCACATGGAGTCCTTGAAGGTCCGCATGTAGAACAGCAGCATCTGCTCTGAGTACGTCCACTTCACCATCTCCCTGAGTTGCCTGAGGCACACAGGAGGTCACTGTCAGGGGTCAGACCTACATTCCCCACTGTCCACCGAGATACTGTGGTGGACACTAGACATCACAAGTTTCAGTTTTAGTTTTATCAAGGGAGCGTCACTGCGTGCGGACTAGTCCATACACGCTACACCACATCCGCTAAGTTTTGAGACCACACTGCGCATGATTTAAAGCTGATGAATAAATGAATTAATGAGTATGATGAGAAAATTTAAGAAGAGGGTCTCAAGGCTACGACTTAGCAGATGTTTGCCCTATGCATTAGCTCAATGCGCTGGTCAGACCTTGATTACCTACCTAACATTATCAAGGGACATCAGAGTACCTCTACTGACTGGGTACCTACCTAACATTATCAAGGGACATCACAACATTCCTAACTGTCCACTGACATGATGGACACAGACATCTAAACACTGCCCACTATCCAATGAAATGGACACTAGAAATTACCCCGCCTGTTGCACATGACCAAAGCTCTGCCCATTACATCCACTCAGTGAAGGATAATAAAATTTATCTTTATTCCACTGGCTGTGATTATGTGTGCACTGGATGCTAGGGAAAGTTTGTACACATGTGTTTTGCAAGTACAAACAACAATTAACCTGGCAATGCATGGTTTCAATTAGTGCATGTGTGTGTCATTGCGCAACTACTGTAAATGCAGTAATAAAGTCACAAGTATGTGTGAGTGTGTGTGTGTGTGTGTGTGTGTGTGTGCGTGCGTGCGTGGTGCGTGCGTGCGTGCGTGCGTGCGTGCGTGCGTGCGTGCGTGCGTGCATGCATGCGTTTGTGTATGTGGGCGCGCAAGCCCATGCATTTGTGTTAAGTTTCTCTGTATGAGCATGCATGACACAAATATGCAAATACCTGGAGGAAAATAGCACACGCTTAATTTGTGCATAAACGTAACTGGTTGTGATGTCGGTGAGCCCCTTCACTTGCAACAGATCAGAACCCAAAAGGAAAACCGACCTGTTCATGTTACTGCCAAAGGTCAGCTCCACAAAGGTCATAAAGCTTCGGCGCACCCACTTGAACATTCCCCGCAGTTCAAAGACCTCTCCCAGCAGTCCATACAGCGGCTTGGCGATGGAGTCGTGGGTTCGATCCTCTTTCCCACTACCATGCACACATTGCCACGACACATCAGATGCACAGTTACAGTGAAACACACCAATTCCGTCTCAATTTACAATCATTAATTTAATTATATGAACACCACATTTACACACACACACACGCACGCACGCAAGCACACACACTCACACACACACACACACACACACACACACACACACACACACACGCATGCACAAACACACATACACACACAAGTTTATTATTCCAAAATTGCTTAAGCAAACTATAAGCAATAGACTGACACTCGGCAGATAATGATGGACTCCACTGTCTCAGCCCAGCAACGCCCCTGGATGTTCAGAAAGCGGGTTTAAAAAACACTAAAAGGACAAAAACTACCACAGTGATTTTATTTCTTGAAAGACTGACCAAAAACTTGGCATAATCACGGGAGATAGATTAAAGGTAAGTTTAATCAAAATTTACATTGCCACCGCATTCAAATGGAAGCCATTTTAGAAACAGACATAAGTTTGTAAACAAGTAGGTTTACACTGTTTCACAGTCAAAAAGATGGAATCAAACTCCATAGCCATGCAGATATGGTTCAGACACACATACATGCAGAAAAACAGAAGCTGTTAGGAAAAAGACATCACCGACTACGTGAGCTGGCAGACTCGTGACAGACCCACCTCTTTGGGCCTATAGCCTGCTTGCACCTCCTTTCTTGTTGTGGATCGCCTGTGCTGCCCCTACCCTGACTTGTCACAGCCACTGTATCAACTTCAGCGGCATTGTTGGTTGATTCAAAGTCACTTTCTGTATCACTAACATCAGCACAGGGGCCAATATACCATTTACTTGGCTCCTTGTTGTTGTCGCTGTCCATGAACACTTTCTGATGGACTTGTTCCACCCTATTTTCAATATTCACTTTCAAACAAGGACGGCCAAGCACAAATCAAACGAAGGCTGGAAGACTGGTGAAGGAAAGTAACAAAGGAAACATAGTATGAATTGTGAAAACATGAATGCACAAGTTTTGGACTCAATCGCTGCTGTTGCAACCATATTCGAAAATGGGCACAGAGTTATGCTCTGCTGTTACACACTGTCTCAGAACCACAGAGGAGAAGACTTCATAAGAAGGGTCTTTACTATGAGGTTTCACTGCTCTCAGTTTGACGTCTTTAATTCTTCTAACTTTCCATGACATGCACAGCTTCTCATACACGTAAAGAGGACACATGTTAACTCTGACCTGTCTTCTGTGAAGAACAAGAAGTCATCATCTTCTGATGTTTCTGGTCGCAGACTGGGCAATCTGAAAAACATCAAAACAATGATCAATACATAGGAAAAAAAACATGAGACATGCACCCTGTATACTCCAAAGTTAGCATTCAAATATGTACCCACAACATCTATTGAATGTAGCTCACTGCTTATAGCTCCTCAATGAAAACTACAATCACATGCACGTAAAACATTAAAACATCAAACTAAATCATTGACACATTTTTCTTTTCAATCAAACTATCCCAAAGTGATTATTCACGTTTAAAACAGCCAATGCTTCAATACCTCTTCAAAAATGTAGTACTGTCATCGTTTTACATAATTTTGTGGTCAGCTTATTTTTAGCCTTCATTTTTCTTCCCATACATATAGGAAAAAAGTAACCAACTCCACTGAGATGAAAGCTGATCTATGGGCAACAGTCAATGATGGGTACTTAAGATATGGCCGATCAGAAATCGTCTCAATGCTACCTGGAAAGGGAACGCTGTCTCAAAGCAGACTGGGTTGTCGTTTTCATGAGTATTTAGGTCTGACATTATATTGGGCCTTTGTAAATGCCTTTTGCTACTCAAATGTGTTCATTTTGGTGCCTGATGGCTTCACTATTCTAACCACATGATCACGGTCAAACTCATACAAGCACACATCACTAATAAGGCAAATTCACAAGAAGCTACTTCCACCATTTAAGAGAGGTAGTCCTTGCCAGCATGGACACAGATTCACGCGTTTCGCATACAGGCCATAGTCACTTTTTTTGGTCACCTAGTTCAAATCACAATTTTCAAAGATACTGTCTTCATTATAATAAATGTATGCATGTACTCTGTATCTTTCTGATAAAAAGCATGGACATATATACAGACTTTCTGTATCTTTCTGATAAAGAACACTGACATGTATACATATACTCAGTATCTTTCTGATAAAGAATGCTGACATGCATACATACACTCTGATTCTTTCTGATAAAGAACACTGACATGTACACATGTACTTAGTATCTTTCTGACAAAGAACACGGACATGTATACAGATATTCAGTATCTTTCTGACAAAGAACACGGACATGTATACAGATATTCAGTACCTTTCTGATAAAGAACACAGACATGTATACATATTTTCAGTATCTTTCCGATAAAGAACACTGACATGTATATAATACATTCAATATCATTTTGATAAAGAGCACCGACGTGCGTTTGAGGATAGACACGGAGAACTTGTTGCGTCGCTGCGTGCTGGGCTGGTGCAGGAACTGGGGGCTGGGGGCGAAGAAAAGCGTACAGCGTCTCACTGTGGATCATCCGCTCGTCCTGCATCACTGCCTGAACATCACACCGTCAGTCAGTGACATGTGTGTAGGTGTATGTATATATGTCTATATGTGTGTGTGTCTATAAGTGTGTGTGTCTATATGTGTGTGTGTCTATATGCGTATGTGTCTATGTGTCTATATGTGTATGTGTCTATGTGTCTATATATGTGTGTGTCTATATGTGTGTGTCTATATGTGTATGTGTCTATATGTGTGTGTGTCTATATATGTCTATATATGTGTGTGTGTGTGTGTGTGTGTGTGTGTGTGTGTGTGTGTGTGTGTGTGTGTGTGTGTGTGTGATTAGCTCCCTGATCTCCTTTTTTGTTCGTCTTTGTTTTGAGGCTCCTGATAATATGATGACTTCCCACACCAAATAGGGATAAGGCATTTGTTTGGACAGGTGAGTATTTTGTAAAACTAGATCTAATAGTAAAATTCCTTTTTTTCTTAATTCACTCTCTCTCTCTCACACACACACACACACACACACACACACACGTGCGCGCGCGCGCACACACACACACGCACACTAACACACACACACAAACACACATGCACTAACACACACATGCACAAACACACACACTTAAACAGTATCATCAAGCCAGTGGTTCAAGAGACTGTGTACTACTGCTATACTACTCCATCCAATGTCATGACATGCTTGTTATGAACTGTTTGTCCTTCCCTTCAGAACATAGCAGACACGTTCTCTGAAGTATTCACACACCTGCAGCTTAGACTGTCAGAAGATTGTCTGCAAAAGATTAAGTCCACACAAGCACCAACTGCCAAGTTTCTGCTCTAAGCGATATCAATGAGAATGTACAATGGAAGATTGTATGCAAAACAGTAAGTCCACACAAGCACCAACTGCCAAGTTTCTGCTCTAAGCGATATCAATGAGAATGTACAATGAGGGACAAGTGTAGGATGCCCACCGTGAGGTATTCATTGAGCGTGGCTTTGGACTTCTCCAGATACGCAGCATCCATGGAGCGGAAAGGCCCTCTGCTCTGAGAGGGTAGATCCTTCTTCTGCAGCCAGGATCCAATCTGCCGTAAAGACACCAACCACATACACTGTGTTCACAAAACAACTCTCAAAATATCTGCACCCTTGTACCACCTTCACACACACACACACACACACACACACACACACACACACACACACACACACACACACACACGCGCGCACACACACACGCACACAGAATTATTAGACCATATAGAGAAATATAGGGAATGTACAAAAAAATGATGATAATAATAGTAATATAAATAATAACAATGATGATACCAGATGATAATAATAGTAATATAAATCATAACAATGATGATACTGGAAATGCCACAAAATTCCAACATTTACCACAGTTCACCACACAGGCATTTACGAACAAGACATACACATCATTGATCTCTTTTTTTTCAGAGTAACCAATCTTTCATGATACCAATCATGGCCTGGGTCCCAATGTCAAATGCTCACTTGGGCCAGTTACTGGGGTTTTTTTTTTACATCAAACACCAGCTGGGGCACTTACTGGGTTTTCAACACCTAACTGTGACCCTTCCTAGGTTTTCACATATCCAACTGTTACCCTTCCTAGGTTTTCACATATCCAACTGTGACCCTTCCTTGGTTTTTTACATATCCAACTGTGACCCTTTCTAGGTTTTTACATATCCAACTGTGACCCTTCCTAGGTTTTTACATATCCAGCTGTGACCCTTCCTAGGTTTTCACATATCCAACTGTGACCCTTCCTAGGTTTTCACATATCCAACTGTGACCCTTCCTAGGTTTTCACATATCCAACTGTGACCCTTCCTTGGTTTTTTTACATATCCAACTGTGACCCTTCCTAGGTTTTTACATATCCAACTGTGACCCTTCCTAGGTTTTTACATATCCAGCTGTGACCCTTCCTAGGTTTTCACATATCCAACTGTGACCCTTCCTTGGTTTTTTACATATCCAACTGTGACCCTTCCTAGGTTTTTACATATCCAACTGTGACCCTTCCTAGGTTTTTACATATCCAGCTGGGGCACTTACTGGGTTTTCAACACCTAACTGTGACCCTTCCTTGGTTTTTACATATCCAACTGTGACCCTTCCTACAGACCTGCCTACCTCATGTTATGCTCATCAGTACTAACCACAGAGATTTTCAGTAATTTTGCATTTTCCTTCAGTAATTCCATGGACGCGTAATACACGGCGTTTTTGAACAAATAATGTGTACAAACCTCCAACTACATTTTTAACATTTTAACAAAAAATATAAACAGTAAAAAAGGAACAAAAACAACAAAGCAGAATTAAAATACCTTGGGATGATGGCTGATGACGGACTCAGGACAGGAGAACTTTTCAGGTCAATTCAAAGGTGATATACTTGACAGTTTGTAACTTACACAGCAGTCACCACAGATGACACCACTGATGAAGAACCTAATGTACAACCCCCCCCCCCCCCCCCCCCAAAAAAAAAAAAAAATACAAAAGTGTGTGTGTGTGTGTGTGTGTGTGTGTGTGTGTGTGTGTGTGTGTGTGTGTGTGTGTGTGTTGCACTAAGCCTTGTATTGTGCCTGCTGCTTGGAGTAGGCACTCTTGAGATGGTCCAGTTCCTCTGGCTCAAGATCCGTGTTCTCTGCAAGCCGGGATTTGAGAACAAGGAGTGCCTCAATGGTGTCCTGGTGCAGGGTAGACCTTTGGTCAGTGAGGTTCTTCTTCACACAGCTGAAGACACGCTCACATGCTGCACTGCTGTGTGGGATGGTGCAGATCCCCATCATGACCTGGGCAAGGTTCCCAAGGTCTTGGTGCTGCTGCCGAGTCTGGAAACATCCTTTTCATTTTCGCCACTATCTTGTCAGCACAGCTCAGGGACAAGTTGTTTTCGCAGATCAGCTCACACAAGTCTTTCTGCGTTGGTGATCTTCCGTGTGTGGGTCTGACGGCTGCTCTCGCTGGATTTCGTAAACAACGATGTGATCTTCTGACTGGAGGCACTCGCAGCTGTCTCTTTGTGCATTTTCCCCGAGATATGGCGCTTGCAGTCATTTGCTCCCCCATGTCCGATGGAGAAGTCTGAATTGCACACCGAGCAGTATACAAATCCAGGTCCATGTTTTTTGGATTGCAAAAGACAAGGCCAAGTCCGCGTGTATTTACTTCGGAACACTTGCTTCTTCGCCTTCATCCGTTGTGGCACAGTGGTTTTCGAACCCTCGTCGTCGGTTTCATGCAAACGTTTAGAAGATTTCTCCGCCATTTTCACAATCGCCGGCAAAAAATCGGTTGAAACTTTGTCTTACAATGGCTGAACAAAAGGCTTCGAATGGCGCGCACAGATGTGATGGCGCGTCGTGTTGGCCCACAGCACCACATTGACCAATCGCAAGTTCCGAACCATCTGTGGTTTCGGCTTGAGTCAAGGGAAGTTACTCTGTGGTCTCGGAAAGGTCTAGCAGTCGACAATTTTTCGAGTCTGGAATTTGCGTAGTTTTTCAATTTTCTTTTCCGTAATTTCGCACGGAAAATCGTACCTCCGTAATGGGGGGTTAATTTCCGTAAGATTACGGACGATTACGGAAGGGTAGGCAGGTCTGTTCCTAGGTTTTTACATATCCAGCTGTGACCCTTCCTAGGTTTTCACATATCCAACTGTGACCCTTCCTTGGTTTTTTACATATCCAACTGTGACCCTTCCTAGGTTTTTACATATCCAACTGTGACCCTTCCTAGGTTTTTACATATCCAACTGTGACCCTTCCTAGGTTTTTAAACACCAGCTGGGGCACTTACTGGGTTTTCAACACCTAACTGTGACCCTTCCTAGGTTTTTACATATCCAGCTGTGACCCTTCCTTGGTTTTTACATATCCAACTGTGACCCTTCCTTGGTTTTTACATATCCAACTATGACCCTCCTATGTTTTTACAAATCCAACTGTGACCCTTCCTTGGTTTTTACATATCCAACTATGACCCTCCTAGGTTTTTACATATCCAGCTGTGACCCTTCCTAGGTTTTTACATATCGAGCTGTGACCCTTCCTAGGTTTTTACATATCCAACTGGGTCCCTTGCTGGGTTTTCAACACCCACCTAGAACTCTTACCGGGATTTTTACACCCAACTGGGACACCTACTGGGTTTTAAACACCCACCTAGAACTCTTACCGGGATTTTTACACCCAACTAGGACACCTACTGGGTTTTAAACACCCACCTAGAACTCTTACTGGGATATTTACACTTTTTTATCTACTGGATTTTAAACACCCATCTAGAACTCTTACCAGGATTTTTACACTTTTTACCTACTGGGTTTTAAACACCCACCTCGAACTCTTACTGGGATTTTTACACCCAACTGGGACACCTACCAGGGTTTAAACACCCACCTAGAACTCTTACCAGGATTTTTACACCTTTTCACCTACTGGGTTTTCAACACCCACCTAGAACTCTTACCAGGATTTTTTCACTTTCTAAACTACTGGGTTTTTAACACCCACCTCAGAAATTCATTGGGTTTTTAATCACCAACCAGGAAGACTTACCGAGTTTTTAATACCTAAATGGGACAATAAGTAATTTCCATTAACATCTATCGGGACTTTACTGGGTTTTTGACATCCAACTTGAATACCTAATTGCTGGCTTTTGAATGCAAATCATCCCCTTGTGACAGTAACTGGCTGAATGTTTAACACCAAAAGCCCCAACATTCAGCTGGGCCAATCACTGGCTTCGTTTTTTCTTTTCTTTCTGCATAATAAGTTTGACATTTCTTCACACAAACTCATGGATAATATCAAAACTGAATGGCACTGTTTGGAGGTAAACTTGCAGACATTTTTTCTTTAACCACACAACAGTAAAATATGGAAAGAAAATAAAGGAAGAAAACAAGAACATAAAACACACACACATACCCACACAACCATACATGTATATATGTTAATGAAATACAGAGAGAGAGAGAGAGAGAGAGAGAGAGAGAGAGAGAGAGAGAGAGAGAGAGAGAGAGAGACAGACAGACAGACAGACAGACGGACAGAGAGAGAGAGAGAGACAGAGAGAAAAAGAGAAAGAGATAGGAAGGGAGAGGGAGAGGTTTCTTCTTCATTTTATCATCTCTGGCTTGATTTCTTGACAGCAAACATTCAAACAGGTCACTAACTGACCAGGCTTTTCACATGAAGCACCCCCAGGAACACTAAGTGGCCGAGGTTTCACCACCAAACACACCACTGGGTTGACTATCAAATGGACGTGTAAGACCCTACATTCAGCAGGGCCGGTGACAGGCAGGGGTCTGACGACCCAGCACCCACCTGGGACAGCTTGTCGTGCAGGGCGTAGAAGTCCTCCAGGGTGCGCTGCACGGCCCAGCCCTGTGGGGAGTCCGAGGGCCTGGATGCGGCTGTGAAGCTGCCAGCCGTCAGCGCCGATGCTGAAACACCGCCCTTCTTCCCGCCTCCTGCACCGTCCAGACTGACCAGCAGGACAAACTGCGGCACTTTGCGCTCCTCCTCCACCTCCACCTGCAGCACAGGGTCCACATTACCTCCGCCACCTCCACCTGCAGCACAGGGTCCACATTACCTCCTCCACCTCCACCTGCAGCACAGGGTCCACATTACCTCCTCCACCTCCACCTGCAGCACAGGGTCCACATTACCTCCTCCACCTCCACCTGCAGCACAGGGTCCACATTACCTCCTCCACCTCCACCTGCAGCACAGGGTCCACATTACCTCCTCCACCTCCACCTGCAGCATAGGGTCAACATTACCTCCTCCACCTCCACCTGCAGCATAGGGTCCACATTGTCCCGGTCTGGTGACCCTCTTCTGTTGGTTGTTGTTCAGTATGCTGTTGCAGCTTTTAATCCACATATTTCGTTTTTCTGCGGGGTTTTTTATAAATTCTTTTTAAATCAACCAACCGATATAATGAAAATAATGACGAAAAAAGAAAGAACCTAGAAAACATCACAGAACAAACCCTTGAGTTTTAATGAATGCCATGACTGCGGCTGATGAGTATGGTGTTGTAAGAGACTGTAGCATCTTAGTGATGGATGAGGCAGACAGACATGAGGTAGTGGTCATCAGCAGTCTTTGAAACGGAATGGGGAAATATGTGGCACACTGAAGCATCTTTGTGATGTTAAGGTCAAATAAGGTAATGTTGCTTATGGCCCAGCCGACTGCAAAGGGCCGTATCAGGGCTGTCACCGCTTTATAGTCGATTCACAAGTCATTATAACAAAGGGCTATATCAGGGCTGTCACCCCGTTAAAGTCGATTCACAAGTCATTATAACAAAGGGCCATATCAGGGCTGTCACCCCGTTAAAGTCGACTCACAAATCATTATAACAAAGGGCCATATCAGGGCTGTCACCGCGTTAAAGTCGATTCACAAATCATTATAACAAAGGGCCATATCAGGGCTGTCACCGCGTTAAAGTCGACTCACAAGTCATTATAACAAAGGGCCATATCAGGGCTGTCACCCCGTTAAAGTCGACTCACAAGTCATTATAACAAAGGGCCATATCAGGGCTGTCACCCCGTTAAAGTCAACTCACAAATCATTATAACAAAGGGCCATATCAGGGCTGTCACCCCCGTTAAAGTCGACTCACAAGTCATTATAACAAAGGGCCATATCAGGGCTGTCACCCCGTTAAAGTCGACTCACAAGTCATTATAACAAAGGGCCATATCAGGGCTGTCACCCCGTTAAAGTCGACTCACAAATCATTATAACAAAGGGCCATATCAGGGCTGTCACCCCGTTAAAGTCGACTCACAAATCATTATAACAAAGGGCCATATCAGGGCTGTCACCGCGTTAAAGTCGATTCACAAATCATTATAACAAAGGGCCATATCAGGGCTGTCACCGCGTTAAAGTCGATTCACAAGTCATTATAACAAAGGGCCATATCAGGGCTGTCACCGCGTTAAAGTCGACTCACAAGTCATTATAACAAAGGGCCATATCAGGGCTGTCACCGCGTTAAAGTCGACTCACAAGTCATTATAACAAAGGGCCATATCAGGGCTGTCACCGCATTAAAGTCGATTCACAAATCGTTATAACAAAGGGCCATATCAGGGCTGTCACCGCGTTAAAGTCGATTCACAAATCGTTATAACAAAGGGCCATATCAGGGCTGTCACCCCGTTAAAGTCGACTCACAAGTCATTATAACAAAGGGCCATATCAGGGCTGTCACCGCGTTAAAGTCGACTCACAAGTCATTATAACAAAGGGCCATATCAGGGCTGTCACCGCCTTAAAGTCGACTCACAAGTCATTATAACAAAGGGCCATATCAGGGCTGTCACCCCGTTAAAGTCGACTCACAAGTCATTATAACAAAGGGCCATATCAGGGCTGTCACCCCGTTAAAGTCGACTCACAAATCATTATAACAAAGGGCCATATCAGGGCTGTCACCCCGTTAAAGTCGACTCACAAGTCATTATAACAAAGGGCCATATCAGGGCTGTCACCCCGTTAAAGTCGACTCACAAGTCATTATAACAAAGGGCCATATCAGGGCTGTCACCCCGTTAAAGTCGACTCACAAGTCATTATAACAAAGGGCCATATCAGGGCTGTCACCCCGTTAAAGTCGACTCACAAGTCATTATAACAAAGGGCCATATCAGGGCTGTCACCCCGTTAAAGTTGACTCACAAGTCATTATAACAAAGGGCCATATCAGGGCTGTCACCCCGTTAAAGTCGATTCACAAGTCATTATAACAAAGGGCCATATCAGGGCTGTCACCCCGTTAAAGTCGACTCACAAGTCATTATAACAAAGGGCCATATCAGGGCTGTCACCCCGTTAAAGTCGACTCACAAGTCATTATAACAAAGGGCCATATCAGGGCTGTCACCCCGTTAAAGTTGACTCACAAGTCATTATAACAAAGGGCCATATCAGGGCTGTCACCCCGTTAAAGTCGACTCACAAGTCATTATAACAAAGGGCCATATCAGGGCTGTCACCCCGTTAAAGTCGATTCACAAGTCATTATAACAAAGGGCCATATCAGGGCTGTCACCGCGTTAAAGTCGATTCACAAGTCATTATAACAAAGGGCCATATCAGGGCTGTCACCCCGTTAAAGTCGACTCACAAGTCATTATAACAAAGGGCCATATCAGGGCTGTCACCCCGTTAAAGTCGACTCACAAGTCATTATAACAAAGGGCCATATCAGGGCTGTCACCGCGTTAAAGTCGACTCACAAGTCATTATAACAAAGGGCCATATCAGGGCTGTCACCCCGTTAAAGTCGACTCACAAGTCATTATAACAAAGGGCCATATCAGGGCTGTTACCCCGTTAAAGTCGACTCACAAGTCATTATAACAAAGGGCCATATCAGGGCTGTCACCCCGTTAAAGTCGACTCACAAGTCATTATAACAAAGGGCCATATCAGGGCTGTCACCCCGTTAAAGTCGACTCACAAGTCATTATAACAAAGGGCCATATCAGGGCTGTCACCCCGTTAAAGTCGACTCACAAGTCATTATACAAAGGGCCATATCAGGGCTGTCACCCCGTTAAAGTCGACTCACAAGTCATTATAACAAAGGGCCATATCAGGGCTGTCACCCCGTTAAAGTCGACTCACAAGTCATTATAACAAAGGGCCATATCAGGGCTGTCACCCCGTTAAAGTCGACTCACAAGTCATTATAACAAAGGGCCATATCAGGGCTGTCACCCCGTTAAAGTCGACTCACAAGTCAATATTACAAAGGGCCATATCAGGGCTGTCACCGCGTTAAAGTCAACTCACAAGTCATTATATATATCGAAAAATAAAATTTTTTAAAAAACCTTCATTCACACAACCCTTTAAAATACATCTAAAAACATACTTGAAATTTTGTTAAAAATCTTTCTTCTGTAAAATCTCAGATCAAATGAAAGATGTTAATCTTTTTCAGAAATTCAAAGATCACATCAGGTGGAACATCTCTGAACAAGGTTTTCATGAACTCTGATGTAAAATGCTTTTGTCTCACATCATGCAAGTCCCATCACTCTAAAAGAATCTGTTTCACTGTGAGTGGTACATGACATGGAATGCAACACAGAGCTTCTTCACCTTTTAAATGAAACACAGAGCTTCTTCACCTTTTAAATGAAACGCAGAGCTTCTTCACCTTTTAAATGAAACGCAGAGCTTCTTCATCTTTTAAATGAAACACAGAGCTTCTTCATCTTTTAAATGAAACACAGAGCTTCTTCACCTTTTAAATGAAACACAGAGCTTCTTCATCTTTTAAATGAAACGCAGAGCTTCTTCACCTTTTAAATGAAGTGTGCAAGCCTCACAAGACTGTGTCTTTTTTATGACTGCTTCGCGAACATGGTTAAAAACTCTTTCAGGTTTGGACAGATTTTGTCCAGTTTGTTATCAGCCTGCAAGCTCCATTCTGTGTGAAGGGATGGGGCAGGTGTGGTCCCACTTCCTTGTTCCTTGTTGAATAACGCCAAGTAGGGGCTCGTGATCAATCTCAGCAAGCTGAATCTGTTTCTTTCTGTTGAAGGTTTCCATGGGGACAGTCCGGAGGCTAAGCACATCCCTTCTTCCCAGAAATTGTCCCATGAGCCTCAATCTCCAGGACACTTATGCTCAGTTCCCAGTCACAGGTCGTCCCGGTTGTGCCTTTGCTTTGCCTTTCAAGGAATGATCTTTTCATTCAAAGCCCTCCCATCGTCCCGGTTGAGCCTTTGCCTTTCAAGGAATTATCTTTTCATTCAAAGCCCTCCCACTGTCCCGGTTGTGCCTTTGCCTTTCAAGGAATTATCTTTTCATTCAAAGCCCTCCCATCGTCCCGGTTGTGCCTTTGCCTTTCAAGGAATTATCTTTTCATTCAAAGCCCTCCCTTCTGATCTGTGTCTCAGCCTTTGGACGTTCACCACAGTTACACACATGGTCATGTCTGAGTGAGACAGACAATGGATTCAATGTCTTTGAACTATAATGACACCCCTCTTTGCAAGACCCCAGATCAGAGATTCTTTCCATGGATCTGGCAACTCTAGAGCACACTCTCTCTTCCCTGGGCTTCCTTGTGAACCTTGAGAAGTCCGACAGGCTCCCCGCCAGGGTTTTGTTCATCCAGGCATTCACTTCTTGATGGATTGAAATCTGGCTGACCTTCCAGATGCCAGGGTAATGCAAAACTAACATCAATCACCTATACATTCATTTTCATACAAAATTAACATTAATCACCTATGCATTCATTTACATGCTCACATGGACCTGAACACCTACCACAAACTATGTAATATAGAATGTGTGCGCATGCAAAGACACAGAGGTATTTTTTCTTGTCCATTTTGACAAGACTGTGTTAGAGTGCATGCACACACCAACACACATCAAGGATCCACTCACAGAAGCACTGACAATGGAGACATTCCAGCGGCCGATGTTCTCAGTCCACAACTTGGTGCGCTCTATGTGAACCTCCAACTCCCTCTGCTCAGAGCGCATCTTGTTTACCTCTTGCTCCAAGTCCTCGTACAGCTTCTTCACCTGTCATCAATCACAACTTCTTTACCTGACATCAGCCAATACAACTTCTTTACCTGACATCAGCCAATACAACTTCTTTACCTGACATCAGCCAATACAACTTCTTTACCTGACATCAGCCAATACAACTTCTTTACCTGACATCAGCCAATACAACTTCTTTACCTGACATCAGCCAATACAACTTCTTTACCTGACATCAGCCAATACAACTTCTTTACCTGACATCAGCCAATACTTCTTTACCTGACATCAGCCAATACAACTTCTTTACCTGATATCAGTTAATACAACTTCTTTACCTGACATCAGCCAATACAACTTCTTTACCTGACATCAGTCAATACAACTTCTTTACCTGACATCAGCCAATACAACTTCTTTACCTGACATCAGCCAATACAACGTCTTTACCTGACATCAGCCAATACAACTTCTTTACCTGACATCAGCCAATACAACTTTACCTGACATCAGCCCATACAACTTCTTTACCAATACAACTTCTTTACCAATACAACTTCTTTACCTGACATCACCTACAACTTCTCTACCTGACATCAGTCAAGACAACTTCTTTACCTGACATCAGTCAAGACAACTTCTTTACCTGACACCAGCCAATAAAACTTTACCTGACATCAGCCAATACAACTTCTTTACCAATACAACTTCTTTACCTGACATCAGCCAATACAACTTCTTTACCTGACATTAGCCAATACAACTTCTTTACCTAACATCAGCCAATACAACTTCTTTACCTGACATCAGCCAATACAACTTCTTTACCTGACATTAGCCAATACAACTTCTTTACCTGACATCAGCCAATACAACTTCTTTACCAATACTACTTCTTTACCAATACAACTTCTTTATCTGCCATCAGCCAATACAACTTCTTTACCTGCCATCAGCCAATACAACTTTACCTACCATCAGCCAATACAACTTCCCCTGGAAAGATTACAGAGTAGGGGTCCTGTAGCAAGTGTATACTTCAAATTACATATTTGATTACTTTTTCACAGAGAAAATCAACATTTAGATGACAGATGGATCCTCTTTTGCTTGACAAAGACCAAAGTTTTCATTGGAATGTTTGAACGGTTCAAGAGACATGATACTTTATGCTGTCCCTGGATCCTGGCCAACCCAAGAAGCAAAGCAAAGGTTAACACAACAATGAAAGATGCCGTAACTCGGTCCTTCATGGCAGAAAAATAAACGTGTTAATGAAAATGTTTCATTCCACCTGGACATGGTCAGGTTACTGATAACGACTATGTTGTTTTCTTCTCTTCTTTCTGTTTGTGGTGTTTGCTTTCTTTAGTCACCTTGTCTTTCTCCAGTTTGTTGGAGGACAGCAGAGCCTGCATCGCCTGAGTCTTGTTGGTGATCTTGGTGTCCAGCTGACGCAGCAACTGCCGGGCGTGGTACGACTGGTCAGCCAGCAGCTCTTCTTCCTCCTCCACTTCCTCCCCCTTGTCATCCAGGAACAGTTCATCTGAACAGTCACAACCCATGCACTGACTGTCCACACACCGTTGACAACCCATGCACTGACTGTCTGCACACCGTTGACAACCCATGCACTGACTGTCCACACACCGTTGACAACCCATGCACTGACTGTCCACACACCGTTGACAACCCATGCACTGACTGTCCACACACCGTTGACAACCCATGCACCGACTGTCCATACACCGTTGACAACCCATGCACCGACTGTCCATACACCGTTGACAACCCATGCACTGACTGTCCATACACCGTTGACAACCCATGCACTGACTGTCCACACACCGTTGACAACCCATGCACTGACTGTCCATACACCGTTGACAACCCACGCACTGACTGTCCATACACCGTTGACAACCCATGCACTGACTGTCCATACACCGTTGACAATCCATACACTGATGGCCATGCATAAGTTGATGACAGCCCGTAAAATGATGATGACTGAGACATTGATGACAACCCATACACTTCTGACAACCCGCATACTTGTGACCAACATGACAATCCATACACTATGGACAACCATGCACTGTTGACAACCCATATACTGATGACGTAGATGACATGGGAAGCACTGATAACAACCATAACCTCTTAACATTCTCTCTCTTCATTCTTGGCCAGAACTTCAAGGTTTCCATTTGGAAAGATTTTTGTGCACACAACCGCTTTGAATTTTACCCTTCAGCAGCCACATTCTGTCTTCAGGAATGATGTCTAACTGATAACAGTGTTCATATGTCTTTATTTTCGTGTAATCTGTCCCATGTGCACACAATAGCCTGCTCTTCTCCAAAACGGACAACAGGTTCTAAAGTGTGTGGAAGATTTTTTATCCCTGTTTTCATGAATGGGACTCCCTGTTTTCATGAATGGGACTTAAGTCCAAGTCTAATCTGAAGGGACCAGGGAACACTAAGTCTGCACAAAATGATTCAAGAAAAACTTTTTTTTTCCCCAAGCTGGCTGAAATCACGGGGGACCCCAGGCCACGACCTCAGAACAAGAGTTTTGGTGTTTTTAAAACCCAAAATAAAGGGTTTTTCTATCGGGAAGGGAAAAAATTTTTATTCAAACTGTCTTTTGACAGGGGGAGCTTTTCCAGCTGGGGTTTTTGAAATGGAGCAACTCTTTCGAAAATTTAAAACGAATGCTAAAATTTTTTACATTTTTTTTAAAAACTACTAATGAAGTGCAACTCGCTGGTTTAAAACCCCGACTGTTTGCCAGAATTCGGGCCATCACAGAATACCTATACCCAGTGTAAAATTTTTTAACACCCCAAAACGTAATTTCTGTGACCAAAGACCACAGGACTAAAACCAAAATTATTTTTGATTTTTTATTTTTAAACGGGCATTTTGGGGAGTTCAGCAAAATATCATTGAAACTTGAGCCCCTGCCATAATGTTAATATTATAAGAAAAGATAAGATAAGAAAATTTTTGTTTAAGCCCAGCCCCCGCAGGGGCCACATCGGGGGGGGGCACCAAGTTAAAATCAACTCACCAGTCATTTAAAAAAAAAAAAAAAAAAAAAAAAAAAAAAAAAAATTTTCACACATCTCGTTAAAACATGGGGTTACAAACGAACCAAAAACTTTTTTAAAAAATCCTTTTTCCGAAAAATCTCAAATCAAAAAAAAATTTTAAATCTTCTCAAAAAACCCCCAAGGACACGTCAGGGGGAAAACACCCCTGAACGGATCTTCATGGTTTTCCGTTTTAAAAATGTTTTTTTGTCCCACACGGAAAGGGCCCCAACCCCTTCTAAAAGAACATGTTTCATTGTAAGTGGGCACATGACATGGAAGCACCAGGGGGAGCCCACTCTTTAAAAGAAAAGGGGGGAAAATACAAATTGGCCGGTGTGCGGGCCCGGCACAGAACCTTTTCCCCTTTTTGAACGACCACCCGACGTAGAGGGGAGGAAGTTTTTAATTTTTGGGGAAGGAAACTGAAAGATTTTTGTTATTGGGCCTGTGTTTTCCAATCCTCCGGCCCAGGGGGCCTCACATAATCTTTAAATTTTGGGGTTTCACACGAGCGGGGGAAATAAGTGTTGGACAGTTTTCCCCTGTGCTTTTCTTGGCAAAAAACGATAAACCCCATTTCGTTCCCGACGATGCCAACATGGCCGGGAAACCCCAAAGCAAGATTAATGTTGAACCCCCCCTTAAACTTGCTAAAAAGTTCAAAAAAAAAAAAATTTTTCCGGGATGCTGAAGGTTGCGGCCAGTTTAATGGCCCCCAAAAGCTGACACCCGAACCCGACAAACCAGAAAGTCCCCCCTTCGAAAAGGGGATTACCCAAAACCCAAAGTACTAGACATTAAGTTCACAAAAATAACAGAAGCATCTAAATTATATTTTCCCAAACAATACCCTTAGAAGGCTCCAGGCAAAACTGCACAGGCCCACTCCATCCTCAGACTTGGAACCGTAAAAATAAAACCCTTTTTGATAAGAGGGGAATTTGGAACAGAGCTCGGAAATACAAAGCCTTGTACCCCAAAGAGCGGGTTTGACCCCTTTAAACGGAAAGCGCGAAAAATCAAAACCAAATCTCTGGGAAAAAAGGGTTCCATGGGGGTTGCCCGGGAAATTTGGGAAAAAATGGGGAAACCACTCCCGGGCTATCCCTTTCCACCCCGCACATGAGGCTGCAAAGGGAACCAAAAAACGGGGGAAAATACATTTGGGGTTTTTTTTCAAACTTACTTTTGGAACGGAGGTCAAAAACACAGTCATGGGCGGGTTTCTGCGGTTCTGAAAAACAGCATTTAATAATTAAAAAGACAGTTTCAGCCTCCGGGGGACAGTAAAGGTTTCACCGGCCTCTGGCTACAGGCTTTACACAGGGGTGGTGCGGAACGCTCCAAAACAGAGACGAACCCTTTTATGGTGGATGGGGTTCCAAGAGTTTTGAGGAAAAAGATCTTCGGAGCCGTACACAGCACAACCGAAGTCCTTTTTAAAGGACCGGGCCTGTAGAGGTGCAACAAATTTTTTCTTATAAAGCGCCCCAGGGGTGTGCTACGCCCCCAAAGAATTTTCATCCCTTTTTGCAAGCAGGGGGGGGTTTTATAGGGCGAGAAATTTAAGGGTTTTGGGGCAAAAATAAACTCCCAAAATTTTGGCCTTTTTAAACGCTGGAAGGGGGAGTTTTTCCCACTTGAATTTCCCGGGATCGGAAAAAAACGAGGGAAATTATGGAAAGTGAAAACACTGGTTTTTGTAGCAAAAAGGTGAAACCTTTTCTTTCCGCCCACCGAGGGTTTTTTATCAAACGCAAACCCTTGGACCCCTGCGCTGGACACTGGGGTACAGGTTTTCCAGGTGCGTAGACAAGCAAAATCACCCCAAAAACCCAATGAGCACCTGAACCCGCTGAACTGTTTTTCCCAATGTTGGGATCTTAATACTAAAAAAGGGCAGGAAAGTATGCTCCCCTTTTGGAAAACCCAACTCCTCTGGGGGGGACATCAAGAGAGGGTGCCACCCCAAACCTGAAACTGTCGTTTCCCAAAAAAAATTTAAATTTAAAAAGCGGAAGATGACCCAAAAACCCCCGATCGTGGAGATCATGAATTTCCCCCGCCTTCCAGGGGGGATCGACCCTTTCTCCAATCAAAGAAAATTCCCAAATGAAAGCTGTCTTTTTAAAAAAAAAAACGTTCCTAAGTGAAATTTCCAGACAAATTTCAATTGGTAAACTGAAACTACAAATTTTGGGGAAAAACCACACTTTTCTTTCGCCAAAAGGCCATGGGTTTTCGATTTTCCACAGGGACCGGGCATTGACCTTTTTTTTTCCCAAATAAATTTTTCCCGACAACAGCGGGTCAAAGTTTAAGGGGACGGTAGTTAGATGGATTAAAAAGGGTTTTTTTTCCGGGTTTGGGGGAGGGGAAAAAATGGGGGGCTGTCCCCAAAGGGGGAAAGAAAACCGGGAGCCCCACAGTGGTTGTAACCTGTAAAAAAGGATGTTAGCCCTTCCCTTGCGGAAGAAGTTTTAAATTTAAGTTGATAATTTTAAATTCATCTATCCTGGAGAGGAATCGCTGAAAAGGAGAAAGGGGCAGATTTCAGCCTTTTAATGTAAAAGGAAGATTGTAGTTTTTCCATTTGGGTTGGGGATAAAATTTTTGGCAGGGAGATTTTTCTTTTAGGGCTTGGTTTTACAAAAGTGACTGATTTTTTAGAAAGGAGGAAAATTCCCTTTTTAAAGGTTGAAGCAAGCAGATTTCAACTGCTTTTTTTCTGTTATTTTAAAAAATCCGAAAACTTGAATGGGTTTCCCCGTGGGGGCCCGGTGTTCTTTTTCCCCTTTTATTTTCTTAATGAGTTCCACACTTTTTTTTTAGAAGTTTTTGATGTACCTGGGCCGAACCTTTTTCCAGGGCCGACTTTTACTGATTTTTTAAAAAGGGGTCTTTATTTACCCCGGATTTTGATGGGCTCGGCGTTGGGACCCGAAGGTTTGTTGGTAAACCGAGCTGAGGGGGCCCCTTTTTTTAACTTTTTTGGGAAAATTTTTGGGGAAATTTTGAATCGAACCCGGGGGTTTGGGCATTTGAAGTTTTAAACGGAAAACACTGGGAAAACGGCTTTTGCACTTTTTATCCCAAATGTTTTTGTCGAATTCTGCTTGGGGCGGACTCTGAAAAAAATCAGTGTCCTGGGAAATTCCCTTTTTAAATAGTGGCGCAAAAAATATCCCATTTGGTTTTTTAAAAATTGAATTTGAAACGAGACGTGTTCATTAATCCGGTTTTAAAGGGCAAAGGGGAAAAGGTTTACTTCCGGGCAGATCGTCCCGGACCCCGACCACTCATATTCCCCGGGCCAGCGAGGGGTCACAAACCGCCCAAACAAACACGAAAGTGAACCTTTTGGGAAAAGTTTGGGGGTTTAAATTGCAGAATTTCCTCGGTTTAGACAACACCAAAACCAAGTCTGAAAGGACAAACCCAATCCCTCAGACCTCTGGGGACGTACCGGGACTAACCCCCAAAGAGGATTGTGACCGTTAAAGGCCCCCCCCAACGCAAAAAAGGTCGAGGAAGTTTTTCCTATCGACTGACAAAGGGCCGACGCAAACCGGACAGAAAAGGGGGTAAAAAGGAAAAACAGATGTCCCGTCTGTGGAAGTGACTCTCGCCCTACAGCCTGAAGCCAAAGGGAACAGAGCGACAGGACTATACAGTCAAAGTTTTGGTTTGGGGGAAGGGCCACCCCGCCCGCCCGGGCCCCAAAAAGGAGGGGTTTTGCAGGGATTTAAAGAAAAATTAAAACCAGAAAGAGTAAAGGTCCTTTTGGCTTTTAATTTGAGTTTCCTGAAGACCACGACGGGGGGTTTTTTTAGACTGACACAGAACTGCAGCTCCTCAAAGTTGGGAAATTTTAAAAAACGGATATTCCCAAAGTTAAAATTGTTCTATCCATGGGTTAGGGCGAAAAGGAGAAAACAGGCATCTCCCATCGACATCCCGTCCCAAAGGGGGGTGAATTTATTTTGTATTTTTACTGGACGGGGTTTTGGGCTTTGGGCCTGCGGGAACTTGCCCGCAGGTGACAAAGGGCCGGGGGTTTGGAGAAGGTGGAGGTCCCGGATTGGGAGATGGGAGGGTTTTTTTCCCTTTTTCTCCACCTCTCCCCCACGGGGAACTCCCTTTTTCCCCACGGGGAATGGGCAGAGGAGTTTTGAGGGGGAAAATGCGGGGTTTTTTAAAACTGCCCCCAGCAATGTTGACTGCGGGCGGCCCAGGGGGGCGGGTTTTTTTTTTCCTCCACCAGGGGGAAAAAAACATTTTTGGGGTTTAGAGGTGGTGGAAACCGGGTTCCACCAAGTTACATTCGGGTTGCAGTGTCCTTCCCAGAACCCAAAGTCATCAGTCGAAACCCCGCCCGACTGATCGAGTGGGAAAATGGGGGGAAATTTCCCCTACAGCCAAGCATAGGAAGAGGCTGTCGGGGTCTGAAATTTTCCCCACAACCGCTTTTGGGGCCCCCTTTAAAAAAGGAAATTTTCTTTTTAGTCTTTAGGCTTTGAAATTTCGGGGTTTCCTAATTTCCCAAAAAGGGCAGTTTCTTTAAAGGGGGAGGGTGGTCGCCACCCCCCAGTTAGCACAATGTGCCGGATTTTTGAAAACGGCCCATCATGGGGTTGCCTTGCCGCAAACACCCCGCATACCCTTGCCCTGGGAAAAGCGGTTCCCTTTTTTTTTTTTAACTTTTTTTTTGGGGGAAACTTCCCGGCAAACCCGAAAAACACCTCAAAGGGGACGGGGAAATATAGCTGAACATGAACATTTAGGGAAACCCAACCTTGATGCCGGAAAGGGAGCACAGGGTTGCAGAAGGCAAAAGGGGGGTGTTGGTGGCCAACCCCCTCGGGAAACCCCCCTTTATTTTCGTCACCCTGCGGCACCCCCCGCACAAACCCCGGGACCCCAGCTCCGTTTTTATTTTTGCCTCGGGAAAAACCCGCCAAACTCTGGGATCGAATCACACCCCTTTTGGGTGAATTTTAATTTCTTATTGGGGGGGACCCCCCTGGCCCCCCTATCCACAAAGGGTTTTTGCCTTTTGCAACTGTTTTGGGAAATTGGCCCTTTTTGTGGGGCGACATTGAAGAAGAAACGAACCATTCCCAATCGGTTTTTTTGGACCTAGGTTCACCCGCAAAACCTTTAAAACCCCCTTTTTTACAGCAAAAGGGCCAGAGCTGAAAAAGGTCCTTTTCCCGCCGTCCCTTCCAACCCCCGAGCCCCGGAAGCCCCCGAAACCGGGCTTCTGTCTTACCTCCTGTCAGAAACACTGTCTGTTTCAAATTTTCCCCAAATAAGGGGTACTGCCCCTTCCCCTTCCCCTTTTTTGGGGGGAAATTTTTAAAAGAAGTCATATTTTGTTTATTGTGATTCCACTCTCCCTTTCCCCCCCAACCCGGAGTCCAAATAAGGGGCCACCAAGAAACCAATGGCTTGACCCCCTTCCCGGCTTCCCGGGAAAACAACGACAAGAGAAGCAACCCAAAACCCCATCCCCCCGACATGCTCCCCTCCCGGGAACCGAGAGCTGAGCACTGCAGGGGTTTCCCTTGGGCCCCTGGGGGAAATGGGCCCCTCTTTACCCAACCCCAAGAAGGGAGCCGATTATACAAAACCCGGGGCCAAGTGAAATCCCTGCAGGAGAGGTCCAGCCAAAGTGTTTTGTTTGGGGCGCTGGCCCCTCAATCCCCAGGGAAACCAAATTCCCCCCCCGACACAGGGCGCAACCCCCCCCGGCCCAAAAGCGGGGGAACTTAAGGAGACCCAAAAGAGAGAAAAGGAGTGTGGGGAAAAAAAGACTTTAAAGGGGGGACGAAGAAAAAAAGGGGAAAAAAGGGGGGCAGAAAAAAAAGAAAAAGGAGAAAGGGGGGTTTTCTCTTTTGTCCTGATCCTCACCCTTAGCCTATTTTAAAATGGGGAAACCCTACCAGGGGCATCAACCCCTTTCCACGTTAAAGCCCTTTGGGCCCAAAAAGCATCCCGCACCTCTCAGGCCTTTGAACATGTGAAAAAAACAGCCTATCTCCAATTTTTTAAAGCCCCCGCCAGCAAAGGGCCTTTAAAGGGGTCACTGGACCCCGCAAACCCCCCGACCACGACAAGGGCGCAACCCCCCAGGGGAAAATTGAAAAAACCAAAATTATTTGGATTAAAAAGATATATACAACTTGGGCTGTGTGATGGACTTTTTTTAAAACTGTTTCCAAAATTCCCATTTTTAAAAACCAAAATAAAAAAAATTTTAAACCCTTTTTTGAAAAATTTAGAAGAAGGCTACTTTATCGAAACTCTTTGGAAAAGTATATTGCTCGTGTCAATTCAAACCTAAGTCTATTCGACAAACACTGGCTTCCGTATAGAGACATTTTACTATAACTTCTTTCGTTTCATGGTGGTACTCTCTCTCTCTCTCTCTTTCTTTCTCTCTCTCTCTCTCTCTCTCTCTCTTCTCCCTCTCTCTCGCCCCCCCTCTCTCTCTCTCTCTCTCTCTCTCTCTCTCTCGTATCTGTGCATCTGTTTTGTTTCTCAGTGTAGGTACCTCATCTCCCTACTACGGTCAGCACTCAGTGTTTAATTGTTTAAGCAATATTTAATGTTTATTAAGAAAATGAACATTGATGACAAAAACGTTGCATGATTAACTAAATGTGTGTGTGTGGTTTTTTTTTTTTTGTTTTTTTTTTTTTTTTAAATGAGGCTTATATATGTATTGGAAAATATTTTGAGATGGAATGAGAGTTAATTCGCACGAAAAAGGAGAGAGAAAAAAAATTGTTACGTTGTCATGAGGCAACCCGGTAATGGAGACGCTGCGCTGCTGCCCGAACGCTCTCGAAGCGCCTGGTGCCTGTGCCGATCCAACACGCGCATGACACCAGGCAGTAAGCTACTATGCTGATTTGAAGGGAAAGAACATAAAGCAGTGTTTGCATTTTTTTTCTTCTTAACATTGTAAGAATTTGATTATGACAAGAGGAAACCTCTGATTTCACCCCTCATAGTCAGGTAGGCTACAAAGAGGAACTGAATAGATATTAGGCTTTATATATATATATTTGCTATGCATGGATGTGCCTATTATGAATGTGTGAACATCTCCGCGCACTGTCTTCTTTCTGCGCACATGTAAGCTCTCTTATTAACTGAAAAAAATGTGGGAAGGAAGAAAAAAAAAAAAAAAAAAGAGTCTGGTGTCTTACCCACTAAGCCACCCCAGCTGGTCCCATAAACTGCCGACAGCTAAAACACTGATGACAGCACAAACACTGATACACAGACAACAACTACAACACCAACAGACAACAACTACAACACCAACTACCAATATATTGATCACTGATGACAGCACAAATGCTGATACACAGACAACAACTACAACACCAACAGACAACAACTACAACACCAACAGACAACAACTACAACACCAACTACCAATATATTGATCACTGATGACAGCACAAATGCTGATACACAGACAACAACTACAACACCAACAGACAACAACTACAACACCAACTACCAATATATTGATCACTGATGACAGCACAAATGCTGATACACAGACAACAACTACAACACCAACAGACAACAACTACAACACCAACAGACAACAACTACAACACCAACTACCAATACATTGATCACTGATGACAGCACAAATGCTGATACACAGACAACAACTACAACACCAACTACCAATACATTGATCACTGATGACAGCACAAATGCTGATACACAGACAACAACTACAACACCAACAGACAACAACTACAACACCAACAGACAACAACTACAACACCAACTACCAATATATTGATCACTGATGACAGCACAAATGCTGATACACAGACAACAACTACAACACCAACTACCAATATATTGATCACTGATGACAGCACAAATGCTGATACACAGACAACAACTACAACACCAACTACCAATACATTGATCACTGATGACAGCACAAATGCTGATACACAGACAACAACTACAACACCAACTACCAATACATTGATCACTGATGACAGCACAAATACTGATACACAGACAACAACTACAACACCAACTACCAATACATTGATCACTGATGACAGCACAAATACTGATACACAGACAACAACTACAACACCAACTACCAATACATTGATCACTGATGACAGCACAAATGCTGATACACAGACAACAACTACAACACCAACTACCAATACATTGATCACTGATGACAGCACAAATACTGATACACAGACAACAACTACAACACCAACTACCAATACATTGATCACTGATGACAGCACAAATACTGATACACAGACAACAACTACAACACCAACTACCAATACATTGATCACTGATGACAGCACAAATACTGATACACAGACAACAACTACAACACCAACTACCAATACATTGATCACTGATGACAGCACAAATACTGATACACAGACAACAACTACAACACCAACTACCAATACATTGATCACTGATGACAGCACAAATGCTGATACACAGACAACAACTACAACACCAACTACCAATACATTGATCACTGATGACAGCACAAATGCTGATACACAGACAACAACTACAACACCAACTACCAATACATTGATCACTGATGACAGCACAAATGCTGATACACAGACAACAACTACAACACCAACTACCAATACATTGATCACTGATGACAGCACAAATACTGATACACAGACAACAACTACAACACCAACTACCAATACATTGATCACTGATGACAGCACAAATGCTGATACACAGACAACAACTACAACACCAACTACCAATACATTGATCACTGATGACAGCACAAATACTGATACACAGACAACAACTACAACACCAACTACCAATACATTGATCACTGATGACAGCACAAATGCTGATACACAGACAACAACTACAACACCAACAGACAACAACTACAACACCAACTACCAATATATTGATCACTGATGACAGCACAAATGCTGATACACAGACAACAACTACAACACCAACAGACAACAACTACAACACCAACAGACAACAACTACAACACCAACTACCAATACATTGATCACTGATGACAGCACAAATGCTGATACACAGACAACAACTACAACACCAACTACCAATACATTGATCACTGATGACAGCACAAATGCTGATACACAGACAACAACTACAACACCAACAGACAACAACTACAACACCAACAGACAACAACTACAACACCAACTACCAATATATTGATCACTGATGACAGCACAAATGCTGATACACAGACAACAACTACAACACCAACTACCAATATATTGATCACTGATGACAGCACAAATGCTGATACACAGACAACAACTACAACACCAACTACCAATACATTGATCACTGATGACAGCACAAATACTGATACAAAGAAAACAACTACAACACCAACTACCAATACATTGATCACTGATGACAGCACAAATACTGATACACAGACAACAACTACAACACCAACTACCAATACATTGATCACTGATGACAGCACAAATGCTGATACACAGACAACAACTACAACACCAACTACCAATACATTGATCACTGATGACAGCACAAATACTGATACACAGACAACAACTACAACACCAACTACCAATACATTGATCACTGATGACAGCACAAATGCTGATACACAGACAACAACTACAACACCAACTACCAATACATTAATCACTGATGACAGCACAAATACTGATACACAGACAACAACTACAACACCAACTACCAATACATTGATCACTGATGACAGCACAAATACTGATACACAGACAACAACTACAACACCAACTACCAATACATTGATCACTGATGACAGCACAAATACTGATACACAGACAACAACTACAACACCAACTACCAATACATTGATCACTGATGACAGCACAAATACTGATACACAGACAACAACTACAACACCAACTACCAATACATTGATCACTGATGACAGCACAAATGCTGATACACAGACAACAACTACAACACCAACTACCAATACATTGATCACTGATGACAGCACAAATGCTGATACACAGACAACAACTACAACACCAACTACCAATACATTGATCACTGATGACAGCACAAATGCTGATACACAGACAACAACTACAACACCAACTACCAATACATTGATCACTGATGACAGCACAAATGCTGATACACAGACAACAACTACAACACCAACTACCAATACATTGATCACTGATGACAGCACAAATGCTGATACACAGACAACAACTACAACACCAACTACCAATATATTGATCACTGATGACAGCACAAATGCTGATACACAGACAACAACTACAACACCAACTACCAATATATTGATCACTGATGACAGCACAAATGCTGATACACAGACAACAACTACAACACCAACTACCAATACATTGATCACTGATGACAGCACAAATACTGATACACAGACAACAACTACAACACCAACTACCAATACATTGATCACTGATGACAGCACAAATACTGATACACAGACAACAACTACAACACCAACTACCAATACATTGATCACTGATGACAGCACAAATACTGATACACAGACAACAACTACAACACCAACTACCAATACATTGATCACTGATGACAGCACAAATACTGATACACAGACAACAACTACAACACCAACTACCAATATATTGATCACTGATGACAGCACAAATACTGATACACAGACAACAACTACAACACCAACTACCAATATATTGATCACTGATGACAGCACAAATGCTGATACACAGACAACAACTACAACACCAACTACCAATATATTGATCACTGATGACAGCACAAATGCTGATACACAGACAACAACTACAACACCAACTACCAATACATTGATCACTGATGACAGCACAAATGCTGATACACAGACAACAACTACAACACCAACTACCAATATATTGATCACTGATGACAGCACAAATGCTGATACACAGACAACAACTACAACACCAACTACCAATATATTGATCACTGATGACAGCACAAATGCTGATACACAGACAACAACTACAACACCAACTACCAATACATTGATCACTGATGACAGCACAAATGCTGATACACAGACAACAACTACAACACCAACTACCAATATATTGATCACTGATGACAGCACAAATGCTGATACACAGACAACAACTACAACACCAACTACCAATATATTGATCACTGATGACAGCACAAATGCTGATACACAGACAACAACTACAACACCAACTACCAATACATTGATCACTGATGACAGCACAAATACTGATACACAGACAACAACTACAACACCAACTACCAATATATTGATCACTGATGACAGCACAAATACTGATACACAGACAACAACTACAACACCAACTACCAATACATTGATCACTGATGACAGCACAAATACTGATACACAGACAACAACTACAACACCAACTACCAATACATTGATCACTGATGACAGCACAAATGCTGATACACAGACAACAACTACAACACCAACTACCAATACATTGATCACTGATGACAGCACAAATACTGATACACAGACAACAACTACAACACCAACTACCAATACATTGATCACTGATGACAGCACAAATGCTGATACACAGACAACAACTACAACACCAACTACCAATACATTGATCACTGATGACAGCACAAATACTGATACACAGACAACAACTACAACACCAACTACCAATACATTGATCACTGATGACAGCACAAATGCTGATACACAGACAACAACTACAACACCAACTACCAATACATTGATCACTGATGACAGCACAAATGCTGATACACAGACAACAACTACAACACCAACTACCAATACATTGATCACTGATGACAGCACAAATGTTGATACACAGACAACAACTACAACACCAACTACCAATATATTGATCACTGATGACAGCACAAATGCTGATACACAGACAACAACTACAACACCAACTACCAATACATTGATCACTGATGACAGCACAAATGCTGATACACAGACAACAACTACAACACCAACTACCAATACATTGATCACTGATGACAGCACAAATGCTGATACACAGACAACAACTACAACACCAACTACCAATATATTGATCACTGATGACAGCACAAATGCTGATACACAGACACACAACTACAACACCAACTACCAATACATTGATCACTGATGACAGCACAAATGCTGATACACAGACAACAACTACAACACCAACTACCAATATATTGATCACTGATGACAGCACAAATGCTGATACACAGACAACAACTACAACACCAACTACCAATACATTGATCACTGATGACAGCACAAATGCTGATACACAGACAACAACTACAACACCAACTACCAATACATTGATCACTGATGACAGCACAAATGCTGATACACAGACAACAACTACAACACCAACTACCAATACATTGATCACTGATGACAGCACAAATGCTGATACACAGACAACAACTACAACACCAACTACCAATACATTGATCACTGATGACAGCACAAATGCTGATACACAGACAACAACTACAACACCTACATTGATCACTGATGACAGCACAAATGCTGATACACAGACAACAACTACAACACCAACTACCAATATATTGATCACTGATGACAGCACAAATGCTGATACACAGACAACAACTACAACACCAACTACCAATACATTGATCACTGATGACAGCACAAATGCTGATGCACAGACAACAACTACAACACCAACTACCAATACATTGATCACTGATGACAGCACAAATGCTGATACACAGACAACAACTACAACACCAACTACCAATACATTGATCACTGATGACAGCACAAATGCTGATACACAGACAACAACTACAACACCAACTACCAATATATTGATCACTGATGACAGCACAAATGCTGATACACAGACAACAACTACAACACCAACTACCAATACATTGATCACTGATGACAGCACAAATGCTGATACACAGACAACAACTACAACACCAACTACCAATATATTGATCACTGATGACAGCACAAATGCTGATACACAGACAACAACTACAACACCAACTACCAATATATTGATCACTGATGACAGCACAAATGCTGATACACAGACAACAACTACAACACCACTACCAATATATTGATCACTGATGACAGCACAAATGCTGATACACAGACAACAACTACAACACCAACTACCAATACATTGATCACTGATGACAGCACAAATGCTGATACACAGACAACAACTACAACACCAACTACCAATACATTGATCACTGATGACAGCACAAATGCTGATACACAGACAACAACTACAACACCAACTACCAATATATTGATCACTGATGACAGCACAAATGCTGATACACAGACAACAACTACAACACCAACTACCAATATATTGATCACTGATGACAGCACAAATGCTGATACACAGACAACAACTACAACACCAACTACCAATATATTGATCACTGATGACAACTTCACAAGACATCAAGTTCTGTGGCCACTCTGCTTGCCTGGAACCCTCACTGTCCCAAACCATGCCCAGGGCGCCCTTGTGGTAAAGGTCATGGCCACTGTCATTGCATGGTCCTTGTGGCACCCTACAGAGGGGGTAACCTCAATCAAGATGTCTCCATAACTAAGAAACTATTGCTGTCAGTAGGGGGCTTAGCAGATGGTGTCCTGCATATGAGCTGGATCAGAACAAGCACCACTGAACACCCCCAGAGTGAATCATCACAAGCACCACTGAACACCCCCAGACTGAATCATCACAAGCACCACTGAACACCCCCAGACTGAATCATCACAAGCACCACTGAACACCCCCAGACTGAATCATCACAAGCACCACTGAACACCCCCAGAGTGAATCATCACAAGCACCACTGAACACCCCCAGACTGAATCATCACAAGCACCACTGAACACCCCCAGAGTGAATCATCACAAGCACCACTGAACACCCCCAGAGTGATTCATCACAAGCACCACTGAACACCCGCAGAGTGAATCATCACAAGCACCACTGAACACCCCCAGAGTGATTCATCACAAGCACCACTGAACACCCCCAGACTGAATCATCACAAGCACCACTGAACACCCCCAGAGTGATTCATCACAAGCACCACTGAACACCCCCAGAGTGATTCATCACAAGCACCACTGAACACCCCCAGAGTGAATCATCAGAACAAGCACCACTGAACACCCCCAGAGTGAATCATCAGAACAAGCACCACTGAACACCCCCAGAGTGAATCATCAGAACAAGCACCACTGAACACCCCCAGAGTGAATCATCACAAGCACCACTGAACACCCCCAGAGTGAACCATCACAAGCACCACTGAACACCCCCAGAGTGAATCATCACAAGCACCACTGAACACCCCCAGAGTGACTCATCACAGGCACCATTGAACACCCCCAGAGTGATTCATCACAAGCACCACTGAACACCCCCAGAGTGATTCATCACAAGCACCACTGAACACCCCCAGAGTGATTCATCACAAGCACCACTGAACACCCCCAGAGTGATTCATCACAAGCACCACTGAACACCCCCAGAGTGAATCATCACAAGCACCACTGAACACCCCCAGAGTGAATCATCACAAGCACCACTGAACACCCCCAGAGTGAATCATCACAAGCACCACTGAACACCCCCAGAGTGATTCATCACAGGCACCACACTGAACACCCCCAGAGTGATTCATCAGAACAAGCACCACTGAACACCCCCAGAGTGATTCATCACAGGCACCACTGAACACCCCCAGACACGGCGGCGCGGGCACACTCAGAGCCACTGCATTCAGTTCGCTCAACGCTTTGCCTTTTGACTCCGGCTAGGCCCTAACCAGTCAGCCACCGCACTGCCAGACACTGTGTCACACAGCGTGTGTGTTTGGACGCTTCGAGACTGGTGCAACATATATTTACTGTACAGAGGTTTTTAGACTATAATTTCTGTAGGAGATCAATAGCGCAGTGAGTACTTGAGAGTGTGACAAAAGCTGGCATTTCGCTCTTCTCTGTGAGTACCATAATTAAGTTCGTGTTTAAAACTTTCTGACAGAATTTTGTGACCGCAAAACCTGCTGGCGCGCGCCGCATGCGTCGTTGGCCGGCCTGGTACAAGCCGAAGCAAAGACTGTACGCCCTACGGCGAAGTAGGCTAGGCGTTGGCAAAAATCTTTGTGAATGAAAAGTTAGTTAGCATTTGTAAAGGGGCCGTATTTACACCATTGTATATATACATATTTCTTCATTGTTGCTACATTTTATATGTACTATGGTTGCATGTAGAGCAACGTAGGCCTAATTAAAGGGAAACGTAGAGGATAACATATTCACTACAATCAAAATAATACTACTGATAACAGTAATGGTAGTAGGCATAACAATAATAAGTGAATAATTATTATAATTAAAATAATACTTCATTTCCAATCACTACTACTATTTCTATCGGCAAATTCAAATTAAAGTGTGTTG
>CM031602.1:92072303-92104803 GCA_018398815.1 Conus ventricosus | reverse complement strand
CTTCAACTTACAAAAGTTCCAAAAAAAATAAAAGTTCGGGGATGCTGAAGGTTGCGGCCACTATGGCCCCCAAAAGCACACGAATCCGACAGAACCAGAAAGTCCCTCCTCGAAGAAGGGAATTATCTTCAAACCCGTACTAAGCACAAGTTCGCAAAATAGACAGAACACTGAATGTATATTTTTCCAACAATATCTGAAGGGAGCCCCGAGCATAGCTGCCAGGCCACCCACCTCAACTTGGAACCTCAGTAAAAACTTTTTGATAGGAGGGAAAATTTTTGGAACAGAGCCGGCTACAAAGCCTTGTACCCCGAGAGCGGGTAAAACTCCTTACGGAAACGCGAGATCAAAACGAATCTCTGGTGTAAAAAAGGCCCTGGGGGTTGATCCGAAACTTGAAAAAATGGGAAACACTCCCAGTCTAACCGCATTCCGCACTAGGCTGATAGAAGCCCAAAGGGCGGAATAATTTCGGGTTTTTTTCAAATTACTTGGGAACGGAGGGTCAAAAACACAGTAAAAGGCGGATTCTGGGGTTCTGAAACAGTGGGAAATAATAATTCAAAGACATTTTCACCCTGCTTTGGGACAGTGAAGGGTTCACCTCCCTGCTACAGGCTGACCGGGGGGGTGGGAACGCTCCAAGACAGGACGAACCCTTGAGGGGGATAGGTCCAAAGTTTGAGGTAAATGTCTTGGGGAGCCATACACAGCAAAACCGTAGTCCATTTTAGAACGGACCAGGCTCGTAAGGTGAAACAAAGTTTTCTTTCAGCCCCCCCAGGGGTGTTGCTACGCCCCAAATATCAGTGCCTTTTGGCAAGCATTTTTGAGGTTTTAACAGGGCAAAAAATTTAAGTTTTTGGTAAAAAAAATACTCCCAAAAATTTTGGCCCTTTTTAAAACAGCTGGAATGGAATTTCCCTACTTAAAATTTCCCGGGATCGGGAAAAAACGAGGGAAGTTATGGAATGAATACTTGGGTTTTTGGGGCAAAAAGGTAAAACCCTTTTTCACCCCCTCAGGGTTTTTTTATCTACCAAAGCTGGAGCCGCGCGGGACACTGGGGGTACGGCTTCCATTTGCGTAACAGCAAAATCATCCACAAACAATGACATCGAACCCTGCTGAACTGTTTTTCACAATGTGTTGATTTTAAACTAAAGAGGGCAGGGACGTATGCTCCCCGGGGGGGAACCCCCAAACCCGCTCGTGGACATCAAAAAGGGTGTGCCAACCCGGACCTGAAACTGTCGTTCGCCCAAAAAATTTTGAATAAAAAAGGGGAAGAACCTCAAAAACCCCAATCGTGGAGATCATGAAGGGGTTTCCCCCGACTTCCAGAGGTATCGTAGGCCCTTCTCCAAGTCAAAAAAAGCCACTGCACTGCTGTTTAAAAAAGCTTTTTCCTAAGTGAGTTTCCAAAACAATCAAAGGGTCAACGTACACATTTTTGCGGAAACCACACTGTTTTTTCGCCAAAAGGCCATCGTTTTCGTTTCCCACGGGCCCTACTTTGACCATTTTCTCCATCATTTACAGACACAGCGGTCAAAGCTAGGGACGGTATTGTTGGATTAGAAAGATCTTTTCCGGGTTTGGGGAGGGGAATAATGAGGCTGTCCGCCAAGGGTGGAAAGCAACCTGTATCCAACGTGGTTGTATACCTTAACGGGATGTTCAGCCTTCTGGGAAAGATTTTCAATATTGAAAAGTATGTCATCATCCGGGAGAGGAATCGCTGCAAAGAGAAAGGGCAGATTTCACCTTTTAAATGAAAAAGGAAGATTGATCTTCCATTTGTCGGAGAAAATTTCAGGAATTTTTTTTTTTTAGGGCTTTGTGTTTGACAAAAGTACTGATTATTAAAGAGGGGGAATTTTTTTTCAAGGGTTGAAAAAAGAAATTTTACAACTGCTTTTCTTCCTGTTATTAAAAAAATCTGAAACTTGAGAGGGTTCACAGGGGACAGGTGTTCTTCCCTTTTTGATTTTTTAAATTTCCACCTTTTTTTCTTAGAAGTTTTTGATGTCCCTGGAGCAAAGCTTCTCCAGGACCGACGTTTACTGTTTTTAAAAGTGTGTCTAGATTTAGCAGGGAATTTTTGAGGCTCAGCTTGGCCGAAGGTCGGGGTATACCTGACGCTGACCCTTTTTCAAACTTTGGAAATTTTTTTGGCAGTCGAATCAAACCGGGTTTTTTTTTTGGCATTTGTAGTTTTTCGGAAACATTTGGAAAAACAAGCTTTAGCACACTTGATCACATGTTAGTCAGGTTCACTGGTCCGGACTCTGAAGAAATCATGCCTGGAATTCTTTAAAAA
This sequence comes from Conus ventricosus, assembly GCA_018398815.1. Lineage (NCBI taxonomy): Eukaryota > Metazoa > Mollusca > Gastropoda > Neogastropoda > Conidae > Conus > Conus ventricosus. The sequence continues at coordinate 92,102,477 of CM031602.1, read as the reverse complement.
TAGTGGTTGCGAATAGATCCCATTTGCTTTCTTGTAATTTAGATGTTGAGAAACAGAGACTTTCGTTATTACGGGTTTAAAAGGACGGGGAAAGGTCCTTCCGTGCAGACGCAGGGACAGACCACTCATAGCCCCAACCACGGGGGGCAAAAACCGAAAAATCTAAAACGAAAAAAAACCAGTGGAAAGTGGGGGTAAGTTGCAGATCCGCTTTCAGACAACACAAATCCAATCGAAAGGACTCTCAATCAGCAGACCTCTGGGTGACGTCCCGGCACTACCCCAAAGGGGTTGGACCGTTAAAGTCACCCAACAGCAAAAAAGGCGGGAAGTTCCCTACAACGAAAAGGTCCTGACGAAAAACCGGGACAGAAGGTGGAAATAAAGGGAACAAGTTCACAGTCTTGTGGAGTGACCTCCAGCTACACCCTGAAGGGGGGTAACAAAGTGACGGGACTATACAACAAAGTTTTTGTGAAAGGGCAACACCCCCCGACAATCCCAACGGGATGGTTGTGGGTTTTTGAAAAAAAATTAAACCAAAAAGATAAAGGTCTTCGGGCTTTGAATTTGGGTTTTCCTAAAGGGCCAAAACGACGGAATTTATAGATCGACCAGAAGCTCACTCCTCAAATTTGGGAAATTTTAAGCCACGGATATTCCAATGGAATATTGTACACCCCCAGGGCAAGGGCGAAAAGGGAGAGATCAGGCACTCCTCATCAGCACTGGGGCCCAAGGAGGAACTTATTTTTTAGTTTCCGGGACTGTTTGGTCTTTGGACCCCGGGCAGACTTGCCCGCAGTGAAAAAGGGCCTGGATTTTGGAGATGGGGAGGTCTGGATTTGGGAATGGGAGGTTTTGTCCAATCTCCACCATCCCACACTGGGGGGAACTCCCTTGGCCCCCCGGGGCACGGGAAGAGAGTTCGAGGTCGGGTTTTTTTAATCTGCCCAGCAGCAGATTTGTAGACTGGGGGGGCAGTCTGGGGGGTGGGGGTTTTTTTTGCCCCACCAGGGGCACCCTTTTTGGGTTTTTGGAAGGTGGGGACCTGCACCACCAGAACTGACAGATTTTACTTCAATTTTCGAAAACATGAATTCATCAGTGGGGCAGCAGACGACCGAGAGAAACGGGGAACCTTTAACAGCCGAGCGTGGGAAAAGCTTCGGCGTCTGACTGCCCCAACCTTTTCCCCCCGGGCTTAAAAAAAAGAGATCTTTTTTTCCCGTTTTGACCGTTGATAGAAATTCCTAAAACCAAAAAGGAAATTTCGGGAAGAGGGGGAGGTCGCCACCGCAGTTAGCACAATGGGGCCGATCATGACCGGCCCCATGGTTCCTTGCGCAAATACCAAACCCCTGCCAAACACGGGCCCGACATGCCAAACTTCTGGGACCTAAACACCTCAACGGAAGGAAAAATAACTCAACCCGGGCATTCGGAGCCGACTTTTAGACCGGAGGCAGCACAGGGCAGAAGTCAAAAGAGGGGGTTTTTTGGCCACTCTTTCTGCACCCTTTTTTTACTGTCACCCTGCGCACCCCGCCAACACCCTGGGGCCCACTCCCATTTAATTCTGCCTCCGAGAACCGAAAATCCCCAGGGGAATCACCCTTTTTAGAATTTATTTTTGGGGGAGTTTCTCTATCCCCTTTTCCCCAATTTTTTTGCCTTCACCTGGTCAATTGTTTCGGAATTACACTCAAAAGGAACAGCCATTTTGTAACCCTTTAGGACCAGGGTCCCCCCTGCCAAACCTTGAAAGCCCTTTTTTATGGCAAAAGGGGGTCAGAGCGAAAGGGTCTCCTGCTCCCTCCCCTCCATCACGAGCCCGGGCCCAAAAAACCCGTCTTCTGTCTCACTTCTGTACAGAATCACTATCTGTTTTACCATCCCCTGAAATAGGGGGTGCGACTTCCCCTCCCTTTTTGGGGGGGGGTGTTTTTGGGAAAAAACCAATTTAGGTAGTATGATTCATCTCTCCCCCTTTTCCCACCCACCTTGGGGTCCCCCAAATAAGGGGGCCCGGCCAAGAAACCAATGTCTTGGAAAACCTTTCCGGCTTTGGGGGAACATACACAAACGAAGAACTAACCCCTCCCCCCTATCAGCCAAAACCCCGGGACAGAGACGAGCACTTGCGGGTTTTAAAACCAGCAGGGAACTGCTTGCTTGCCCAGCCCCAAAAAAGGGGGGCCATTAGTACAAAACCCGGGGCCCAAAATGTATCCCTGTCAAAGGGCCGAGCCCAAAATGATTTGTGAGAGCACAGGCCCCTCAACACTGGCCCCCAACACCAGACCTCAACCCCTCCGACACAGTCGCACCGCAACGGCAAACACGGCGGATCTAAGGAGACCCAAGAGAAAAGGGGTGTGAAAAAGAAGACTTTAAGGGGAACGAAGATAGAAAAAGGGGCCAAAAGGGAGGCAGAAACAAAAAGGGAAAAGGGGGGTTACTCTTTGTCAGGGTCCCCACCCTTAGCCTATCGACATGGAAACCCTACCAGGGGGATCAAATCCTTTCCACGTACCTTTTGGCCAAACACACTGCACCCTCAGGCCCGAAGCAGTATGAAAAAAACAGCCTATCTTTAAGTATTATGCCCCCCCCCGCCCGAACCTAAGGATCACTGGACCACGCAAACCCTCCGACCAGACAAGGTCTAACCCCCCGGAGGGAATCATCAGAACAAGCACCACGAACACCCCCAAGTGAACACAAACAAGCACCACAACACCCCCCAAAATTCATCACAGGCCCCAAGAACACCCCCAAGTGAACACACAAGCACCACTGAACACCCCCAAGTGAATCACACAAAGCACCACGAACACCCCCCGAGGAATCATCACAACACCACTGAAAACCCCCCAAATGATCATCACAGGCACCACGAACAAACCCCCAAATGAACATCACAAGCACCACTGAACACCCCCAGAGGAACACACAAGCACCACTGAACACCCCCGAGTGAATCATCACAACACCAGAACACCCCCAAGGATTCATCACAGCACCACTGAACACCCCCCGAGGATTCATCAGAACAAGCACCACTGAACACCCCCCCAAATGATTCACACAGGCACCCTGAACACCCCCAAGTAATCATCAAAAGCACCACTGAACACCCCCCCAATATTCATCACAGGCACCACGAACACCCCCAAGTGAATCATCACAGGCACCACGAACACCCCCAATGATTCATCACAGGCACCACTGAACACCCCCAGACTGAATCATCACAGGGACCACTGAACACCCCGAGTGAATCAACACAACACCACTGAAAACCCCAAGAGTGAATCATCACAAGACCACTGAACCCCCCGAGTGAATCCACACAACACCACTGAACACCCCCAATGAATCATCACAAGCACCACTGAACCCCCCAAGTGAAACACCAGAACAAACCCCACAAAAACCACCAAGGGAAACATCAGAACAAGCACCCCTAACACCCCCAGAGTGAAAACATCAGAACAAGCACCACGAACACCCCCCCAGATAATCCAGAACAAGCACCACTGAACACCCCCCCGTGAATCATCACAAGCACCATGAACACCCCCCAAATGAATCAACACAAGCACCACGAACCCCCCAATGAATCACAGAACAAGCACCACTGAAAACCCCCCAAGGAATCATCAAACAAGCACCACTGAACACCCCCGAGTGAACATCAGAACAACACCACTGAACACCCCCCGAGTGAATCATCACAAGCACCACTGAACACCCCCAAGTGAATCAACAAACAAGCACCCTGAACACCCCCAAGGGAACATCAAAAACACCACTAAACCCCCAGAGGGAAACATCACAAGCACCCCCGAACACCCCCAAGTGAATCTCAAAGGGGCCGGGTTGAGTTGTCTCAGCCAAAGGATGGAATGACTCCCTAAACTGCAAAATTTCGGCTGCCACAGGGCAACCTGATGGAATGACTCTCTGCAGACTGCAACACTGCGGCTGCCCCCAGGGCAAAAACCGATGTGAAAAACTCCTGCAGACTGCAAACTGCCGCCACAGGACAACCTGAGTAATTCCTCTATAGACGCAGTGTTCGGGCTGGGCCCCAGACAACTGATGTGAATGACTCCCCAACTGCAACTTGGGGGTGCCACACAACCTATTAATACTCGGGAGACGCAAAGCGGGGGTGCCCAGGACAACCCGATGTGAAGACTCTCTGCAGACGACAGTGTTGGGGCTGCCACAGGGCAAACCTGATTGGAAGACTCTCGAACTGCAAAATTGGGCGCCACAGACAACCGAGTGAAAGACTCTCTGCGAGCAACTTGGGGGGCCACGGGCAACCTGATGTGAAGAACCCCCCAGCTGCAACGTTTGGGGTCCCCAGGACAACCGATGTAAGACCTCTGCAGACTGCAACATTGCGGCTGCCACAGGGAAAAACCATGTGAATGACTAAAGCAGACGCGCGTTGGGGGCTGCCAAACAACAGTGGAAGACTATCGCCAAAGCAACGGGGGCTCCCCAGGGCAACCTAAGTAATGACTCCGCAGCTGCAATGTTTTGGGCTGCCCAGGACAAACCGATTAAATCTCTATAGACCAGGTTGGGGGACCAAAGCAACGATGTAATGACTCCCTAAGACTGCAACGTGGGGGGGCACAACAACATGGAAAGACTCTTGCAGACTGAAAAAGTTGGGGGTGCCCAGGACAACCTGACGTGAATGCTCCTGCAACTGCAACGTTGGGGGGGCCCAGGGCAACCTGACGAATGACCTCCAGACTGCAAAATTTTGGGGCGCCCCAGACAACCCGACTGAAAAACTCTCTGCAACCAAAAGTTGGGGGTGCCACAGGGCACCACTGAAAAACCTCATAGCCGCAACTTTTGGGGGCCCCAGGAAAACCCATGGAAGACTCCTAAAAAAATCAACGTTGGGGGGCCACAGAAAAACCGGGTTGAATGACTCTCTGCAACTGCAACGTGGGGGCCCCCAGGACAACCTGATGGAATGATCCTGCAGACTGGGGAACGTTGGGGGTGCCCAGGGCAACCCGAAAGGATTGAAACCCCTATAGCTGCAAAGCTGGGGCTACCACAGGGCAAACCCGAGTAAAAAAGAAAAAAAAAGACGCAAGTTGGGGCTTTTCCCCAGACAACCGATGTGAATTACCTTACAACTCAAACCCCGGGGGGCCACAGGGCAACCTATGTAATGACCTCTATGCGCAACGCTGGGGCGCCACAGGGCAACCGAGTGAAGACCCTGCAGACGCAACTCGGGATGCCACAGGACTCCGAGTGAATACCTCTAAGACTGCAAAAACCCGGGCTGCCACAGGGAAAAATTAAAGTAATGACCCCTACAGACTGCAACTTTTGGGGGTGCCACGGGACAACAGGATTGGAAAGACACTTGCAGACTGCCGTTGGGGGCCACAGGGCAAACCCGATGTGAATGACTCTCTGCAGACTGCAACTTGGGGGTGCCACGGACAAACCTGTGTGAATGACGCAGACGAACGTTGGGGGGTGCCACAGGACAACCTAGTGAATGACTGCAACCAACGTTGGGGCGCCACAGGACAACCTGAATTTAATGACTGCAGCCCGCAAAGTTGGGGGGCCAAAAGGGCAACCTGAGTAAAAAACTCAATGCAACGTTGGGGGTGCCACAGGGCAACCTGAGTGAATGACGCAGAATGCAACGTTGGGGGGTGCCCCAGGACAAGTTTAGTGGGTGAGAGTGTCCCCAAAAGAGAAAGTGAAAGGGAAGAAGTCCACTCGCGCTGTTGTGGTGCATTTGTGCTTGCACCACCTCCCCCTTCCAGCTTTGAGTTTTTCCCGTTTAAAAAACGGTAAAGGCAAAGGCAGGCTGCACCATTCCACAAAAAAGGAAGAAAAATATAAAATTGATTTAAACTTGGGGAACTTTTTTTAGACATACTTTTTTAAAAAGGTTTCATTTCTGCTCTGGCAGTCACTTTTAGATCTTTAAAAACTGTTTGTCTTACTATGTTGTATTTTACAAAAGTTTTTTGAACTCTTTTTATTCTTTTATCTTTAATGTTCATATTCTTTTTAAAAATACAGGCTAATGCATAATTTGTCAAAGACCTTGGATACAGCACAGGTTGAGTGACGGAGTGCAGTGCAAGGTCGTTTGTTTTTAGAGAATTGCTCAGATTACTTCTGACCACCGAAAATTCGGGGCTATTGGCGCACCGTATATAAGCCCACCCACAAAAATTTTTTAAAAAAAAAACTTTTTCACAAAAACCCACCGTTTTTAAAGCCGCAGATTTAAAAACAACACAGTCCATGTGCCGCAGGCGGGACGCTGGGCGAGCGTTGATTTACTATGTCGAAAATCAACACATAAATTGTTCACGCATTATTGGCGTTTAAATAGGCAGAATACAAGAGCAGTTTTCCCCTTTTCTTCAGTCTTTTTTTTTTTTTAGTACAAAGTGTTTTAAATCAATTAGAACGAATTTTTTTAGGCTTCTTTTCAAGTGTTGTCTTTCCAACATCATTGCTTTAAAAAAATACCCAAAAAAACAACGCATTAACGAAGCGCTAGAAAGGCAGTTCTCTCCTGCATTCGTTGGTGTATCAAGCTAAGCGATTGGTTGAGTACTCAAAAGCGAAGGTATCAAATGCAAACCTTCACTCCCTGTCCACGATTTCAACAATGGCGGATCGAAGCCAAGGTCTGACAATGAGTTGAATGCGCTAATCGTTTTTGAATTGCAAGACGCACTTGGTAAGATAACGCATATAATAACAAACCAGAACATTAATGAAACGATTCGATTGTTTTATTTCGCTTAATACCGTGCCAGTGCTGAGTTATTTTGTTCGTAATTCAGCTAGTGTTTGTCAAGATTAAACAGGTCGGAAACGGCCAACACATTGCGCCGTTCGAAGCGATCGTATTTTTGTAGAAGATAAACTGATGAAAAAAGATATCAGTAATGGGCTTTACTTATGTCGATTCCCGTATTTCTGAACGAGTTACTGATTCCATTACACGATTACACAGAAAATCGTAGTTAAAAGCATAATAAAAATTCATGAACAGTAAACACGATATGGTGAGTTACAGAGAAGCTAAGAATAGACGAGGGTGTGATGCTTCTGAAATCGGAAAAATCCGCAAATAAGCCGCATCGTTGTTTAAGCCGCAGGGTTTAAAGCTGGGGAAAAAAGTCGCGGCTTATAGTCCGAACTTTACGGTACCCCTGTTCCACGTATTTTAACTGCAGCAATGGTATTAATTTCTTGTTTTTGAGATAATAAAGTGACTTTGACTTTGACTTGACTTGTGTGATCAGTTTCGATAATGGCTCCATTTGAAAGTGTGTTTGAAACAGTGCAGGGGGGGGGGTGGGGGGGGGGGAGGCACAGTATACAGTGAATGCTCTCCCCTTCTCTTTTGTCAGACAGCTTGAATGAAGGGCAAGGACATAATGCTCCTGGAAGGGTGGGGGGGGGGGGGGGGGAGGCACAGTATACAGTGAATGCTCTCCCCTTTCTCTTGTGTCAGACAGCTTGAATGAAGGGCAAGGACGTAATGCTCCTGATGGGGGGGGGGGGGGGGGGGGGGGGGGGGGGGTGGGGGTGGGGGGGGGGGGGGGGGGGGGGGGCACAGTATACAGTGAATGCTCTCCCTTCTCTTGTGTGACAGCTGAATGAAGGGCAAGGGACGTAATGCTCCTGGAAGGGTGGGGGGGGGGGGGGGGGAGGAGACGTATACAGTGAATGCTCTCCCTTTCTCTTGTGTCAGACAGCTTGAATGAAGGGCAAGGAAGTAAACACCCTTTTCCTTTTTTCTCTTTTCCCTTCCTTTTCTACCTCTCTGGGGTTTTCAAAAACCTTTTTTCTCTCCTCCCCCTGTCTCTTGTGTTTTTTATTTTGGGGTTGGGTTTTTGGGGGTGTGGAAAAAAGGGAATTGGGGGGAAGAAAAGAGAAAAAAAGGAAGAAAGGGGAAAAAGTGAAAATTGGAAAAAGTTTTTCGTTTTTTGGGGGGAAAAGGGCCAAACCCTGCATTTTCCGAAATTTTTTAAAAATTTTGATTTTAAAATGCCGCAAAAAATCTTGCCTTTGTTTTCAATTGAAAAAAATCAATCCCCCAAGAGGGGCTGGGGGGCCCCACAGCACTACATTACCAATCGCGTTCCAACCCGTTTTTCCCCCGGGTCGGGGAATTCCACCTCTTCGAAATCTACTCACTTTTTTCGTCAAATTTCGTATTTTTCTTTTCTTTTCCCAATTTGCACGGAAAAAACCCCCCAAGGGGGGTTAATTTTGTAAAATTACGACTTTGGAATTTACCTTTATGTGATAGAGTAAATACAAAACCACACCATCATAAAACGGGTTTGTTTTTTTCCTCCTCCTTGTTTCTTTTGGGTTGTTTTTTTTGTTTTTGTGTTTGGTGTTTGTTTGGGTTGGGTTTTTGGGTTTTTTTTTTATGGACAGGTTTTTTTTTTGGGGGGGGGGGTTTTTGGGGAAAGGTTCTGTAACACACATCATTTCAATTCGCCCCTCCCCTCCCTCTCCCCTCCCCCCCCCCCTCCCCCCCCCCCCCCCTCCCCCCCCCCCCCACCCCCCCTCGGGCCCCCTTTCCTGGCCAAAAGGGTTTGGGGGGGGTTTTTTTTTTTTTTGGGGGGGGGTTTTGTTAACGGTTTCTGTAATCACAAGCACTCGTTTCAGATTTTTCTCTCCCCTCTCACCCTCCCCTCCCCCCTCCCCCCCCCCCCCTCCTCTCTCTCTCCCCCCCTCCCCTCCCCGCCCTACCTGTCCTTAAATAATTTTATGTTTTTTGGTTGGGTTGGGTTGTGTTGGGAAAAGAATTTTGGGTTTTTTTTTTAAAAAAAAAAAAAAAGGGGGGAAAAAAAAAAGGGAAAAGAAAGTTGTTTCTTTATAGTCAACCATAAGGAAAAACAAACTCCGTCATCTTTTATTTTTTTGTTGTCAAAGTATCTTGGGCATGAAAACTCTTTAATGATTTTAACAGCCTCTACTCCCCCCCCACCTCCTCCCTCTCTCCCTCCACTTTTTTTGATTTTGTTTCAAATATCCTCATGCCTTTATGTATTATTCTCTCCCCCCTCCTCCCCCCCCCAAACTCCCCTCCCTCTCCCAGCAACTCTCTCTCTCTCTCTCCTCTCCTCTCTCTCTCTATTCAAACTCTCTCTCTCTCTCTCTCTCTCTCTCTCTCTCTCCTCTCTCCCTCATTTTTTGCAGCGCGCCCGGGACACTGTGCATGTTTTTTTTTTTTCCCTATTGATTTTATAAGTGGAAATTTGCTTTGAGTGTCTTGTGTATCTGTTTACTCAACCATTCCCTCTCCACTCTTTTTCCCGTTCTCTCCCTCTCTCTCTTCATTTCTTCCCTCCTCTCTTCAACACACAACACACACACACACACACACACACAAAACCCACACACCCCACACACACCACACACAAAACCCCCGACTTTGGATGCAGCTTTTTTCAACGCTGGTCTTGTTTTTGTTTTTTTTTTTTTTCCATTAGTCGGCTTTAAAAGTTCAAACCTAAACCCCATCTGTAATTTAATAATCATAATGAGGGTATTGACGTAAGTTTCTGCTTTTTGTACATATTGTGAGTGCGCCCATGCGGCATCGTGTCGCATGGGGTGGGTTGTGTGTGTGGTGTGTGTGTGTGTGTGTGTGTGCGCGCGCGCGCCACGCGTATGCGTTTCGTGTATGGTAAAAATTTCAAGGCGCCGGAACAGATACTTATTTTTCCGGGGCACCGAAAAAGCCACAGGGGTTTTTGGGGGACAAGACAATTCCGCTTTTCCAGTGTACCAGGGCCAGCTGTTGGAGCCCCGTTGTGTAAATAGGGGCATATAGGCGGATACAGACACCAAAAGGGCAGTGTGTAGTTCCAATTCCCACGCTTTAGCTAGGGCGAGAACCTTTTTCCGCCCTTATCTCCGGGCACTCCCAGGGTGTCAGATACAAGGACCGAAAACAGAAAAAACCCAGCTGGTTGGGGGGCACAAAAATTTGTTTTTTTCGTTTTTTTTCCGTCTCACGCTTTTGAAGATTTGACTCAAGCGACTTAAGCAGCAGTCAAACTGCCGTGCGAGTGAATCATCACAACACCACGAACACCCCCAGAGTGATTCATCCGGGCACCATGAACACCCCAAGTGTTTCATCACAGGCACCACTGAAACACCCCCAGATGAATCATCACGGGGCACCAAGAACACCCCCAGACTGAACATCAAAGGCACCCTAAAACACCCCCAGAGTAAAACATCACAACACCACTAAAACACCCCAAAGGTGAACACACAAGCACCACTGAACACCCCCAGATGAATCACACAAGCACCCACTGAACACCCCCCCCAAGGATTCATCACAAGCACCACTGAACACCCCCCCAGATGAATAAACACAACACCACTAAAACACCCCCAGAGTAATCACACAACCCCACTGAACACCCCCAAGGGGTGAATCACAGAACAAGCACCACTGAACACCCCCAAGTGAATCATCAAACAAGCACCACGAACACCCCCAGAGTTTAATCATCAAACAAGATAAGAAAAAAATGTTGTTTAAAAAGCCCAGCCGACCGCAAGGGCCAAAAGGGGCTGTCACCACTTAAAATAACTCACCATTCATTTAAAAAAAAAAAAAAAAAAAAAAAAAAAAAAAAAAAAAAAAAACTTTCACACACTCGAAAAATGACATCTCTACAAACAACCAGAAATTTTGTTAAAAATCCTTTTTTCCGTAAAATCTAAAATCAGATGAAAAATTTTAATTTCCTTTTCAAAAACCCAAGGATCCCTCGGCGGGACCCCTGAACAGGATCTTTCATGGACTCCGCTGTAAAATGTTTGTGTCTCACATCGGGGGCAAGTCCCAACACCTAAAAGAACATGTTTCCATTGGAGTGGGGCAGACATGGAATGCACCACGGATTTTCTTCACTTCCCTTTAAAAAAAGGTAAAAAAAGGGAAAAATTTTACAAGGCCCCGGTGTGCAGCCGGCACAAAAAACCTTTCCTCTTTACCCACCCAAACGAGATGGGGGGAATTTTTTAAGGTTTGGGGGGACTGAAAGATTTTGTTATTCGTCGTTGTTCCATCCTCCTGCCAGAGGTCCTCACATAATCGTTTTTTGGGTTTACACTTGAGCAGGGATAAAAATTTTGGACATTTCCTCTTGTGGCGTTCTTTGCTAAACGAAAAACCTTTCTTTCCCGCCGATGCCAAAAAGGCGGAACCCAAAGGGCAAGAGTAAGTTTAACCGTCCGCCTTCAACTTATAAAAGTTCCAAAAAAAAAAAAAAATCTGGATGCTGAAGGTTGGGGGGCCAGCTAGGGCCTTTCCAAAGGACAGGAATCCGACAGAACCAGAAAGTCCCCCTGAAGAAGGGAAAAATTATCTTCAAAGCCGTAACAAAAGGCAGCAAGTTCGCGAAAAGACAGAACATCTGAATGTAATTTTCCAACAATATCGGAAAGGAGCCCCGAGCATGGGCTGCACAGGCCACTCCATCCTCAACTTAACCTCAGTGAAAACTTTTGATAGGAGGGGAAAATTTAAAACAGAGCCGGAAATAAAAAACCCCTTGTACGCCGGACTGGAACTCCTTACGGAAAACCGAGATCAAAACGAATCCGGTGGAAAAAGGTCCATGGGTTGATCCAAATTTTGGAAAAATAGGGAAACTACTCCCAGGTCTATACCTTGCATTCCGCACGGGGGGGGCTGATAGAAGCCCAAACCGGAATACATTTGGGGTTTTAAAAATTATTTTTGGAACGGAGGTCAAAAACACAGTCATGGGGCAGATTCTGGGTTCTGAAACAGCCCGGGAAATAATAATTCAAAGACAGTTTCAGCCTGCGATTGGACGTGGGGTTCACCTCCTCTGCAAACAGGCTGAACACAGGGGTGGGGCGGACGCCCAAACAAAAACAAAAGCCCTTAGGTGGATGGGGTCCAAGATTTGAGGTAAAAAAACTTGGGCGGGATCCATACACAGCACAACCGTAGCCCAAAGTTTAGAACGGACCAGGGCTCTGTAGAGGTGCAACAAATTTTTTTTTTACGGGCCCCCCAGCGGGTGTGCTACGACCCCAAATTTTCAGTGCCTTTTGGGGCAAGGTTTTGAGGTTTTAACAGGCTGAGAATTAAGTTTTGGTCAAAAATCTCCCAGAAATTGGCCTTTTAAAACAGCGGGAAAGGGGGTTTTTCCCTACTTGAATTCCGATCGGAAAAAACTGACGGAAGTTTGGAAGGAATACTTGGGGTTTTTGTAGCAAAAAGGGAAACCTTTTTCATCCCCCATCAGGGTTTTTACAAACCAAAGCTGGAGCCTGCGCTGGACACCGGGTACGGGGCTTCCAGTTGCGTAGACAGCAAAATCACCACAAACAATGGGGGCATCTGAACCCTGCGAACTGAATTCACAAGGGTTTTGATTTAATACTAAAGAGGGGCAGGGACAGTATGCCCCCTTTGGGGGAACACCCAACTCCTGCCGGGGGACATCAAGAGAGTGGGTGCCAACCCGGACCTGAAACGTCTTCCCAAAAAATTTTGAATAAAAAAGGAAGAGCCCTCGAAAACCCAGATCGGGAGATCATAAAGTTTCCCCGACTCCAGGGGTACGTGGGCCTTCTCCAAAGTCAAAAAAAAATTGCCACGATCTGTCTTTTTAAAAAAGCGTTCCTAAGTGAGTTTCCAACGAATCAAATGTCAACTTATTACGATGTTTGCGGAAACCACACTTTTCTTTCGCCAAAAGGGCCATCGGTTTCGATTTTCCACATGGCCTAGCATTGACCATTTTCCCCATAAATTTACAGACACAGCGGTCAAAGCATTGGACGGTATTAGTTGGTTTAGAAAAGATTTTTTGCATTTGGGGATGGGAATAATAGGCTGCCGCCAAGAGGGGGGGAAAGCAACCTTATCCCACGGGGTTGTATACCTGTAACAGATGTTCAACCTTCTGGGGGGAAGATGTTTCTATTGATAATGTATGTCTCTATACCTGGAGAGGAATCGTTTAAAAGGAGAAAGGGCAGAAATTTCACTCTTTTTAATGTAAAGGAAAAGATTTAGTCTTCCATGTTTCGGATGAAAACGGGGAGTTTTTTCTTTTGGGGGCTTTTTTGTTTGACAAAAGTACTGATTTATTAAAGAGGAAATTCTTTTCAAAGGTTGAAGCAAGCAGATTTGCAAATGCTTTCTTTTCTGTTATTAAAGAAAACTGAAAACTTTAGATGGTTCACAGGGGACAGGTGTTCTTTCCCTTTGATTTTCTTAATAGTTCCACACTTTTTTTTTAGAAGTTTTTTATGTCCCTGGAGCAAAGCTTTTCCAGGACCGACTTTACTGATTTTAAAAGGTGTCTAGATTTAGCACGGAATTTTTGATGGGGTCAGCGTTGGGAACCCGAAGGCGTTGGGTTTAAACCCGACGCTGACCCGTTTTTGAACTTTGGAAAATTTTTTTGGCAGTCTGAAACAAACCAGGGTGTTTTTGGCATTTTAAATTATCGGAAGACACGAAAACAAGCTTTTGACACTTGATCACAGTGTTAGTCAGTGATTCACTGGGCCGGACTCCCGAAGAAAAAACAGTGTCCTGGGAAATTTTTTTAGAAATATGGGTTTCGATAGATCCCTTTTGTTTTTTTTGTAATTAGATTTGAGAAACAGAGACGGGTTCTTATTACAGTTGAGAAGGACAGGGGAAAAGGTCACTTCCGTGCAGATGCATGGGCAGACCACCAAGTCCAGGACCAGGAGGGGGGGCCAAACCACAAATTTTAAACAAAATAACCAAATGGAAGAGTGGGGGTAAGTTTGCAGATCCGTCACAGACAAACAAATCCAAGTCTGAAAGGACATCCCCCAAACAGCAGACCTCGGGTGACGACGGGGACTACCCCAAAAGGGTTGGACCGTTAAAGTCCCCAACCAAAAAAGGGCGAGGAAGTTCACCTTCAACGACAAAGGTCCGACGACAACCGGGACAGAAGTGAAAAAAGGGAACAGAGTTCACAGTCTTTGGGGAAATGACTCTCGCAGCTACGCCGAAGGGAGGGGAGACAAAGTGACAGACATACAACAAAGTTTTTTGTAGAAAGGGCAACCCCCGCCCGCAACCCAACGGGGTGGTTTGGGAGGGTTTTAAATAAATTAAACCCAAAAGAGTAAAGGCTTTTGGCTTTTAATTTGGGTTCCTGAAAAAGCCACGACGAAGTTTTTATAGATCACACAGAAGCCAGCTCCTCAAAGTTGGAAATTTTGTCCCGGATATTTCCCAAAGGGAAAATTGTACTACCATGGGCGAGGGCAAAAGGAAGAGACAGGCAACCCTCATCAGCCTGCGGCCAAAGGAGGGCTATTTTTTAGTTTTTTCTGGACTGTTTGGTCTTTGGACCCGCTGGCGACTTGCCCGCAGGTGACAAAGTCCTGATTTTGGAGATTTGGGGGGGGGGGGGGGGGGTCTGGATTTGGGATGTGGAGGTTTTGTCCTAATCTCCACCATCCCACACTGGGGAACCCCCTTGGGCCCGCACGGGGGACTTTGGGCAGAGATTTCGAGGTGCTGGTTTTTTTAATCTGGGCCCAGCAGCAGATGTTGTAGACTGCTGGGGGGGAGTCGAGGGGTGGCGGTTTTTTGGGGGCCCCCCAGGGGCAGTCACTTTTGGTTTGGGGAAGGGGGTGGGCCTGCACCACCAGAACTGACAACTTACTTGCAATGTTTTTTAAAACAAATTTTATCAGTCTGGGGAGCAGACAACCGAGTAAAACGTGGGGAACTTCTAACAGCCGAAGCTGGGAAAAGCTGTCGGGGTCTGACTGCCCCCAACCTGTATCCGGCTTCAAAAAAAGAGATCCTTTTTTTTCCCTTTTGAATCGTTGAAAGCAAAATTTCCGATCCCAAAAAGGGCAATTTCGGGAAAGGAGGGATGGGCGCCACCCGCAGTTAGCACAATGTGGGCCCGGATCATGACCGGCCCCCCATGGGTTCCTTGCAGCAAATACCACACACCTCCGCCATAACACGTCCCGACATGGGCCAAACTTCTGGGACCGAAGCACCTCAACTGACGGAACTATAACCAAACCGGCATTCAGGGAGGCCCACTTTGAGACCGGGGGGGAGCACAGGGGGCAGAAGCAAAAGAGGGTGTTTGGGGGCCACTCTTTCGCACCCTCTTTTACTGTCACCCTGCGCACCTCCGACAAAAACCCTGGACCCAGCCCGATTTAATTTCTGCCTCCGAGACACCAGAAAACCCTGCAGGCGAATCACCCTTTTTTAGAATTTAATTGTTTGGGGGAGTTACTCGATCTCCCTTCCATAATTTTGTTGGGGCCCTTCAGCCTGGAAATTTTTTTTGGGGGAAATTTTTCACTCAATAAGGAACGAGCCATTTCGTAACCTCTTGATGGACCAAGGTCACCTGCCAAACCTTTAAACCCTTTTTTATGGCAAAAGGGGCTCAGAGCTGAAAGGGGCGTTCCTGTCCCTCCCCTCCACACAGCCGGGGAAGGGGCCCAAAACCTGTCTTCTGTCTCACTTCTGTACAGAATCACTATCTGTTTGAACCATCCCCTGAAATAGGGGGTGCTGCTTCCTCTTTCCTTTTTGGGGGAATGTTTTTGGAAAAAGCCCTATTTAGTGTAGTATGATTCAAACCTCCCCCACCCCACCCACCTTTGGAGTCCCCAAATAAGGGCCAGGGCCAAGAAACCAAGTCTTACCCCTTCCGGCTTTGGGGGAACAAAAGACAAACAAACAACTAAACCCCCCCTCCCCCCATCAGCCAACCCCGGGGGGCAGAGAGCTGAGGGGACTGCGGGGGTTTTACATGGGGCCCCAGGGGGAACGCTTGTCTTGACCCAGCCCCAAAAGGGAGCCGATTAGACAAAACCCGGGCCAAAGGTAACCCCTGCAAAAGGGGCCGAGCCAAAGTGAGTGTTTGGGCACAGGGCCCCTCAAGCACTGCCCCCAAACACCAGGACCTCTTCCCCCCACACAGGGCGCACCCAACGGCAAACCCGATCTAAGGAGACCACAAGAGAAAAGGGGTGTGAAAAAGAAGACTTTAAGGGGAACGAAGAAGAAAAGGGGAAATAAGGGAGGCAGAAACAAAAAAGGAGAAAGGCGGGGTTTCCTTAGTCGGATCCCTCACCCTAGCCTATCACAAAGGGGGAACCCACCAGGGGGAAACAACCCTTACCACTTACCTTAGGCCAAACACATCTGCACCCTCAGGCCCGAAGCATAGAAAAAAACAGCCCATCTTCAAGTATTGATGCCCCCCCCAGCAACCTAAGGGGTCACTGGGAACCACTCAAACCCTCCGACCACACAAAGGCCTTTAAAACCCCCCGGAGGGGAAACACAGAACAAGCCCACTGAACACCCCCAGAGGAATCATCAGAACAACACCACGAAACACCCCCAGAGTGATTCATCACAGGCACCACGAACACCCCCAGAGTGAATCATCACAAGCCCCCCACTGAACAAAACCCCCAAGTGAATCATCACAAAGCCCACTGAACCCCCCAGAGGAATCATCACAACACCACTGCACCACCCCCCAAGTGATCATCACAGGCACCACGAACAACCCCCAATGAATCATCACAACACCACTGAACACCCCCAAGTGAATCACACAACACCACTGAACACCCCCAGAGTGAACTAAACACCAATAACACCCCCAAGGAACCAGGCCCCCGAACCCCCCAGAGTGATTCATCAGAACAAGCACCACTAAACCCCCCAAGTGAAACATCACAGGCACCAAATGAAACACCCCCAATGGAATCACACA
Organism: Conus ventricosus; assembly: GCA_018398815.1. NCBI lineage: Eukaryota > Metazoa > Mollusca > Gastropoda > Neogastropoda > Conidae > Conus > Conus ventricosus. The sequence continues at coordinate 92,085,603 of CM031602.1, read as the reverse complement.
AGACCCACTGAAACAAAACCCCCAGAGTATTTATCCCCAGGCACCCGAACACCCCCCAAATGATTTACACAGGCACCACTGAACACCCCCAATGATTCATCACACACCCACTGAACACCCCCAATGAATCATCACAGGCAAACCCCTGAACACCCCCAGATTAATCAACACAAGCACCACTGAACACCCGGGGGGGGGGGGGGGGGCCCCCCCCCTGAAACCCCCCAGTGAATCACACAACACCACTGAACACCCCCCAGAGTGAATCATCACAAGCACCACTGAAAACCCCCCAAAATGAATCACCCGAACAAACCCCACTAAAAAAAGTTTTACAAAAAAAAAACCCCGAAACCCCCGATGAATCATCGACAAGCACCCGGGGGGGGGGGGGGGGGGGGGGGGGGGAAAAAAACCCCCTGAACACCCCCCAGTAACCCTCCAAAAGCACCCCCTGAACACCCCAGAGTGAATCACACAACACCAAAGAACCCCCCAATAATCACAAACAAACACCCCTGAAAACCCCCAGAAGGGAAACATCAAACAACACCACTGAACCCCCCAGAGTGAAACATCAAAACACCACTGAACACCCCCCAGATGAATCATCCCCCAAACCCCCTGAAACCCCCAGGTGAATCAACAGAACAAGCACCACTGAACACCCCCCGAGTCTCAAACAAACAAGCACCACTGAAAAAAACCCCCAGAGGGTCATCAAAAAACACCACTGAACCCCCCCCCAGAGTAATCATCAAAGTGGGGGAGGCCGGGTATTGCCAACCAAATGATGGAATGCTCCCTAAACGCAACATTGCGGCTGCCACAAGGGCAACCGAAAGGATGACCTCCCCCAGACTGAACACGGGCTGCCCCGGAAAAACCTGATGTGAAAAAGACTTCGGGAGACTGCAACAATGCGGCTGCCACAGGACAACCTGATGTGAATTACTCTCTATAGACTGCAGTGTTCGGGCTGCCACAGGACAACCTGATGTGAATGACTCTCTGCCAACTGCAACGTTGGGGCTGCCACAGGACAACCTGATGTGAATGACTCTGCAGACTGCAACGCAGGGGCTGCCACAGGACAACCTGATGTGAATGACTCTCTGCAGACGACAGTGTTGGGGCTGCCACAGGACAACCTGATGTGAATGACTCTCTGTAGACTGCAACATTGCGGCTGCCACAGGACAACCTGATGTGAATGACTCTCTGCAGACTGCAACGTTGGGGCTGCCACAGGACAACCTGATGTGAATGACTCCCTCCAGACTGCAACGTTGGGGCTGCCACAGGACAACCTGATGTGAATGACTCTCTGCAGACTGCAACATTGCGGCTGCCACAGGAAAACCTGATGTGAATGACTCACTGCAGACTGCAGCGTTGGGGCTGCCACAGGACAACAGGATGTGAATGACTATCTGCCAACTGCAACGTTGGGGCTGCCACAGGACAACCTGATGTGAATGACTCTCTGCAGACTGCAATGTTGGGGCTGCCACAGGACAACCTGATGTGAATGACTCTCTATAGACTGCAGTGTTGGGGCTGCCAAAGGACAACTTGATGTGAATGACTCCCTAGAGACTGCAACGTTGGGGCTGCCACAGGACAACTGGATGTGAATGACTCTCTGCAGACTGCAACGTTGGGGCTGCCACAGGACAACCTGACGTGAATGACTCTCTGCAGACTGCAACGTTGGGGCTGCCACAGGACAACCTGACGTGAATGACTCTCTGCAGACTGCAACGTTGGGGCTGCCACAGGACAACCTGACGTGAATGACTCTCTGCAGACTGCAACGTTGGGGCTGCCACAGGACAACCTGACGTGAATGACTCTCTATAGCCTGCAACGTTGGGGCTGCCACAGGACAACCTGATGTGAATGACTCTCTATAGACTGCAACGTTGGGGCTGCCACAGAACAACCGGATGTGAATGACTCTCTGCAGACTGCAACGTTGGGGGCTGCCACAGGACAACCTGATGTGAATGACTCTCTGCAGACTGCAACGTTGGGGCTGCCACAGGACAACCTGATGTGATTGACTCTCTATAGACTGCAACGCTGGGGCTACCACAGGACAACCTGATGTGAATGACTCTCTATAGACTGCAATGTTGGGGCTGCCACAGGACAACCTGATGTGAATTACTCTCTACAGACTGCAACCCTGGGGCTGCCACAGGACAACCTGATGTGAATGACTCTCTATAGACTGACGCTGGGGTGCCAGGAAATGATGTGAATGACTTTGAGCCAGCAGTCGGGGATGCAAGGGCTTGATGTGCAAGATTTTCGCTGAAGAGGGGCTGCCACAGGAAATGAGTGAATGATTTACACCCCGCTGCAAGTTGGGGTGCACGGGACAAAGGCGGTGAATGACTTAGCAGGACGCAACGATGGGCTGCCAGGACAACTGGATGTGAATGAATGATCTCTGCAGATGAAGTTGGGGCTGCAAGGCAACTGATGTGATGAGGCAGACTGCAAGTTGGGGCATGCAGGACACTGATGTGAATGACAGCGAAGAAGTTGGGGTGCAAGGACAACCTGATGTGATGATGCAGACTTGCGTTGGAGGTGAAGGCAACTGATGTGCAAGACTGAGACTGAAGTTGGGGCTGCCACAGGAAATGATGTGAATGATGAGGGAATGACGTTGGGGCTGTCAGGAAATGTTGTGTGGTGAGGTGTACAACAGAGAGAAATTCTGTGAAAGGGAAAACGAATGTCCACTCTGGTGTGTTGTGGAGCGTTTGTGTTGACCACTCGACATGCTTCGAGTTTTACTGTTAGAGAAGGCCGGTTAAATGGCAAAGGCAGGTGCACCATAAAAATAGGATGAAATCATAGTAACATGTTGATTAAATGTTGGCAAATCATTTAGGACAATAACTTTTAAAATTATGTGTTTCAAATTTGTTCTGTGCAGTCACTTTTAGATCTTAAGCTGTATGTATAGTATGTTGTAGTTTAAATTAAGTTTCTTGTAAATGTTGTATTTTAGATCTTAATGTTCAGTAGTCTTTTAATATACTGTGTGCTATTCATAATGTAGCTCAAGACTTGGGATAATGAAGAGGTTGAGTGACGTGAGTGCGTGCAAAGGTCGTTTGATTTAGAGAATTGTCATAGCATTATTCATGTATCCTGACAGTAAAGTTCGGTTATGAGGAGGTATATAAGGCGACACAAAATTTTTTAAAAAATATGTCCTTTTTTCACAATAAGCGCACGGTTTATTAAGCGCAGATATCTAACAACACGCCGATGTGCGAGGCGGCAGTGATGGGGAGCGTTTTTTTGAGTTTACATAGTGTCGAAAAATCAACACAATACAATGCTGTTCACTGCATTCCTTGGCGTTTAAATAGGTCAGGATACAGAGATGTTTCCAGCTTTTCTTAGTTTTTTTTTATTTTTAGTACAATGTGTTTAAATAATTCGAATCGAAGTTTTTATGAGGCTTTTACAAGTGAGTATCAAATCATTGTTTAAAAAAAAATACGAAAAAAACAAGATTAACGATGCGTGAAAGGCAGTTTCCTGATTTTGGTGTCTCAAGCTAAAGCGAATGTTGAGTACTCAAAAGCGAGAAGGTCTCAAAATGCAAACTTTCACTGTCACGATAACACCAATGGCGGATCGAAGCCAAGGTCTGACATGAGTTGAATGCGCTAATTTTTTTGATTGCAAGACGCAATTGGTAAGATACGATTACTATAAACCAGAACATTAATGAACCGATTGTTGTTTTATTTCGCTTAATAGTGCCCGAGTGTGAGTTATTTGTTCGTAATTCAGATAGTGTTTGTCAAGATCTAAAAGCGGAAAAACGGCCTAACATAGGCGATCGAACAGCGATCCGTATTTTGTAGAAGAAGATACAATGATGAAAAAAGATATCAGTAATGGGTTATAATGAGATAGTATTTTTCTGAAGAGTTACTGATTCCATTACCGATTACACAGAAATGTACGTTTTAAAGATAACTCAATTCATGAAAGTAAACAGATATGGTTGAGTTAAGAGAGCTAAGAATAGACGAGGGTGTGATGTTTGAAACGGAACATCCGCAATTAAGCGATCGTTGTTAAAAGCGAGGGTAATAGTGGGGAAAAAGTGGGCTTATAGTAACTTCGGCAACCTGTTTAGTATTTTAACAGCCGCAATGGTATTATTTTTGTTATTGAGATAATAAAGTGACATTGACTTTGATTGATTGTGTGATCAGTGCGAAATGGCTCATTTGCAAGTGTGGTTTGAAACAGTGCAGGGGCGGGGGGGGGGGGGGGGGGGGAGGCAACAGTATTACAGTGAAGTCTCCCTATTTTGTGGCAGACAGATGAATGAAAGGGCAAGGACATAATGCTCCAGGAAGGTGGGGGGGGGGGGGGGGGGGGAACCAGTATACGTGAATGCTTCCTTTCTCTTGTGTCAGACAGCATGAATGAAGGGCAAGGAACGTATGCTCCTGGACGGGAGGGGGGGGGGGGGGGGGAGGGGGGAGGACAGTATACAGTGAATGCTTCCCTTTCATAGTGTCAGGACGTTGAATGAAGGGCAAGGAGTAATGTCTGAAGGGTGGGGGGGGGGGGGGGGGGGAGGCACAGTATCAGTGAATGCTCTCCACTTTATCTTGTGTCTCAGAAGCTTGAATGAAGGGATGGACGTAATGCATGAAGGGTGGGGGGGGGGGGGTGGGGGGGGGGGGGGGGGGGGGCCGTCTACAGTTGAATGCTTCCCTTCTCTATGTGTCGACAGCTTGAATGAAGGCAAGGACGTTATGCTCTGGAAGGGTGGCGGGGGGGGGGGGTGGGGGGGGACTGACAGTATACAGTGAATGCTTCCCAATTTTATTGTCAGACAGCATGAATGATGGGCAAGGACGTAATGCTCAGGAAGGGTGGTGGGGGGGGGGGGGGGGGGGGGATGCACAGTCTAAGAGAATGTCTCCTTTCTCTTGTGTCAGACAGTTGAATGAAGGGAAGGAAAACACGTAATGTCTGGAAGGGTCGGGGGGGGGGGGCGGGGGGGGGGGGGGGGGGCAGGACAGTTACAGTGAATGCTCTCCCTTTTTTGAGTAGACAGTTGAATGAAGAAGGAGTAAATGCTCCTGGTAAGGGTGGGGGGGGGGGGGGGAGGCACAGTATACTGTGAATGTTCTTTCTTTGTGTCAGAAGCTTGATGAAGGGAAGGAGTAAAGTCTGGAAGGGGGGGGGGGGGGGGGAGGGGGGGGGGACAGTATACCAAGACAAAAAAATGAAATTATTCCACTCAGGCAAACAAATCAACGAAAATAAATTTGACAGCTTCTCTGTGGATGAGTTAACAAAAAGGCTCTTATATGTGCAAGATGTCTAAAAAATGTGATATGTGAGATGGCATCATTCATGAATGATGGAAGATATCAAGACGCTTGCACGATGAAAATGACGCAAACCAATGTTCAATTTACGCACTTGCACGTACTGGGGACACAACAGACAGGTTGTCAGTCTCTTTCCTCCTCCTCCCTATTCTCTCCTCCTCAAGCGTGGAGAGTAACTGGTGGTAAGGTCGAGACGAGAGACGGATTGGTAGTGGTGAGCTTCTCCAGCATTCTACTGAGAGCTCGTAGGACGCTTCCGGCCTGACCAACCAACAATATCATCCAAACAAAAGCTGAGAAAAGTGTTTAACCGCATGATATGACTAAATGGATCTACGCTTCCGACTTCTGAGTTTTGAAATGAATTATGGTAGATGACTCGTAAAACTTTTTCCATAAAGTTCCACTGGGACACAATCACAAAAAAGAATTCAAGTACATTGGATGTAAATGTGATGCAAGAAATTTGATTTCATTAATTTTCCTTATGCTAGGCAATATGAAGAGCTTTTGATTTATATCATAGAAAAATAACGGGAGGTAATTCAAAAAATTACCTGTAAGTAAAATCGGGACTATGAAATGGAACAGCCAGGATCAAACAGCATTGTAATTTGTTCAGCAACGAATGGGCAAGAATCACCAATTTCATCTCACCTTAGTGAGTTTAAAACATAAATTAGTTGTTTTTTTTGTTAGGCCAATTATCTTAAACCATTTCTGGACAAGGATGTCACACAAAACTTGCAGTTTAGGGTTGTTAAAAAAGGAACCAATACACAATGTAAAAAGAAAAACAAGGAAAAACCAAATACAATGAAAAAAGACACAAAGGGAACCAATACATTGTAAAAGAAAAAAAAAGGGACCCAATACACATGTAAAAAGGAAAAAAAAGGAACATACACAATGTAAAAAGAAAAAAAAAAAAGGAAACCAATACACAATGTAAAAAGAGAAAAAAAACGGAAACCAATCAAATGTAAAAAGAAAAGGAAACCCAAACACATGTAAAAAAGCAGCAAATGTAAAAAGAAAAAGGAACCAATACACAATGTAAAAAGAACAAACGGCCAACATAAATGTAAAGGAACAAAAAGGGAAACAATAATTTTTTTTTTTAAAAGTAAAAGAAAAAAAAGGAACCAAATCAAAAAAAAAAAAAGGAAAAACAATAATGTAAAAAGAAACAAAGGAAACAATACACACTGTAAAAAGAAAAAATGAAACCCAAAACACAATGTAAAAAGAAAGAAAAAAAAGGAAAACAATAACAATGTAAAAGGACAAAAAAAAGCAAAAAATTACCAGAGGGTTATTTAGCACTAAAGGCTGTGCAAGGGAGGTAAGGTGTAAAAGGTCTATATGTATCTAAAGGATATTTAAAAACCATTTTGTATTTCAGGTATTTCTTTTGCTGATGGGGAGACCCATCTTGGAGCGAGCTGATCTAAAATGTAGGAGTGAATAAACATAACGAAAAAACAAGCCAGTGAGCTGTTCATAACGTAAAAACTGGCAGCAGTTCTAGGAGAAGTGACAGGTTAACCAGTCTACTGAGGCAGTTTAAGCTTGATGGTGGCTTTGGCCCGGGGAGGGGACGTGTGGCATTTGTCCAATATGCTGGAAAAACCCCCCCCTCTGTGCCACTGGTGTAGGTCCACCTGCCCAAATACACACACTGTATTGCTTGTAAGCTGGCTGTATGGATTAAAAAGGAAAAGAAAACCAAATCCCGAATCATGATGTAAACTAGGGTGTCATGTAATAAAAGAAAGAATAAATACAAACACTACATGTTTGTAAACATGGTGTATGTCATTAAAAGAAAAGAATAACCACATCACAAACACTGTGTACTAATGCTTGTAAATTTGGCTGATACAATAATAAATATAAAAGAATCCAAATATACATTACTCTGCTTACCATTCTGGAAGGTATAATATTCTACCTGAGACCACTAGTCACTGCTACATTTTTTTGTTTTTTTATAAAATCAGTCAACAGGAGTGTACATGAGAAAGCTGTGCTAGGAATCCCTGCATTTCAAATTCATTCAGTGAAAACTTCAGAGAAAGAACCAAGAAAAATCTGATTTGAAAAGCTCCGAGGACAGTTTCATTTTAAAAGTTCTATGTAAGCATTTTAAGAACAATCACTGAGAAGGCAGCACCAACTGCGAGAGAGACAGAGGCAATGAGAGAAAGAGAACAGAGAGAGAGAGAGAGAGATGAGAGAGCGAGAGAGAGAAGAGAAGAATACAGAATGAGACGGAAGGTAGTTGTAGGAGAAAAGGCTGTGGAAGGACAAAGATGAAACAAAAAACCAAACTGAGGAAAGAAGAAATTAAGACTGATGGAACAGGAATGAGTCACATGCTGTGAGCGAAGTTGTCAACATCAAAGCATATCTGCAAAATAAAAAACAGCAAGAAGGAGGTACAGAAAATCAGGTTTTGTAAGAAAGGGATTTCAATGAGCGTAACTCTTAACACTATAGTTTTATACATATCTGACAATCAATTGAGGTATATTAAACACTATACTCTTACATCACATTATTCAAATTGAGTGTATTATATAAACTACTAATTTAATACATTATGACAATCATTGGAGTTTTATCTATAAAAATACTATAATTTTACATCACATTATTAAATCTAGCGGTATTATATAACTACTATTTTCTACATTATGACAATCATTGAGGTGTTTCATATAAAATACTAATTTAATCACTTATGAAATCATTGAAGTGGATCAATATAACTATATTTACATACCTTATGACAATAATTGGTATCTATATAACATATAATTTTACATACATTATGCAACATTGAGGTTATCTATATAACACTATAACCTTTTTCCATACTTATGACAATCATTGCAGCGATTATATAACACTTATAATTTACATACATTGATAATCATTGAGGGTCTTTATACACTATAATTTACATCACTTCGACAATCATTGAGCGTAGTAAATCACACTCCTAACTTAAATCAATTATGGCACTCATTGAGCGTATCTAATAACAATAACAACTTTCACACAGTATGATAATCATGAGGTATATATAACATACTAAATTCATACATTCTGATAATCCATTGAGCGTATTATATAAACATACTAACTTTAATATTAAGATAATCATTGAGCGTATTATATAACTACAAACTTTACATAATTAGATAATTCAAACAGCAAGAAGTAAGCAACATACACCATGCCAAAAGAGCAAGAAGATATTATAATCTTTTACATTTTTACATTCACATTATAAACAATAAAACAGTTAGGAAGAGTGATGTGAGGAACAATGATTATATCGCCACGCAGGGGGCGACTTTAAGTGCCGATCTTTTCAGCACTACAACTTGTCAGGACAACATGATGTGTGACCCTGTGGGGCGGCCACGGGGAATAATCCTGCATGGCAGAGGGGGGAGACCACAGGGGAATGAATCTTGCCATGCAGCAGTGGGGAGGGGGGGGGGGACCAGGGAATAAGTCTGCATGCGAAGTGGTGGGGGGACCCCGGGAATAATCGCCTGCAGCAGTGGGGAGGGGGGGGGGGGGGGGGGGGGGGGACACAGGGAATAATCATGCCATGCAGGAGGGGAGGGGGGGGGGTCCACAGGGGAATAATTGCATGCAAGCAGTGGTGGGGGACCACAGGGAAAAATCCTGCTGCAGAGTGGGGAGGGGGGGACCCGGGAATAATCCTTCATTGCAGCAGGGGTGGGGGGGAAAGGGAATAAAATGCCATGGCAGATGGGGCAGGGGGGTGGGGGGGGGGGGGGGACCACAGGGATTATGCCATGCAGCAGTGGTGGGCGGTCACAAGGAATAATCTGCCATTGCAGCAGTGGGGAGGGGGGGGGGGAGACCACAGGGAATAATCCTGATGCAGGCAGTGGGGGGGGGGTGGGGGGGGGACACAGGGAATAATCAGCCAAGCAGCGTAGGGGAGGGGGGGGCACAGGGAACTTTAAACATGCATGAGCAGTAGCGTATATATACTGACATGGGAGATAGATGATCAGGCGTTATTTGCACTTGTGTCTGTTTGGTGGGGGTTTGGTTTGGTGCGGCTCAAATATGGGAGTTTGTATTATATCACTGTTTGGCTGTACTGACATGTCAGAAATAGCATTCACGGCAGTTGTCTGTTGCTGGCCGAGAGTTTGTGTTGTGTGGCTAATTGCAGTAATAAGACGTACGTGGTGCACCACTCCGACGTAGGAGAAGCCAGTGTAGCTCCGTACTCATCTCGAGGCTGCGCGAAGGTAAACAGAACTTGGGCTAAGTGGGGGAAGCAGGGCGGGCTTAGAGTGAATGGTAAGTATACTAGCCAAAAGGAGAATAATACAAACTCCCCATTTTGTGTCATATATGTAAATGTAGACAATAGCGAAATCATAGGAAAAGCGGGAGGTCGAGTGCTCATGGTAGGGTTTTTCCGATATGGAGCATTAGCGCACAAAGGATATCCATTAGAACCATAGCTTGGTCATCGCGGATGTCCTCCAAATAAAAATTATATGAAGGGATTCTCTACGAAGCAGAAGGCTGCCTCAGGAGGTTGGGATGGAACAGAGTGGGGAATGCTGCCGAAGTGGCCAGCGTTGACTCTGGATGGGCCGGGGGGAAAGATGGGAGGTTGGATGCGGGAATGACGTTCTGAGTCTTGGAGACCATAGAGACAGTGCCAGCTGAGATGTCTTTGAGTTAGGGGTTGATGGAAATAGGAAGATTCTTTGCGAAACGGCTGGGGGCGAGGTTCCGCAGTAGTGTTTTGCATCGAGAGGGGAAAGGGCTATGTCGAAAGAGGAGTCGCAGATGTGAGACGTGGCGGCGTGTGAATAGGGATTCAAAGACCCACAAAGCTCACCAAGCCCAAGGTAAAAAGGGTAGGAGGGAAGCCAAAAAATAAGCAGGAAAAAAAAAGAAACCAAAGCTATCTTAACAACGGCAAATGAGGAAGGCGAGACAGAGAAAGTTATCTTGCTTGGACGCAGGCGAGAGAGAATGAGGTACGGGAGGCTGGAACTGGTTTTCTAGGGGAAGTGGGTGGGACGTGACAGAATATTACTGCATTGCCACCAAACTCGGCTGGAGAGCAGAAATGCATGATATGTATTTTGACATGGTAAAGTATATGGCCAAAAAGGAGGTGCCAGTATTGTGTTCGGTAAGGATGTTTAGCGGTTGATCAGGAATAATACTAATCCATGTGAAGCGATGTGGACCTGACCAGGAAGCCTTCTGTGTTCCACCACTACTCAGTGAGAGGTAGTGTCTGTCGGTGATTGAGGGGGGGTGGATAGGGGGTTATTGAGATGTTCAGATTTGCGTATCAAGACGGCAACAATAAAAGGGTTTGGGTGCGAGATATTGTTTCCCGAAGCGAGGGCTGCAAGCCAGTAGAGGAGATGAGCCACCCTCCCTTCCTTTGCTACCTGGAATATGAGATGCTGGTCCATAATCACCTAATGTCCCATCCCGGCATTTAACCGAGTCCAATTGCTAAGGCGGACATTCCTCCCACCAGTAACCTAGATGATGCCCAGGTCAGAACATGAACAAAACGTCTTACTGAGTGTCAATACAATTTGTTTTGTCCAAGGGGTTTAACAAGGTGGAGATCTGTTGGAGGGATGTCTGGCCTTCGCGGTCTGAACAGGCACTATTTAAGCATGGCAAATTGTGGCAGGGAGGATCAGGGTACTATTCTATAGCCACTTCTGAATATCTGCGTCCACTGACATCCATCAGAGTGACTTTGTTCTGGGCTCACATGCGGTGAAAACGAATGGAGCGATCAGCCACATGAACGTCCTTCCTCAGCCAGATAGCATGAAGAAATTCCGGTCCTTGGGTATTCTCATGATACAGAAAGGCAGAAGGGGAAGACCTACATCAAAGGCTTGCAGGGACACTGCCTTAAGACCAAACCATCAGGATATATCATCTACCTGTAGGCACTTTTTTACATTAACTTTTTCTGGATAATCTATTTACATCCCCCCCCCCCCCCCCCCCCCCCCCCTGTCGACCCCCCCACCCCCCCCCCCCCCCCCCCCCCCCCCACCCCCCCCCCCCCCCCCCCCCCCCCCTACACACGCATGAAAACATACACATCCCCTACCACTACTCCTTAATCTTACACGTATGAAGATATTCTGTAAAAAAAAACACACACACAAAAACCCGTCTGTCAATATGGTACATCTGTCTGTATGGCAAAGAGATCAAGCTCAACAGTCAGCCGATGAAATACTTGAAATCTGAATACCCCCTCCTCCATCATTTAACTAACTGAACTAAAACAGGTGTGGCCCCACTGCCCTACCTTCTGTCCAGGCAGCGTGACCTCTTGGTCTGCTGAAGATGGGGAGTTCTGCGTTCCTCCATTCCCGCCAAGGCCCTGCATGCGTTCTCTACCAGCTGCTTGGCCACTGTCAACTGAGCACACATTGGTTTTGTTAAGCCCCAACATACCCAGTCAGACTATACAGGTCCATGACTACACAGTAACTCTTGCTCTTGGTGTTCAGAAAGTGACCGATGTGGACACCAGCATTGGTGAGAATGAGCACTCACTGTGTAATTTCCATTGAAAAACACCCTGGCATCTCCAAGAAGAAGAAAAACGGGAAAAAAAACAGCCTAATAATTAAAATGTAAAAATCTTATTCAAGAAAATGATAATCATTCTATTTGCTATCTACAGAGTCATTCACTCCTAAGAAAACCATACCTGATTTATGTAGCGTTTAAATTTCTTGCTTTGAGTAATTCCCCCTTCGCTGTGCTCTTAGGTGAACTCTCCTTGTCTGAAAAACAAATACAGCAGTGCAGTCATTTTGTACTGTTATTCTCTCTTCAATGACATGTTTTCTGTTTTTCTTCACACAGACATATTTGAAATTTTTTCTTCAGTTCTGTGGTTACTTTATGCCTGCTGTTTTTTCTTAGCATGTGTTTACTGTGACAGACCATCCCTGCAACCCGCATTCAGGAGGTTTACATGTCTTTTCACATGTAATCCTAGAGTGTAGATCTTGACGCACGTGGAGTACCCCTTAGCTGCATAGAACAGTAACAAATAGGGGGACCAAAAACTGCTAGCTTTGGCCGGTCCTTTTGCATTTACATGACAAAGACACTCTCTCTCTCTCACTCTCATTCACTCTAAATATTCCATTTTAGTAGAACCAACCTGTGTTAATTCCTTGAGCTTTCTTCAAGTTGTTTATAGTTGTAGCCTGCATAATTTCTGAAATGATTTTGGTATCTGAAAAAGAAAAAAATCACCTTGTTAGTTTTGCAAAATGAAATCTTACTACTAAAGGTAGTTTTATGATATACTCACCTGTCCAAACATATGACTTATCCCTAGCTGGCATGAAACATCATATCAGGATCCTAAAAAAAAACACCCAAATTTGGAACAGCAGGGAGCTAACCACGCCTCCACAATCAGTAAGGCCAACAGAGTGATCGTGCTTTGTGAGTTCACTTCATACTCTAACCACGCCTCCACAATCAGTAAGGCCAACAGAGTGATCGTGCTTTGGGAGTTCACTTCTACTCTAACCACGCCTCCACAATCAGTAAGGCCAACAGAGTGATCGTGCTTTGGGAGTTCACTTCATACTCTAACCACGCCCCCACAATCAGTAAGGCCAACAGGTGATCGTGGTTTGGGATTCACTTCATACTCTAACCACGCCTCCACAATCAGTAAGGCCAACAGAGTGATCGTGCTTTGGGAGTTCACTTCATACTCTAACCACGCCTCCACAATCAGTAAGGCCAACAGAGTGATTGTGCTTTGGGAGTTCACTTCATTCTCAAACATAGTTTATCTTTGTTCCCTTCTG
>CM031602.1:92065872-92072203 GCA_018398815.1 Conus ventricosus | reverse complement strand
TGTGTCTGCGTGTCTGTGTGAGTGCTGGTGTGTGTGTGTGTGTGTGTGTGGGGGGGGGGGGGGGGGGGGGGGGGGGGGAGTGCATACAGCACTATTTGTACATAATGTTTCTTCTTTTAAATGTAGTTGTGTTTAGAGCCATATGGCCCACAGCGTGTGAGTGTGTGTGCATTAATATTTATGGGTTAATATTTATTTTGTACATGATTTTCTTTTCTATTCCTTTGATTAGAGCCATAACGCATGTGCAGTTGTGTATGGGTGTATCTGCGTGAGTGTGTGTGTGTGTGCAGATTTTTTTCATGCGCTTAGAGTTGATTTCATCAAGATTTTGCGCATTATAAATGCCATAATAATAATAATTATTATTAGATAACAATCATAGCAAAAGTAGCATGTACATTAGCAGTCTAACGAAGAAGAATAAATGAAAGCAACCAAATATCATCCCCTACTACGAAGTAACGAAACTGCCATGTTGCCTATGAGTGAGAAGTTCTGATAACATGTTCCAGAAAACACCAGGACGGTACAGGCAGAATAAAAAGTTGTAAGTGCTTACAGAGACGAAATATCCGAGCAGGTGGAAAATTCACCGCAAATGTATTTCATGTCTTTACTAAACTTTGTTTCAAGACCACTGACTCAGTTTCAATCTATTAATCAATCTATCATTAGTTGCCGAAATCGAAAGCCATTTTTTTTCTTTTTATGCAATGCTTGCCTTTTTTTTTTTTTTTGGATGCAATGCTTGCAGCATTCATTTTATGACAAACTGTGTTCTTGGTGGAATGACAACGAAATAGAAAGTCTGTTCCAAGTTTGTTTGTTGGTTTTTCTCCTCGTGTCGCTGCTTTGTCAACTCTCCAATTAAAATGGATCCACAGGAGGAGATAACCCAACAGCCGGGGATTTCCGAACTTTAAAAAAAAAACACACACACTTAAAACAGTTCTATTCAGTGATTTGTATCCACAGTCAAACATATATACCTTCTTTGCACTGTCTTTTGGCTCTTTTCCGAGAACAAAACTCATTTCGAATTGAAAAAAATAAAATGTAAAGTGTAAGTTTAACAAAATCGAGAACAAAATCGAGAAGGTGTTACAAAACAATTAAAATGACAATTAGCTTAGCAGTAAATGTAGACCCTTTTCTTTGTAAGGTGATACGACTTTTTTTTTTTCTCATTTCAAAGACAGAATCACTAAGGATTCATTTGCCCCTTGCTGGTTATCCAGACGAGACCAACCTGTATGTATTTCAAGATAGAATTGTGCAAGCCGGATTTTCATCATCGCCTTCTTTTCTAAGGATGAATGACTGACATCAATAGCTTGTCCTGGAAGTGTCCATGGTGGCCACAGAGAGGACGAAGCCTGTATATCGTTCTTTTGATAGCGGCTATTCCTGACGGCGAAATCTGTCTTACGTGCACGTCTGGACAGTCATGTGATCCCTTTCAGGAATGTCAAGAATGTACACATACTTCATTTTAAATCAGTAAAGCATACTTCATCAACTGCGAACTATCAATGCTGATCCAATGGTAATGCACTTACATTCGTAAACGATGCAGGCTAAGGCACAACCAAAGGTACCATGAAACCTTTGTATTCTAAATTGGAAATGAAATGAGGCAGGGAACAGTAAACAATAAACAGTAAACAAGTGGGGTAACTTTTGCTTCCATACGAAAACCTAACACCGAGTAACTTTTATTCAAGACTGGCACAGCCTTTTAAACTTGAATAAAGTCTGCGCTTGTTTTTCCCCCACTATAAGATTGTTCGTCTATGTATTTGTCTGACTTTATTCAAGTTTAAAAGGCTGTGCCAGTCTTGAATAAAAGTTACTCTGTGTTAGGTTTTCTTATGGGAGCAAAAGTTACCCCACTTGTTTATTTTGTATTCTAAGCTTTGCAATTTCTTAGGAAAGTATTTAGGAGCAATGAAAATATTCCTGGCCCCATTTGAATCTGGAAGGGAGAAAGCGGGGGGGGGGAGGGGGGGGGGGGGGGGGGGGGGGGGGGGAGGGGGGGGCTTGCGGTCAAAATGTGAACAAGGCCTAGGCTACTGTGTTGGCCTACATTCTGTAAGCTGTTGTGACTGTGACTGGGAACACAGCTCGTTAAGTTGCTGTCTGTCTTGCCAGCGTGCATGCAGGCCACTGTGAACTTGTATTTTTCTTTCAATACTTCAACTTCCAAATGTTTTTTGAAAATTCACACAAAAAGAAACAACAAATAAACAAACCACCTAGCCTTGTCTGTGTTCATACTACATACAATCTACCGTGCATTGTGTATTCCCTGCTCAGTTACTTCAAGTGGTTGAAAGTTGACCATACAAGTACTACAACCAGCCAAATTCTTTTCTAACCCAGAGAACTAGTAAATACCAAGTCTAGCTCACCCGCTCTCAATCAGTTTCGAGCGGGCGACCTAGACTGGGTATTTACTAGTTCTCTAACTAGTAAACCCTACAAACATGCATACTTAGTTTCGGGCGGTTGACCTAGGATGGGTATTTATTAGTTCTCTCCCAGTAAACTCCCTACAAACATACATACTGTGTAGGATTATGTGTTTTCACACATACATTCATCAAATGCGCACACCCTGTTAGTTGTACTTAAAGGATGACTTAATTACAATCTTGAGGTGACTTGAGTAAGAACTTGAGGATGACTTGAGGACGACTTGAGTAAGAACTTAGAAGTGACTTGGGGTGACTTGAGGATGACTTGAGTAAGAACTTAGAAGTGACTTGAGTAAGAACTTGAGGATGACTTGAGGACAACTTGAGTAAGAACTTGAGTAAGAACTTAGAAGTGACTTGAGTGTGTGCATGCGTGGGGTGGGGGGTGGGCGGGGTGGGGTGGGGACGTGCGTGCGTGGGGTGGGGGTGTGCAGGAGCTACTTCTCTTAGTGTCCGCAGTTGACCTACTTTCTTCACTGTTTCAATTCACCTGCTAAAAGGCTGTCTCAGAGGGTTTGGGTTTCCAGGCGGAGGTGAATAAAAAACTTTTTTTAAATACTGTTCAGTTGAACGGTTTTACCAGTCCACCAAGCGCGCCCCACCTCAATCAACTAGGCCAAGTGTTTCACATAGGGTCGTTTGGCCTAGTTTGCTGCTGAGCTTTGCAGGTCAGTGATCACATAGGGTGGGTTTGGCCTAGTTTGCTGCTGTGCTTTGCAGGTCAAGTGATCAATAGGAACGTTTGGCCTAGTTTGCTGCTGTGCTCCCCTTTCTCAACCAGGCTTGCAACTGGCTCTATCGCCAGTAGTAGTACATTCGTCATTGTATATTTGGAGCGTTTATATGGAGATAGTGCTGGCTACACACTACTCCTCTCCATACTGATAGATGTACTAAGGTCTGCCTAGCCCAATCTATTTCGTTTCCCAGAACTCCCGAAAATCGCTATTCAGTTGCATAATCCTAATATACTTTGACGTTTGCTACACAGTTCATTTATACTGATTCCTAGCTTGTGAAATTTAGGATAGTTATAAAACACCCCGAAAGTTGAATGGTTTCCTAGCATACGAATCGCTATGTTCACTGCGCTTAAAAAATGAACGCCATGTTTGACGCGGTTTTATTCTTTTAAACATGACTTGAGCTGTCTCAAGCCAGCGCCCAACAATCAACGCATGATGGATTGTTTTGCTTTGGCCAACTTTCAAAAACGCAGCGCCATTTTTTAGATATGGAACCATCTCATCAATAGTCAAACACATATTGAAACTGGCTCATCTTGTTCAGCAATATTTCTTTCAGCGTTTTCATTTTCTTGAACCAACAAACCTTTAAGATAGTCGTGCATTTCCAAAGCAGTCGGCTCGCTTTTTTCCTTTTCTCCGCCTTCTAGAAAGCAATGTTCTTTTCGGTTTCCTGGCAGAGAACATGCTTCGCTATTTCCCTTTTTTTGACAAAAAACTCAAAACATGCAGTTAAAGTAAAACTTGTGGTCTTGAATTGCGCGAGCCTGTTCTTCAGTAACCTGTTACCCATTGTTAAAATAAACACCAACACGTAGTCGACAGAGCACAGTAAAAAAAACCTCCCCGAACCGCTCTCTGCGTAACTCTGGGGAATAAGTAGGGGGGCGTTTGCTGCAGCAAAAATAGCCTTGCGGGACTGTTACTATAAACACCGATTACGTGAACATTCCTAGCCAAGTACACGCAGCAAGCCCGATAATTATCTCCCCCTTACATGTTCTTACTAGCAGTACTAGCAATTAGGGTTGTGGGCCCCGTCATTTACCCTTCTCTTTTACCAGTGACAGAGGCCCACGTCGGTAAGTGACGCAGGGAAAACACGCTGGAATAAGTGTGTGGATTTTATGTCAGAAAATATAACTCGGTTTTAAAAGCCCTTTGGGAGAACGGTTTCAATGAAAAACAATACAATCTATGTTTTTGTTTAATTAGTAGATGTAAAAATAGTACACACACCCTCAAAAAGCGTCATCGTTGAGGATGTCTTGCTCAGCGTCCTTGGCACGAGATCGGTCAGCATAGATCTAATGAAGTTCTTACATCGTAAGCAACCGCATTGATTAAAATTTCTGGTCTATGGAAATGTCTTTTATAGACCCATGTCTTTATTTATTGACTCATCATTTTAAAAAAATAATAATCCGTCATGATCTATTTTTATCAAAAAAACAAAAAAATTTAAAATATTATTGCATTTGAAATGGATAAAAATGATCTTTTGTTGTTGGCGGTTTTTGGGAATGCTTTTGTGTTGGCTTCTGTATTTAGTGGCGGAGATTGTTTGGACTTCTTTTTTTTTTGTCGCCATTGTTATATATTTTATACCCTTTAATTTAACCGCCCCAGCAGCAGCAAGGGTGCCAAAAATGACAACTCTTTTAAGTTCAATTTTCCCACGAAGACTTTGGTGCTGTAGGCCTTGAATCAAACTTGTTCTTGTTTCTGGAGTTTTTATAGCTGGCATTGAATCAACTTGTTCTGGCGTTGGCGGTGTTATGTTTTTATTATGAGTTATATTCTGTGCTTGTCCCTTTAATTTTTTTGTTTGTTCCACTCTGCTAATTTTTTTCCCTGCTGAAAACGCGTCCAGGCTTTTTACTGGTTGCTTTCTCCATCGGATTCAATGTTTTCTGATTCTGCTGATTTTCTGGTCGGTCATTTTGAAGGGAAAAAAATTTCTATATGATTAAAAGTAAATTAATCCATGATTAGCGGCGACAATAATGTTCCAAATCTGTAATATAGATCAATCCGAGACTCTAATGACTTTGTTAAAATGGATCCTGCTTTAAAATCATACAAAAAGTCTTGTTCGAATCAATGGGAGCAAATCTACTAACTAGTTTGGGTTTTCAAACTAAGAACCGTTTGGCCGCGCTTTTTACATTCTTGATCCTAGTTGCGCTTCATACCTGTTGTGATCTTTACAATGTCTTGTAGCGCATTTGTTGAATCTGTTCTATGCTGAATTCATTTCCGAGGTACTTTTTTGTTTTTCCACATGCTGCCAAAAAATTTACAGCCTTTCCTTTTTGGACATAAAAGCTTGGTCATCAACTTGATCATTTGTAGTCATAAGTTTCAGGAAGGTTAGGCTGCCCGGTAGCTGTAGTAGATCATCGGGGTTCATGTTTTTTTTATTAATTATAATTTTATTTTATTTTTTTAAAAATGAGCACCGAAAAAAATGTTCCCAAACCTTTGTATACCATTCTGCTGTTTATTGGGGGCCTAAGTGTTAGGATACACAATGTTGGTAAAAGCCCGTTAAAAATTAAACCAGCAGATTTTTGGCAAACTAGGCTTTGAGGATTCAGCCCAAAGCTAATTGCTTTTATTGCAGCTTCGTTTGCTACGAAAGATTTTCTAGTTAAGAAGGAATAATTTTTGGGGCGCATCAATATGTAAAATTAAAAAAAATACATTTATAAAATGGCTTCCTCGTTTAAAGATGTAGGCGGCCGCAGTAGTGAATGCGCTTGCTTTTAGCGGAAGTAATTAAGCATTTAGTAAACTACGGGATGAAAGGCGAGAGAAAAGACATAACAAACTATGGAGCAAAATAGCCCCGCACAAGATCATATGAAAGCAGAGAATTGAGCAGTGGATTTTATTAACGACCCCCTGGAAAAAACAGGGCATGCAGCTTACACATTTAAAGATGTTGATCAAGCGATAAAAGAATATTATCTTGTAACAGGCGAGCCAATCAGACTTGCCCCACCAAAATTCAGCGGGCTTTTATCATCCATCAGAATAACAAAAGATGCAAGAAATCGCGTTTATTTCTTTGGTATGACCGTTTTTGTATTTTGTTGCGCA
>CM031602.1:92043372-92060872 GCA_018398815.1 Conus ventricosus | reverse complement strand
CGCGTCTTTAGGCGGAAGTGTATCTTCGTCAAACCTTTCCCAACTGTTCATGTACTCATAAGGGTAAACGCCCTTTCTAACAAGTGTTGGGTCAAATATTCTTCCGTTATTGGGCAGGACTTTAAGGACATGGCCAGTGACTCTAACGAACCCATCATGTGCTGCATAGAGTCATAAAAAGACATGTTATTTAAAGTGAAACACATGTAATTTTCTGATGACTGTGCAATGCATGACACCCTAAAGGCGCCGGTTACTGCTTGCATTATAAGGTGAGAGTCGTAACCTCGCAAGTTATGAAAGAATATAGGCAGCTTCCATGTCTTTGGTTCAAACCTTAGTTGAAGATTGCAGTTGTTGTGCGCTGCACCTCTGAACTTCCCTCTAATGTGATCATGGTCTCTTACTGTTGGATTCGCTGCGTCTGATGAGAGGCCTAAACCGCAAATCCAACAATGTGTGGCTGATTTATACTGTTCTTGGTCTTCAGGCGTCATTATGATTTCAGATAAGTTTAGATTATTAGAACAGGCGTTACGCACTTTCTGCATGCGTTCTAAGAATGTTTTTGCAGCATTAGGTCCTCTATATAATTCTGGTGCTGAATGGACGCCATCCGACCTGACAACAATGAAGGCAAATGAACAAATCTGATGATTACTCATTAAGACTGTTTTTCGAAGTTTTTGTGGGGTTGGTCCTTCATAAGGAACAATAAGCGACTCGAAGTCTGCGTAAACAACATTATGGGCTCGTTTGCATCTGTTTCCAGTTCTTAAAACTAACTTTAGATCCGGGTGGGGCGTAGTTAGTTCTGTATTACAGTCAACTGGGCCGATACAATGTTTCTTATGTTCGATTGCAGCTTGAGCGGATGGAATTCTTGTTAAACATTTTCTACAGAATTCTTGTTTATGCCCATCCTTTGAAGTATGCTGCATTAGTCTACTCATTGTGCGTATCAATGTGTAATGTGGTAGCCCTGCCAGCGAAAACATCAGTAGTAAGTCAACATGATTCTTGCCTGGATCGCCTATTGTTGGGCTGTCCTTGGACACTCTAATAGGCAGTAGATTTGTTTCCTCATCCCATGTGTATACATTAACAGTTATTGGTTTGTTTTGTTCTTCAAACTGATCAATTTTGTCCACGCTAACAGGAAAGGATATTCCGCTAAAGTTAAGATCATTGATGTAAGGGTGATAGTTAGACACTCTCTCTGCGTTTTTGCGGACGTAATGCAGCCTTGCAAGAACACACCACATGAAACATTTGTTGTCTGTATTCTTTATGTTTAAAACTGCTCTCTTTGCAACTAATGCTGGAGGTAGTGGAATGTAAGACCTGCCTACAATCGGCGCATACTTAGCCTGTTTTAATCTGATCTCTATGACTTCGCCCTCTGACCAACCAGAGCCTCTCATTTTGGCTTCTTCAGCGGCCACATCAAACTGTGTAAGCAGTTCGTCTGCCCAACCGGGTGTTAAGTCACTATAACGAGAAAGAATAGTCTGTTGTTTAGTTGAGACCCAGACTTCTAGATTTTCTTCATTTATTGTTATATAGTCGATTAAAACAGCTAACATTACTTTAACTGGCGGGTCTATTGTTAGTTTACTTGGAACTTGAGAAATAGCATGAACAACACTTGCCCGTACGTTTGCTGGATCAATGACTTCTAAATCAATATCATTCAGTGCTCTTGATAAATCTTCTTCCTTACGCATTGCTTCAAACAATTCGTCTGGACCTTCATATATCTTATCCATGCTGAGTTTCTTTTCTAACTCAAAATATTTATTTAAATTAAAAAAAAATACAACGACTCCCAAAGTCGTCTTAATCCGAATCAATATCAACGGTCTTTTTGTGCTTGGACTCATAAACTAAAGTATAAACACCCTTTGGCGTTGTTAATGTGAGCTGTTTAGAACAAGTTTAATGTCTCGTCTACTTTTTTTTGAACATTCCTTTTTATCTGATCGGTGTCTGGCTGTTGAGAAAAGTTGTCCTTGCCTTTCTTTGAAGATCAAACTTTTGTCTTTTGTAGTCATCAAAATCGGCCTGTAAACGATTAAATTCTTCATCCGTGATGTTTGAGTCAACTAGTGCTTTATTTATTGTCAGTTTGAACGAACTAAGTTTAGCTGTTATTAGTTGAACCATAGCTGTGTGCTTTTGGAGTTTATTTTTTATTTTTTTGCTAGCAGCACCTACAGCTAATGAACACAGGCCGAGAGCTAAAGACAAACCGCCTAGAGGTAAAGCTGCGGGGGCACCTACGCCGTTGCTAAGAGACCTACACTCGTTCCTGCTGATGCAGCGCTTATAGTCGATGCTCCAGTATTAACATAGGTAACAGCATTAAAGGCAGCAGAATACCTTCGTTTGGCTTTGCTGCATTTTGAAAGGTCCTGCTCTAGTTTTTGTAGCATTTGTGTAATGTTGGTAATCTGAAGGTTTTTATGTCAGGGTTTTCTTTGCAGCAGAATTGCCTGCTATCTCTTCTTTTGGATAAATGTGAACAGACATGCTTTTTAAAAAATAAAAAAATAATTTAGTATTGTATATTTTCTAATCTGTTATCTTGAATATTCATCTGCGCATCATATATTAAAAACAAATACACATTAAGTGGTTTATCGGCCTCTTTTCTTTATCAATTTGAATGTTTATTATGTCTCTAACAGTTCTCCCGCTTCCATGTAACTGATTATCCTCCGTTGACCTTAGGTCAATCCATAAACCGTATTTCGTTGTTAAATAATGATCAAGTCTAACACTGTGAAGATGTAGATCTTTAGACACAAGGTCAACTGTTGGATTTCTACACCTCCCGCCTCCAAACAGTTTTCTTATTTCATCAAAATGCTGATAAGGTTTAAGCCCGCTAGCGTAGATTTGGTTAGGACTACCCTCAATTGTACATTGCACTTTCGTTATTTTAGGATTAACAAAATTTTCAGTTTGTCTTTCGAATGGTCCTTCATCTTCACACAGCAATAAAATACCTTTAAGCGATCTTGCT
Organism: Conus ventricosus; assembly: GCA_018398815.1. Classification (NCBI taxonomy): domain Eukaryota; kingdom Metazoa; phylum Mollusca; class Gastropoda; order Neogastropoda; family Conidae; genus Conus; species Conus ventricosus. The sequence continues at coordinate 92,057,844 of CM031602.1, read as the reverse complement.
GCGGCACTAAAACTAAAATTCCATATAGTGTCTGCCCTGCTTTTAGGATATTTAGAATGAAAAATTACTCTTTCGTAATATATTGCTAATTTTGACTGATATTGTTGCTCGATCAGCCTCGCTAAGTTAGGGTTGCTAACGATGTCAAACTCTAACGAGATGTCAGAAATGCTGTACTTTGCTTCGGTGTCTGTAGATATAATAACATGTTTGTAGTCATTAAAAGTTAGTTCATATGACAATCTGTCTTTTAATGCTCCTTGAAAGTATGGAGCATGCGCTTTTAACAACTCAAAATCTAGGGGTATGAAAAAGCGATTTCCATACGCATAACTTACGGCTACAAACCTTTTGCCGTCTTTAGCGTCTGCGGCGCCTATTCTATGTTTTAGTGCTTCTTCATTTTCGATTCCTTGAAACGCAAGATCAGCCCTTTCATTCCGGTTAGCCATAGATCAGAATAGATTAAAAATATGTCTGCATTATGTAAAGAAAATATTTCTTGCCCCTCAAGTTTTATAAGAAATTTTCTTAACGATTGCCCGCCCCAGATTCTGCACAACTGTCCTGTTTGGGTCTGTTTCTGATGCAAGTTCTATTTTGAAAGTAAGACGCGCAGAGCCTGGCACAATCACTTCATCCGCTCCCAGGTCTGGAAATTTAACAGTAAGAATTTGATCTGAATCAATAGTAGACGGATTATTTGGAACAGTAATATTCCGCTTATTTCCCTTCACACCAAAGGGCTCTTTCAGTCTTCTATGCGGGTCAAGAATCGAGCCATATGCTTGTGACATTTTTTATAAAACAAAATAAAAAAGTTAATTATTTAAAAACATGGCAGGCATTGAAGATTATGATGTTCCTGACCCTGGAGACGACATGAGTGAAATGACTCCTTTGATACAGCATCGCTCAGCGCTCTCATTGCATCGTGAATTAACAGAAAGTAAGGTTAGATCATTGTACCAAAGTTTAGGCCTTAAACCTCCCGAATTTATAGCCCCTGATGATTTTGTAAAAGATGATGATGGCCATTTGTATTTTAAAGACAATCAAGGAAAACGTTTTCAGCTTACAGATAAACAAGACTCATCAAAGTTTGTAGGCATGAATACAATTAGACAAAGACTTAGGGTGGAAGATCGAAATCGCCTTGGCATTACTAAACCAAAATTAGATATGGAGGCAGTTGCTAAACTTCAAAACACACTACAAGAACTCCCAACAGATAACCAAATACAAAACATGGAACTTCAAGATTTAAGTCAAACAGCAGACAAAATAATAAATACAATAGAAGCAGAAACCACTTCAGAAGAAGAAACAGCATTAAAAACTATATATGATCCGCCGCTGCCCATGCAAGAAATAAAGGCGCCTATAAGAGAATTAGAAGCCCTTGATCGCACTTTAAGAACCTTCCGAGGAGAATTAATAAACAATTTAGCAAAACTAAGTAAACTAAATGAGCGTATAAAAAAAGAAAAAAAAAAACTCGCTGAGGCTAAGGCCGCCAACTTAGGACCTGATGTTATAGAAAGAATAACGCAAAGACTAAATAAACTTAAAGAGGAAGGATTAATAAGAATAGAAGCGGCGTCTACTAACCGAGAACAATTACGAACTCAAGTGAGCAGAATAAGAGAAACTATCCAAAGAATTTTATATGAAGATACAACGCTAGCAGAACGAATACGAACACTGTTTAGAGAGCAAGGAGTCACATTAGCAAGCGTTATAACGGCCTTAGGATTTGCAATAAGTACACTGGTGTTGGCTATTACAGGCGGCGGTGGAGGTCAAAGTTCATTACCTCCATCGCCATCCCCTCCATCACCACCTGATAAATCATGGGTAAAAAAAACAACTTGACCATCTTGCGGGTTTATTAAAAAAAATTAGCTGGTAAAGCCTTGGACGCTTTACCAGGTATATTAGGAGGTATTGTTAGCTGGCTTTTGTCTACTGCGAGCAAAGTAGTTGGCTTTATGGCCGAGCACTTATGGACATTAGTTCTCTTAATAGTTGGGTTAATATTTAGTAAAATAAAGACCGAGTAATCCTAGGCCAGTTAAACCAACAACTAGTGCTGTCTTTTCATATTCGTGGTCATTATTTTTTTTGTGTTCTTCAACGGTCTTTGGGCTTTGGGCCATGGGGATTGAATGACTTATTCTTGGGGGGTCATCTTGTTTGTTTACTGCTTGCAATATTACCGGCTCAGAATTTATGGCGTTTTGTCCAACCTTCTGTTCATTGCCTGCCACAAGGATTTCATTGTTGTAGTTTATTATTGTTCCTACCTGGAGTCTGAGGTCAGAAGGTAGCATGTATAAACCAGTGCCCAACAGCAAAGTCTACTTTCGATCTTGCAAATTGCAAAACATGTTGGTACCTTTTAATACTTGAAGGCAAATCAACAGTAGAATTAATGGCGTCCTCTAAATTTGCCAAGTACTGGACCTGTCCCAGCGGCGCTACCTTCACAACCGCCTCTGTCGCCTCATCCTCAGCCACTACCGTCCCCGACTTCGCCCCGACCATCACCGTCTTCGCCATCTCCGTGCAGCCCCTGTGACACTCACTCCTGTTCTGTTCAATCATCATCATGTGACTCCGTGTTCCCTGACTCCCCTTCACTGCCTCAGTTTTCATCCTCTTTTTTCTCCAAGTCTCCCAGTCTTCAAAATCATCCAAATGTTTCAAAGGAATCATCATCACCCATGTTTCATTCTGTCTGTAAACCTAACAGACTGAAAATGTGTTTGTTCAATGCTCAATCTGTATGTAAAGACGGCAAAGCTGATGTTATAGCTGATTTCATCTTGGATGAGCAAGTAGACACTGGGTTTCTCACTTAAACATGGCTGAACTCAGTCGGTCATGAACCAGTCGAAAAGTGTCTCACCCCCAGCGGCTACATGCTTGCCTCTTTCCCCCGCCATCTCCAGGTGGTGGTATTGCCATTCTCTATAAGGACTCCCTCCACCCTTTCCTGTCTTTCTCACAGTCTCTCCCTCTCTCCCATCCTTCTTTCGAATACGTTGAAGTATCCTACCAATCCACCCCACACCCCATCACCTTCTCCTGTGTCTATCGACCTCCACCTAGCTCTGCCAACAAGCTCACCACATCCATGTTTCTGTCTGACTTTGATCAACTACTCGACCACTACAGCCTCTTACCGGGAAACCTCCTCATCCTCGGTGACATGAATGCCCACTATGACAACCCCGACTCCTATGACACCAAACACATCTCCAGCTCCCTGTCCAGCCACAACATGACAATACACATTTCTGAACCAACCCAGCAAGCAGGTCACACACTAGACTGGATCATTTCTCGTGATCACGCCAATCCAGCTTCTCGCAACTGTTTAGTTCTTTCAAGTAGCATAACTTCTGCCCTGCCATCCCACCACTCTGCAATTCTCTGCTTTCTAGATATCTCCCCTCCTACTCGTACCAGGCACACCGTAACTCGCCGTAATCTCAAATCTATCAATCTCTCTGCTTTTTCGTCTGATGCTTCCTGTCTCATGTCTGAAAAGTCACACAACCTCGCTGAACACTTTAACACTACTCTCCACCATTTCCTTGACACTTATGCCCCAGCTACAACTCGTCTTTTACCCAATCGCCCCCCTGCCCCCCTGGCTAACTCCAGAGATTGCCCATGCTAAGCGTGCCCGTCGCAGAGCTGAGCGCCAAACTCACCCTTCAAGCAACTCTTCCACAATGCAAGAACACGAGTATCCACCCTTATCGCATCTGCCAAAACCAGCCACTTTCAAAACAAAATTGTGACCTCATCTTCCTCTAAAGAACTCTTCACGACTATGAATTATCTTCTTAGCACACACACACAAAGTTCACCTCTCCCAACAACACACCCTCACGAAGAACTCCCAACTGTATATTCCAACTACTTCACCACCAAAATACAACCTCTCCGTGAAAAGCTTGACGCAACACTTTGTCAAATCTATTCACCCGACCCACCCTTCTCTGGCTCACCCCTCAGCACTTTCACCCCGGTCTCACAGGAAGAACTTCTCAATACAATCAGATCCATGTCTCTCAAAACGTGTGAACTTGATCCTCTTCCAGCTTCTCTCTACTCCGACTGTCTTCCTACTCTCCTCCCATTCATCACGGACATTATTAACTCTTCCCTGGAAACTGGAACTGTCCCTGATTCTTTTGAGTCTGCCATTGTTCGCCCTCTCCTGAAGGAACACAACCTTGATCCAAACGAACTGAAAAAACTACCGACCTATCTCTAACCTCTCTTTCCTGTCAAAACTCTTAGAAAAAGTCGTCCTCAATCAGCTGAACTCTCACCTCTCCGCCAGCAATCTCCTCAATCCTTTTCAGTCAGCTTATCGCCAGTTCCATAGTACTGAAACAGCCCTGCTCCACATTCTCAATGACCTCCTCATTGCAACCGATACTGGAAGAGTCTCTCTTGTCACTCTCCTTGACCTGACTGCAGCTTTTGATACCATTGACCATACTATTCTCCTCACCAGACCCCAGCACACTTTTGGTATCTCTGACACGGCCCTCCCTTGGTTCACCTCTTACCTCTCAGACAAAAAAACAGACTGTACTCATCAACTGCATTCATTCTAGGCCTGCAAATCTGACCTGTGGTGTTCCACAAGGATCTGTCCTTGGCCCTGTTCTCTTCACTCTTTACACCTCTCCCCTGTCTACCATCATCAAATCCCACTCCCTTAAACACCACTTCTACGATGATGACACCCAAATTTATGACAGTGACTCACCCGACAATGTACAGACCCTCTTGACTCGCACATCTGACTGTTACTCTGACGTTAAGAACTGGATGACAAACAACAAACTTCAACTCAATGACAAGACAGAAGCAATTCTGATCAGCACACGTCAAAAGCTCTCTCAACTGCCCCCCTCTCTTTCTCTTCAACTATGCAACACATCCATTCCAATTTCCGACTCCGCCCAGAATCTGGGTGTCCACCTTGATTCTACCCTTTCCATGCAAAACTTTGTGACCCAAACCGCCAAATCTTGCTACTACCACCTTCGTCGCATCAGCCTGATCAGAAAACATCTTTCTACCGAAGCAACTGTCAAACTCGTCCTCTGTTTCATTATGTCTCGTATCGACTACTGCAACTCACTCCTTTCTGGTGTCATTGAATCCTCTATTCGCACCCTACAACGCATTCAAAACAATGCCGCACGCCTTGTACTCAAGAAGAAAAAGACTGACCACAGCTTCACTGGCTTCCTGCATCGAAACGCATACACTGTAAACTCGACACTATCTGTTACAAGTCCCTCAACAATGCAGCCCCTGACTACCTAACCAGTTTACTCAATATCTACACACCCTCACGCACCCTCCGGTCTTCCTCTGATCCTCTCACTTTCCGGATTCCACGTACCAAACTCAGTACCTTTGGCCCACGTGCCTTCTCTCTTTCTGGCCCACTTTCCTGGAACAAACTTCCACTCCGTGTCCGTCAGCTGTTTACTTTCTCTTCCTTTAAGACTGCTCTTAACATTTCTTTTCTTCTTCCTAATAGTCCTCTCCACGACTACACAACTACTCCCACTGCAGCCTGTACCCACTCGGCATGGGAACCTGAGATGCATATATATTTCCCTCTCTTTCGATAGTTTTGGTTAGATTTATGACGCGCGCGCGCGCGCGCGCGTGTGTGTGTGTGTGTGTGTGTGTGTGTGTGTGTGTGTGTGTGTGTGTGTGTGTGTGTGTGTGTGTGGTGTGTGTGTGTCTGTGTGTGTGGTGTGTGTGTGTGTGTGTGTGTGTGTGTGTGGTGCATACAGCAATATTTGTACATAATGTTTCTTCTTTTTAAATTAGTTGTGTTTAGAGCAATATGGCCAACAGCGTGTGCGTGTGTGTGCATTAATATGGGTTAATATTTATTTTGTACATGATTTTCCTTTCTATTCCTTTGTTTAGAGCCATAACGCAAGTGCAGTTGTGTGTGGGTGTGTCTGCGTGAGGTTTTTTTTTTTCGTGCGCTTAGAGTTGATTTTATCAAGATTTTGCGCATTATAAATACCATTATTATTATTATTATTATTATTACTATTAAAATGGTTTCAGCATATTAGACGTATGTCCCCTACCCTGATTTGCTCTCTCTCTCTCTCTCTCTCTCTCTCTCTCTCTCTCTCTCTCTATATATATATATATATATAATAGAAGAGAGAGAGAGAGAGAGGAGAGAGAGAGAGAGAGAGAGAGAGAATGGTACTGAGGATCAGATTTTAACTTGCTTTTAATATATATATATATATATATATATATATATATATATATATATTATATATATATATATATATATATATATATAGACACTCTTTCAAATGACAAGACGAAACAAGCAAGTTTTCATCTCCCAACGTTTCGGCACTTGGCCTTCTTCAGGGCACGCTTTATTACTGCACTGACTCACAAACAATGCCTTTTCCCCCACCACTCCCCAAGAACAAAGCTCACATGACGGTCAAGATTTAAAGTATTTAGAACAATGTTCACAAAATTTTCTCTAATTCAATCTCCACATTCTCTCTCTATATATATATGTGAAGAGATGACAATGTTTCACTCAATATTTTATTTTATTTATTTATTTTTTATTTTTTTACTCAATCATAACTAACAGAATTAACACTTTTTCATCATCAACACTGCATTGGTAGAATCTATAAAATAGCTAGCCTATAACAAACAAAGATGAGAATCCCATTGGCTGATGTTATGTAAATGATGAGGCAGGTCATTTACATGGCTGATATTGATAAAACAAAAATAAAGAAAGGAATAGCGTTCGAAGTAACTATTTGTAATCTGAGCGGAGGTGTGTGCAGATTTCAGTTTCCAATGGTGCGATGTGTAAATCGGATCCTGTAGAATTAGGGTATAACTGGTGAAAGAAGTCAAATGAATATTAATCAAAGAAACGTTACAAATTCTGCGACCTCTGTACCCCGGAATGATGATGACAATAGTGAGGGAGGAATAATGTCACGATGAAATCTTTATAAATAATGATAAATTTCAGAAATGAAAAACAAAGAAAAAATTTGTCTTTTGACGTAATCTTTTCGTCAAAAACACACTCAATTTTTAACACTGCAAAATATAGTGTCGAGTTGAAGATCTCTTGGAAAAAAATCTCCCCACCTGTTCCCCCCAGCACCAGAAATAGAACGTTTTTTAATTGGTAGACGAGATACTCGAGATCCCGAACGTCTGTCATGTGATCAAAGGCACATAACCGGAAAGGTGCTGCGATAAACCGCAGTTTGTTAACGGAAAACTATTGTTTTGTTACGTAGATTTTGGGCCTACTTCAGTGCATCAAAATGTTCCGAAAGGTTTGTTTATGGTTTTGCTTGGAGTGTGTTACGGATCAATCTTTGGCATAGTCTGAATTTTTTCTCCTTTAGGGAAAGGGGTTCCACCGTTTCGCAATGGATGCTTCGAAAGAGCAAAGAAGTTCGATTTTCAATCGACGTCACGTACGAGGTTGGAGTCCGAGGTGGATGGAAAACAGGGAGCCTTCTTGCCAAGTTGAAGACTGCTCTTTTGGGCTTCATGGCCAACCTGTCAACGGAAAGTCACTTCTGTCGTTGTTTGTAATCTACATCTAGCATTCATGCACGGTGAAGATTGGCCATGCAGTAGCCGCATCAATCATGTCATCGACAGGGTCCGGCTATTTACCGCATATCACTAAATATCACCGCATATCACTAAATATCACCGCATATCACAAAATTATCGCCGCATATCACTAAATATCGCCGCATATCACAAATATCGCCGCTAAATATCACCGCACTCGCAAAATTTATCACCGCACATCGCTAAAATCACCGCACATGGGTTAATACACCGCACATCGCTTAATATCACCGCACATCGCTTAATATCACCGCATATCACCAATTTTCGGGGGTGTGTGTTCGTTCGTTCGTTCTTCATTTAACGTCTATTCACATAAAGTGATTTTAGACAGAGTTAGGAAAAACCGTGTGTATGCATGCGTGCGTGCATGCGTGCGTGTGGGTGTGTTGTGTGTGCGTGTGTGTGTGTGTGTGGTTGCATGTGTGTGTGTTTTGCGTGTTGTGTGTTGATGGACCGATGAGAGATATGTTACGAACAATTAGCAAATACATAGTTCAGTTCAGTTCAGTTCAGTTCACTTGGGACTTTGATACCCTCACAGTTTTTTGGTGTCCCAATCATCTTATTTCATAACATTGGTTGTTTTAATGCATGCATATGTCAGGATATATTTTAATCTATTGTATTACTTGTTCTATCAATAAAAATTGAAATTTTAACATATTTAACTCGCGTTAGTATCCAGAAGATTTTTAAAAGTATTCAAATCTTTTGCTTTTTAATGTGTGCAGGTAGTTTGTTCCAATACGGGCCACTCTTTACTAAATGAAAATTTTCTAATATTAGTGCGACAATATTTAATTTGGATTTTGTTATTTAAATTTCTTGTAATTTGATTAGTGGTTATTGAAAAAAAGTGTTAAAATTTGTACTGTTAAGTCCCTTAAATAGCTTGTAAGTCTCATCAAGTCTCCCCTTATTCGTCTGAACTTAACGATGGTAAATGTCACCTTCGAATCTATCTGCATAACTAACATATTTGAATTCCTTAATTAAACAGGGGGCTCTTTTTTCTACTTTCTCAATACTTGCTGATTGCCTTTTTTAATAAGGGCTCCATATCACATTTCCATACTCCAGGTGCGGGCTTTAACTAATGCCTTATTATAGAATGTTAAAAAATTCAGTATCCCAAAATGAAAAAAACCGTTGATTTATGCCGAGCATTTTATTGCTTCACATTACATGTTTATGTGCTTTGTCAAATTTCAGACTGCTATCAAACATTACCCAAGATCTTTTTCTTCTGAAACGGAAAACACATCTGAGACAGCATCATTATACTTTATAGTAATGTATACTCCGGATTTTTTTTCATAATGTATAACCTTGCATTTAACTGGATTTAAAATATAAATTCCATGTTTCACTCCACTTAATTAGATTATCAATATCATCTTGTAATTTAAGATGGTTACTTACAGAATCATTTATTTTGTATCTCGCAAAATTTTACTGAACTTATTACACATTCTGGCAGGTCCTTTATAAAAACTGTGAACAGAATAGGTCCAAGAAAACTTCCTGCGGGAATACCGCTTTTCAACATCTATATTTGAAGAAAAAATTTTTTCCAACTTTCACCCTTTGTAGTCGATTAGAAAAAAACTCTTAAATCCAGTTGTATATATTCCCATTTATACCATAACCTTCTAAAATTTTTTTTAAAAATCGGTAGTGGGGCACAGGTCAAAAGCTTTCCTAAAATCCAAGTAAATTACTCAAAGCAAGCCCATCATCGTCATATTTGTAAAATCTTCCCTTACTTCTAAAAATTGTGTCATACAAGATTTACCCTGTCTAAATCCATGTTGGCAATCTGAATATAAGGAAAAATCATTCCTATGGTTACTATTGCATCACTCACAAATGATTCAAGCACTTTACAAAAGGGTACAAGTTTAAACTTACGGGCGATAATTTCCTGGGTCAGACCTGGTTGCCTTTTTTTAAATATAGCAGTTACAGTTGCAAACTTCCAACCACTGGGTAACACTCCTTCACTTAAATTTATTTATTGAACAGCACACACAAAGGCACTGCTAGTTCTACACATAACTCCTTTAGTACTTAGCTGGGAAACCATCGGACCAGAAGCTTTTGCAACATCCAATTTAATTAATTTTTCTTTTACCGCTAATGGTGTAATGGGCTATATCACACAGAGTTTTTCCATCAGATAAAGAGGCGCTGTCGATTTCAGGAACATTTTCAATATTTTCATGTATGAATACACTAGAAAAGAATTTATTTAGCACCTCAGCCTTTTCATTATCACTAACTGCAATATTACCAACTTCTTTCCTCAGGGACTAAAATTTAAGAGTTGACATTCAATTTTTGAGCGGACTAAATTTTCCAGAAGCATTTGGGATTCTTCTTACTATTTTTTGCAATTTTATGCTCATAGTCTCTTTTCGCTTTTCTCACCTCTCTAGAACATTCATTCCTTAACTTAATATAATTTTGGTAATCTATACCTCTTGTGGATCAAAAATCTTTTATATAAATTGTACTTTTTTATTTTCTTTAATACAGAATTCCTCGTTTTCTTTAATACAGATTTCCTCATAGTGATCCATACTAAAATTCTTTACAATTAACATTAGCCCAAAGCAAGTATTAAAACATAAAGGAGTACAGGATATCTGGTATAACCAAAATGTTAAGCGCTCATATCTGTAGGAACACTTGTTACAAAAAAGAGCCCATTGGACTAATCATCAAGGAATTAACAAAAGAAACAAGACCTGGTAAGTTCTGAAAAATACACGTGCCATCAAGTTGCAGGAAGTCAGGATTTTCATTTTTGAAATTATGCGCAGGGGAAAAGAAGATGCTGGGTTGTGAAACTTTCGACTGCTCCGCAGATGCAATTTATATGTGTGTGTGACCTTGTGTGTGTGTGTGTGTGTGTGTGTGTGTGTGTGTGTGTGTGTGTGTGTGCTTGTGTGTGTGACTTGTGTCTTGACTCTTTGTCTTCTGCTCTCTCTCTCTCTCTCTCTCTCTCTGTCTCTCTCTGTGTCTCTGTCTGTGTGTGTGTGTGTGTGTGTGTGGTGTGTGTGTGTGTGTGTGTGTGTGTGTGTGTGTCTCTGTCCCTGTCTCTCTCTGCCTCTCTCTCTGTCTCCTGTTACATTAGTAAATGACCAAAGAACAAGAAATGCCTTCCAAAGTTATTTATGAAACAGAATTCAATTAAAATTAGAAACAAATTCTTATTCTAATAGAATTGCTCCTAGTTGGAACAAATTGACATAAACAACTAAAAGTAAAAGTGCAAAAATGTTAATCTTTTCACAGACCTTCTGGAAAGGGAAAAAGAAATCATGGACAAAAAATTTGAATATGACGAGTGATGATTATCACTAAATTTGAATTACAAACACAATCTATGTCTTAGAAAGAAAAAAACCCTTAAAAGTTCCAAGGAAGCAACAAAATAATAACATAAACACAACTGAGAAGAAAATCATCGACAAGAGAAAAGACTAGGGCATCTAGAAAAGACATGAGGCTTACTTAGCCCTAAATTCAAGTGCAAGTTCAGATGACTAACAGTCACAAAAATGTGTACAACAAGCCGAATGGGTGGGACCTGACTTAGTATAAAAGTTTAAAAGCACATCTATACTATTCAACTTCAACAACACAGATATGAAAATAAAAACATTGAAAAAAATAGTGAAGTGGGTTGCTAAAACGGGACAGTATAAACACAAATTGGGCTTGAGCACTCACCCATAGGACTAGAAATGAACTGACAAATACAACAAGACATCTGTTTAAATCAACTTTGTATAAAATGTGCATTAAAAACATGCCTCTTAGTCTTAAACACGGCATTTACTCTTCTACCAAAAGAAAAGCGAGAGTCAGGCCTGTCGGTTCAAGGCACTACAATGTGAAGAGGTAACATCAACCCAGAGCACTTTCAGACAGGCTGAAAAGAGTTGAATATCCAGTTAGATATTGGGCAAGTATTTCATGATCCGACATTGACCGAAGATAACACTTTGTTTACATGTACAAAATAATTCAGTGTGTAAGCCTCGGCCTGACTTATGATTATCGCGTCTTGAAGATGTACTGATGGAGACTAGACTGGGATAGCTTGAAATACAAGCTTTAAACACAAACTGGGCTTGAGCACTCTCCCATATGACTAGAAATGAACTGACAAACACAACATTATTACATTTTGCTTAACGTCCCATTAACTGCGAAACAGCATCTCAAGACGTCCCACACTGTCCACAAAAACTTGTATGAAGTGCATTGAAGTTCATAGGAAGTGTCTCTGGATGTGCGGAAATCTTGGTACTCTAATCTTGACCATGGCCGATAGGTCTTGGCTTGTGTGTGTTTAGCCTTCCCTATTTTTGTTCAGCCTAAAGGTGAGTGCGCATTTTGTTCACTATGTCGAAGTTGCTAATGATTCTTCGTCGAGAACTCCTCAAATTCCGGATCCTGTTCCCCACTCTCGATAACCATTCAAACCGGTACCGTACTCGATTCGCAAAAGAAATCTTTTGTGTACCAAAAGACCAAACCATCTGGTCACAGTCAATAAGCTGTCTTGGCATTTCTCTTCCTCTTCCTCTGCCTGGCTTCTTTCCACCTGCAACTCCTGGACAAATCACTGTCGTCTGTCCATCAGTTGAAGTGACCAGTCTACAATTGTTCTTCAGGATAGCCTGCAGGAAACGATGGAAGTGTTGTCGTCGTTGCTCTGTGGTTTTGTTATTCCAGATGGCAATGGGAACAGCAAAGTGTCTAAAGCTCTCTGTCAGCCTGTAGTTTCCTGTCCAACCAAACTCATCTCCAAGTCCTTGTATTGCCCTTTAACAACTTCATAAAGTGTGTCCACCAGGTCTGTCAGTGGCTGTGGTTTCCAGTTGACTGCGTGTTTCAGGACTCGTTCAAACTTTCACAGTTGTTGTTTGTCCATGTTGTCAGGCCGGAGGTAGATGTCTTCAACTGAGTGTTCAGGTTTTCATGCAAAAGTGGCACAATCCGGTCCTGAAAGTATCGATCAAAGCCAATGCCTGTCACGTCATAGATCTTCTTGGTCTCACCCAGTCGGTATGCAAACACAATGTCGTCAGCAGCCCCAGTTATTCCGTCCTTGGCGAATACAGAGTTCACGATCCGAGACCTGTCCCTGTCATTCACACCAACTTTATCCTTCAGGTAATCAATGCAGTTCTTTCTCAAATGCCGAGAGCACACAAGCGTTGGCGAGTCTGGGAAGGCTGTCTTCATAGCCTTCCTCATGGCTTGCTCATCGTCGGAGCCGATGATTGGTGATGAAGGAGCATCGTTGAGCTTTCCAGCCAGATGAGAAAAAAAAGGCACAGTATGATGTGTAGTCTGAGTTGCCATGTACAAACATGGGGCCAGGGAAGATCGGGTGGTCGTTGGTGTCATATCGGGTCACTGCCAAGTTCTTGAAGGCAGCACAAGTCACATGCACATCTCCAATGTGGAAGTCTTGTCAAATCCCAAAACTGTTGTCGCTGCAATAGGTCCAGAACAGCAGGAGCGCTTAATGTCTATCATTTGTTCTTCTGTGTACAAGATGATAGAAGGCACCTTGCCCTTAGACATGGACTAACCACTGTACAAATGGGTGACTTTGCACCATGGTCTCAACTGTCTGTACATGGTCAGCAAAGTTGGCCCGGTTTCCTGTAGCCGACTGTTCCTTTTTCTGACGGTATCTGGCATTCTTCACCTGAGTGTAGGACCTTGGAGCACTGAATACATCATCACTGTTCAAAATCAGTTTCCTATACACTTGACTGGGGGCATTGTCCCTTGCCTCTTCCTTCATCCGATCCATTGCAGCGGGTGGCATCCGAATATAATCCTTCGGTGCAGTACTCTTTGTATTTCCATGGGGAGCTCGGCCTGGAAATGAGCCCACATACTCTGCTACTGCTGTCATGTCACTGTCAGTGCCATCGGGTTTTTCTATCCAAGAAATCCTCCGCTTGTAGTCTTCGGAGACAGTGTGAACAGCATATGCTCTGTGGACTACGATGATGAGCTCAGGTGGAGGCTGCTGCTGTAGGACAGTGAACACTTGTTTGCTTTTGCCATCCACATCTGTCTCTTCATGAGTCCATACTGTCCCTGTCTATGTGTCAGTTCAGTCAGTTCGCCACGCAGCACGTACGATTTGTTAGTGGCACCAGTCTTCCAGGCACCACAATCATCCCAGAAGCGACTTGGTTGACCATTGCGTCGGCGTTTCATATTGTCACTGTTGTCAAAGAAGAAATATTTATTCTGCTTCAGTCCAATAGGTATCAGCTGCGACTTCTCTTTTATATCAGCGTTGATGTTCAACACTAAATCTGACATGCTTAGGAACCTCCAGGAATGGGCAAGTCATATCCTCCACTGGCAATAGGATAGTCGGTATCCATGCTGATATGTGCGAATGCACTGCCACTGCCAGCTGGTGATGGCGACTTATGGGACTGTGGACCACTCGGCACGTTGACACCGTCCGTGAACCGTTTGCTGTCTCGAATGGGGACATTGTCACGTCGTGACTCCATCCTATCCATGGCAGCAGACGGGAAAGATCCCACATACTCCGCTACTGCGGTTGTGTCACTGTCAGCGTCATCCTGGTTTTTTTTTCTATCCAAGAAATCCTCCGCTTGTAGTCTTCGGAGACGGTGTGAACAGCATATGCTCTGTGGACTACGATGATGAGCTCAGGTGGAGGCTGCTTGCTTAGGA
>CM031602.1:92023894-92042372 GCA_018398815.1 Conus ventricosus | reverse complement strand
TGGGAACCAAGAAGATCTGACGTGACAGGCATTGGCTTTGATCGATACTTTCAGGACGGATTGTGCCACTTTTGCATGAAAACCTGAACACTCAGTTGAAGACATCTACCTCCGGCCTGACAACATGGACAAACAACAACTGTGAAAGTTTGAAGGAGTCCTGAAACACGCAGTCAACTGGAAACCACAGCCACTGACAGACCTGGTGGACACACTTTATGAAGTTGTTAAAGGGCAATACAAGGACTTGGAGATGAGTTTGGTTGGACAGGGAAACTACAGGCTGACAGAGAACTTTAGACACTTTGCTGTTCCATTGCCATCTGGAATAACAAAACCACAGAGCAACGACGACAACACTTCATCGTTTCCTGCAGGCTATCCTGAAGAACAATTCTAGACTGGTCACTTCAACTGATGGACAGACGACAGTGATTGGTCCAGGAGTTGCAGGTGGAAAGAAGCCAGGGCAGAGGAAGAGGAAGAGAAATGCCAAGACAGCTTATTGACTGTGACCAGATGGTTTGGTCTTGTACACAAGAAGTTTCTTTTCCGAATCGAGTACGGTACGGTTTGAATGGTTATCGAGAGTGGGGAACAGAATCCGGAATTTGAGGAGTTCTCGACGAAGAATCATTAGCAGACTTCGACATAGTGACAAAATGCGCACTCACCTTTAGGCTGAACAAAAATAGGGAAGGCTAAACACACACAAGCCAAGACCTATCGGCCATGGTCAAGATTAGAGTACCAAGATTTCCGCACATCCAGAGACATTCCTATGAACTTCAATGCACTTCATACAAGTTTTTGTGGACAGTGTGGGACGTCTTGAGATGCTGTTCGCAGTTAATGGGACGTTAAGCAAAATGTAATAATGTTTGTGTTTGTCAGTTCATTTCTAGTCATATGGGAGAGTGCTCAAGCCCAGTTTGTGTTTAAAGCTTGTATTTATAGCTATCCCAGTCTAGTCTCCATCAGTACATCTTCAAGACGCGATAATCATAGTCAGGCCGAGGCTTACACACTGAATTATTTTGTACATGTAAACAAAGTGTTATCTTCGGTCAATGTCAGATCATGAAATACTTTGCCCAATATCTAACTGGATATTCAACTCTTTTCAGCCTGTCTGAAAGTGCTCTGGGTTGATGCTATCTCTTCACATTGTAGTGCCTTGAACCGACAGGCCTGACTCTCGCTTTTCTTTTTGTAGGAAGAGTAAATGCCGTGTTTAAGACTAAGAGGCATGTTTTTAATGCACATTTTATACAAAGTTGATTTAAACAGATGTCTTGTTGTATTTGTCAGTTCATTTCTAGTCCTATGGGTGAGTGCTCAAGCCCAATTTGTGTTTATACTGTCCCGTTTTAGCAACCTACTTCACTATTTTTTTCATGTTTTTATTTTCATATCTGTGTTGTTGAAGTTGAATAGCCTATAGATGTGCTTTTAAACTTTTATACTAAGTCAGGTCCCACCCATTTCGGCTTGTTGTACACATTTTTGTGACTGTTACATCTGAACTTGCACTTGAATTTAGGGCTAAGTAAGCCTCATGTCTTTTTTAGATGCCCTAGTCTTTTCTCTTGTCGATGATTTTCTTCTCAGTTGTGTTTATGTTATTATTTTGTTGCTTCCTTGGAGCTTTTAAGGGTTTGTTTTCTTTCTAAGACATGGATTGTGTTTGTAATTCAAATTTAGTGATAATCATCACTCATCATATTCAAATTTGTTTGTCCATGATTTCTTTTTCCCTTTCCAGAAGGTCTGTGAAAAGATTAACATTTTTTGCACTTTTACTTTTAGTTGTTTATGTCAATTTGTTCCAACTAGGAGCAATTTCTATTAGAATAAGAATTTGTTTCTAATTTTTATTGAATTCTGTTTATAAATAACTTTTGGATAGGCCTTTCTTGTTCTTTGGTCATTTACTAATGTAAAACAGGAAGTAAGAGAGGAGAGGCAGAGAGAGAAAGGGACAGAGGACACACACACCACACACACACACACACACACCACACACACACACACACACACACACACACACACAGGACAGAGACACAGAGAGAGACAGAGAGAGAGAGATGAGCGAGAAGAGAGAGAGACAGAGAGAGTCAGAGAACACACACACACACAGCGGTCACCACACACACACACCACACCACACACCCACACACACACACACACCAAAGGTCACACACACTATAAATTGCATACTGCGAGCAGTCTCGAAAGTTTCACAACCCAGAGCATCTTCTTTTCCCCTGCGCATATTTCAAAAATGAAAAATCCTGACTTCCTGCAACTTGATGGCACGTGTATTTTTCAGAACTTACCAGGTCTTGTTTCTTTTGTTAATTCCTGATGATTAGTCCAATGGGGTCTCTTTTTTGTAAAAGTGTTCCTACAGATATGAGCGCTTAACATTTTGTTATACCAGATATCTGTATCCTTTATGTTTTTAATTAATGCTTTGGGCTAATGTTAATTGTAAAGAATTTAGTATGGATCACTATGAGGAAATTGTTATTTAAAGAAAACGTGGAATTCTTGTATTAAGGAAAAATAAAAAAGTACAATTTATATAAAAGATTTTTGATCACACAAGACGGTATAGATTACCAAATTATATTAAAGTTAGGAATGAATGTTCTAGAGAGGTGAGAAAAGCGAAAGAGGCTATGAGATTAAAATTGCAAAAAAATTAGTAAGAGATCCCAAATGCTTCTGGAAATAGGTCCGCTCCCGAAAATTGATGTTCAACTCTTCAATTAGTCCCCTGAGGAAAGAAGTTGGTATTATTGCAGTTAGTGATAATGATAAGGCTGAGGTTGCTAAAATAAATTCTTTTCTAGTGTATTCATACATGAAAATATTGGAAAATGTTCCTGAATCGACCGCCGCTCCTTTATCTGATGGAAAAAAAACTCTGTGTGTTTAGTCATTAACACCATTTGCGGTAAAAGAAAAAATTACGTTAAATTGGATGTTGCATAAAGCTTTCTGGTCCAGATGGTTTACAGCTAGAGTACTAAGGCGTATATGTGTAGAACTAGCCAGTGCCTTTGTGTGTGCTGATTCAATAAATCAATAAGTGAAGGAGTTGGTAACCCAGTGGTTGGAAGTTTGCAACTGTAATGCTATATTTAAATAAAGGCACCGGTCTGACCAGAAATTATGCCCTGTAAGTTTGACTTTTTCCTTTGTAAAGTGCTTGAATCATTTGTGGTGAGATGCAATAGTAAACCATAGGAATGATTTTTCCTTATATCAGTTGCCAACATGGATTTAGACAGGGTAAATCTTTTATGGGGGGGGGGGTTGAAACACATCTTTTAGAAGCAGCCCCCTACCCCCCCCCCCCACCCCCTCCCCCCCCAGAAGATTTTACAAATATGATTCGATGATGGGCTTGCTTTGACGTATTTAATTGGATTATAGGAAAGCTTTTGACTCGTGCCCACTCCGACTGTTAAAAAAATTAGAAGGTTATGGGTATAAATGGGAATATATACACTGGATTAAATGGTATTCTTTCTTAATCGACTACAAAGGGGGAAAGTTGGAAATAATTATTCTTCAAATATGATGTTGTAAGCGGTGTATCGCCAGGGAAGTATTCTTGAGACCTATTCTGTCACAGTTTTTTATAAATGGATCTGCAGAATGTGTAATTAGTTCTTGTAAAATATTTGCAGATGATACGATAATATATGATTCTGTAAGTAACCATCTTAAATTACAAGATGATATGATAAATCTAATTAAGTGGAGTGAAACATGGATTTATATTTTTAATCAGTAAATGCAAGGTTATCATTTATGGAAAAAAAATAATCGGAGTATAATATACTATGAGTATAATGATGCTGTCTCAGATGTTGATTCCGTTCAGGAAGAAAAGATCTTGGTGTAATGTTTGATAGCAGTCTGAAATTTGACAAGCCCACTAAAACAGTGTAATGATTGAAAGCAATAAATGCTCGCATAATCAGACGGTCTTTTCATATTTGGATACTGAAGTTTTTACATTACTATAATAAGGCATTAGATTAGACCGCAACTGGAGTTATGGAAATGTGATATGGCGGCCCTTATTTAAAAAGGCAATCAGCAAGTATGAGAAAGTAGAAAAAGAGCCACCTTGTTAATTAAGGGAATTCAAATATGTTAGTTATGCAGCTAGATTGGCGAGGTGACATTTACCATCGTTAAAGTTCAGACGAATAAGGGGAGACTTGATTGAGACTTACAACGCTATTTAACGGACTTAACAGTACAAATTTTTAACACTTTTTTCAACTACACTTAATCAAATTACAAGGAAATTCTGATAACCAACATCCAAATTAAATATTGTCGCACTTACTATTAGAACATTGTCATTTAGTAACAGAGTGGCAACGTATTGGAACAAACTACCTGCACACATTAAAAAGCAAAAGATTTGAATTCTTTTAAAAATCTTCTGGATTACTAACGCTGAGTTAAATATGTTAAAATTTCAATTTCTTTGATAGAAAAACAAAGTAATACAATAGATTAAAAATATATCATGAGCATATGCATGCATTAGCAACAATGTTTTGAAATAAGATGATTGGGACACAAAAAGCTGTGAGGCTTATCGAAGTCCCAAGTGAACTGAAAACTGAACTGAAATGAAATATGTATAGCTATTGTTCGTAACATATTATCATCCGGTTCCATCAAACACACACACGCAACCACACCCACACATGCACAACACACACACACACACGCACACACACACACGCACACGACGCATGCACGCACGCATGCTTACACCACGGTTTTCCCTAACTCTGTCTAAAATCACTTTATGTGATATAGACGTTAAATTGAAGAGCGAACGAACGAACACACACCCCCGATAATTGGTGATCATGCGGTGATATTAAGCGATATGCGGTTGGATATAAGCGATGTGCGGTGATATTAAGCGATGGATGTTCGGTGATATTTAGCACTGTGCGGTGATAATTTAGCGATGTGCGGTGATATTTAGCGGCGATATTTAGTGATAAGCGGCGATATTTAGTGTTATGCGGCGTAATTTAGAGATATGCGGTGATATTTATGATATGCGGTGATTTTAGTGTTATGCGGTAAAATAGCGGACCCTGTTGGATGACATGATTGATGCGGCTACTGCACTGGCCATCTTCATTCGTGCATGCATGCTAGATGTAGACTTACAAACACGACCGATGTGACTTTCCGTTGACAAGGTTGGCCATGAAGCAAAAGATGCAGTCCCTTCAACTTGGCAAAGAGGCCTCCCTGTTTTCCTCCACCTCGGACTCCAACTCGTACTTGACGTCGATGAAATCGAAACTTCTTTGCCTCTTTCGACGATCCATGCGAAACGGTGGACTCCCTTCCGTACAAGGAGAAAACTTCAGAACTATGCTCAAAGATTGATCCGTAACACACTCCAAGCAAAACCATAAACAAAACCTTTCGGAACATTTTGATGCCACTGAAGTGGCCTAAAAATCCTAGTAACAAAACAATAGTTTTCCGTTAACAAACTGCGGTTTATCGCAGACCTTTCCGGTCATGTGCCTTTGATCACATGCATGACGTTCGGGATCTCGAGTATCTCGTCTTACCAATTAAAAAACGTTACTTTTCTGGGTGCTGGTCCCGCACGGGAGGAACAGCGTGGGGAGATTTCTTTTCCAAAAAAAAAAAAAAAAAGGGGGGAGATCTTCAACTCGAACTATATTTCTTGTCAGTGTTAAAGATTGAGTGTGTTTTGACGAAAAAGGATTACGTCAAAAAGACGAAATTTTGTCTTTGTTTTTCATTTCTGAACTGTTTATCATTATTTATACGATTTTCTTCGTCGACATTATTACCATCATCACTAGTGTCATCATCCATTCCGGGCTTACAGAAGGTCGCAGTTTTATGTAACGTTTTCTTTGATTAATACGTTCATTTGACTTCCTTTTTCACCAGTTATACCAGTTTATTCTACAGGATCCGATATACACATCGCACCATAGGAAACTGAAAATCTGGCACACACCTCCGTGCTCAGATTACAAATAGTTACTTCGAACGCTATTCTTCTTTATTTTTGTTTATCAATATCAGCCATGTAAATGACCTGCCTCATCATTTACATAACATCAGCCAATGGGATTTCATCTTTGTTTGTTATAGGCTAGATATTTTTAGATTTACCAATGCAGTGTTGATGATGTGAAAAAGTGTTTAATTCTGTTAGTTATGATTGAGTAAAAAAATAAAAAATAAATAAATAAAATAAAATATTGAGTGAAACATTTGTCATCTCTTCACATTATATTATAGAGAGTGGAATGTTGGAGATTGAATTAGAGAAAATTTTGTGAACATTGTTCTAAATACTTTAAATCTTTGACCGTTCATGTGAGGCTTTGTTCTTGGGGAGTGGTGGGGGGGAATGGAAAAGGCAGTTTGTGAGTCAGTGCAGTTATAAAGCGTTCTGCCTGAAGAGGCCCCGAGCCCCGCCCCCGTTGGGAGATGAAAACTTGCTTGTTTCGTCTTGTCATTTGAAAGAGTGCCTATATCTATATATCATATATATATATATATATATATTTATATATATATATATATATATATGTCGATATTTATATATAAAAAGCAAGTTAAATTGATCCTCAGTACCATTCTCTCTCTCTCTCTCTCTCTCTCTCTCTCTCTCTCTCTCTCTCTCTCTATTAATATATAATTATATATAGAGAGAGAGAGAGAGAGAGTGAGAGAGAGAGAGAGAGAGAGAGCAAATCAGGGTAAGGGACATAAGTCCTAATATGCTGAAACCATTTTAATAGTAATAATAATAATAATAATAATAATGGTATTTATATGCGCAAAATCTTGATAAAATCAACTCTAAGCGCACGAAAAAAAAAATACCTCACGCTGACACACCACCACAACTGCACTTGCGTTATGGCTCTAAACACAAGAATAGAAAGGAAATAATCATGTACAAAATAAACTATTAACCCATATTTAATGCACACACACGCAAGCTGTTGGCCATATTGCTTAAACACAACTAATTTAAAAAACGAAGAAGAAACATTATGTACAAATATTGCTGTATGCACCACACACACACACACACACACAACCACACACACACACACACAGACACACACACACACACACACCACACACACACACACACACACACACACACACACACACACACACACACACAACACACACGCGCATGCGCGCGCGGCGCGCGTCATAAATCTAACCAAAACTATCGAAGTGAGGGAAATATCTATTGCATCTCGGTTCCCATGCCGAGTGAAACGGTAACAGGCGCAGTGGGAGCTAGTTGTGTAGGTCGTGGAGAGGGACTATTAGGAAGAAGAAAAAGAAATGTTAGAGCAGTCTTATAAAGGAAGAGAAAGAACAGAAAAAACTGTCGGACACGGAGTGGGAAGTTTTGTTCCAGGAAAGTGAGGCCAGAAAGAGAGAAGGCACGTGGGCCAAAGGTACTGAGTTTGGTAGTGGAATCCGGAAAGTGAGGAGGGATCAGAGGAAGACCGGAGGGTGCGTGAGGGTGTGTAGATATTGAGTAAACTGGTTAGGTCGTCGGGGCTGCATTGTTGAGGGATTGTAACAGATAGTGGCGAGTTTACAGTGATATGCGTTTCCGATGGCAGGACGCCAGTGAAGCTGTGGTCAGTCCTTTTTCTTCTTGAGTACAAGGCGTTGCGGCATTGTTTTGAATGCGTTGTAGGGTGCGAATAGAGGATTCAATGGACACAGAAAGGAGTGAGTTGCAGTATCGTACGAGACTATGAAAACAGAGGACGAGTTGACAGTTTGCCTTCCGGTTAGTAGAAAGATGTTATCTTGATCATGCTGATGCGTCGAAGGTGGTAGTAGCAAGATTTTGGCGGTTTGGGTCACAAAGTTTTGCATGGAAAGGGTAGAATCAGGGTGGGACACCCAGATTCTGGGGCGGAGTCGGAAATTGGAATGGATGTGTTTGCATAGTTGAAGAGAAAGAGAGGGGGGCAGTTGAGAGAGCTTTTGCCGTGTGCTGATCAGATTGCTTCTGTCTTGTCATTGAGTGAAGTTTGTTGTTTGGTCATCCATTTCTTAAAGTCAGAGTAAAAGTCAGATGTGCGGGAGAGTTCAAGAGGGTCCTTGTCATTGGTCGGGTGGTCACCGTTCATAAAATTTGGGTGTCGCATCGTAGAAGTGGTGTTTTAGGGAGTGGGAATTGATGATGGTAGACAGGGGAGAGGTGTAAAGCGTGAAGAGAACAGGACACGACAGATCTTGTGGACACCACAGGTCTCAGATTTGCAGGCCTAGAATGATTGCAGTTGATGAGTACAGTCTGTTTTTTGATCTGCTGAGGAGGTAGAGTTGAACAAGGGAGGGCCGTGTCAGAGATACCCAAAGATGTGCTGGTATGGTTGAGGTGCATAGTATGGTCAATGTATCTAAAGCTGCAGTCAGGTCACAGGAGAGTGACAGCGGGGAGACTCTTCAGTATCGGTTGCAATGAGGAGGTCATTGAGAATGTGGAGTCAGGGCTGTTTCAGTACTATGGAAAAACAGGCGATAAGCTGATGAAAAGGATGAGGAGATTGCTGGCGGAGAGGTGGAGAGTTCAGCTGATTGAGGACGACTTTTTCTAAGAGTTTTGGACAGGTAAGAAGAGGTTAGAGATCGGTCGGTAGTTTTTTCAGTTCGTTTGGATCAAGGTGTGTTCCTTCTCAGGAGCGGCGACAAAATGGCAGACTCAAAGAATCAGGGCAGTTCCAGTTTCAGGGAAGAGTTAATAATGTCGTTGATGAATGGGAGGAGAGTAGGAAAGACAGTCGGAGGAGAGAGAAGCTGAAGAGGATCAAGATCACTAAAATCTTCTCCCCATTAATGATTGTCTTGAGAAGTTTTCCTGTGAGACCGGGGTGAAAGTGCTGAGGGGTGGAGCCAGGAGAAGGGTGGGTCGGGCGAATAGATTTTGACAAAGTGTTGCGTCAGGTTTTCACGGAGAGGTTGTTTTTGGTGTGTGAAGTAGTAGGAATATACAGTTGGTGAGTTCTTCGTGAAGGGTGTGTTGTTGGGGAGAGTGTGAACTTTGTGTGTGTGTGCCTAAGAAGATAATTCATATCGTGAAAGAGTTCTTTAGAGGGAAGATGAGGTCACAATTTGTTTGAAAAGTGGGCTGGTTTTGGCAGATGCGATAGGGTGGATACTCGTTGTTCTTGCATTGGTGGAAGAGTTGCGGAAGGGTGAGTTTGTGCGCTCAGCTCTGCGACGGGCACGCTTAGCATGGGCAATCTCTGGAGTTAGCAGGGGGGCAGGGGGGCGATTGGGTAAAAAGACGAGTTGTAGCTGGGGGGCATAAGTGTCAAGAAATGGTGGAGAGTAGTGTTAAAGTGTTCGCGGATGTTGTGTGACTTTTCAGACATGAGACAGAGCATCAGCCGAAAAAGCAGAGAGATTGATAGATTTGAGATTACGGCGAGTCTACGGTTGTGCCTGGTACGAGTAGGAGGGGGAGATATCAAGAAAGCAGAGGAATGTGCAGAGTGGTGGGATGGCAGGGACAGAAGTTATGCTATTGATAAGAAAACTAAACTGTGCGAGAAGCTGGATTGGCGTGACACGAGAAATGCTTCCAGTCTAGTGTGTGACCTGCTTGCTGGGTTGGTTCAGAAATGTGTATTGTAGTTTGTGGCTGGACAGGGAGCTGGAGATGTGTTTGGTGTCATAGGAGTCGGGGTTATCATAGTGGGCATTCATGTTCACCGAGGATGGAGGAGGTTTCCCGGTAAGAGGCTCGTAGTGGTCGAGTAGTTGATAAAGTCAGACAGAACATGGGGATGTTGTGGAGCTTGTTTGGCAGAGCTAGGTGGAGGTCGATAGCACAGGAGAAGGTGATGGGGTGTGGGGTGGATTTGTAGGATACTTCAACGATTCGAAAGAAGGATGGGAGAGAGCGGAGGGGGGAAAAAAAGGGGGGGGGGGGGGACTTCCGTGAGCAGACAGGAAAGGGTGTAGGGACCGTCTTATAGAGAAGGCAAATACACCACTGGAGATGGGCGGGGGAAGAGGCAGCATGTAGCCGCTGGGGGTTGAGACACTTTAGACTGGTCATGACCGACTGAGTTCAGCCATGTTTAGTGAGAAACCCAGTGTCTTCTACTTGCTCATCCAAGATGAATTCAGCTATAAATCAGCTTTGCAGTCTTTACATACAGAATTGCGCATTGAACAAACACATTTTCAGTCGGTTAGGTTTACAGACAGAATGAAAAAACATGGGTGATGATGATCTCCTTTGAAACATTTGCGATTATTTTGAAGACTGGGAGACTTGGAGAAAAAAGAGGATGGAAAACTGGAGGCAAGTGAAGGGGACGTCAAGGGAACACGGAGTCTCATGATGTATGATTGAACAGAACTGGAGTGAGTGTCACAGGGGGCTGCTCGGAGATGGCGGAAGACGGTGATGGTCGGGGGCGAAGTCGGGGACGGTTAGTGGCTGGGATGAGGGCGACAGAGGGCGGTTGAGATGTTGCGCGCTGGGACAGGTCCAGTACTGCAAATTTAAGAGGACGCCATTCATTCTACTGTTGATTTGCCTTCAAGTATTAAAAGGTACCACATGTTTTGCAATTTGCAAGACGAAAGTAGACTTTGCTGTTGGCACTGGTTTATACATGCTACCTTCTGACCTCAGACTCCAGGTAGGAAACATTAATAAAAACTACAACAATGAAATCCTTGTGGCAGGCAATGAACTGAAGGTTGGACAAAACGCCATAAAATTATGAGCGGTAATATTGCAAGCAGTAAACAAACAAGATGACCCCATGAATAAGTCATTCAATCCCATGGCCCAAAGCCAAAGTCCCGTTGAAGAACACAAAAAAAATAATGACCACGAATATGAAAAGACAGCACTAAGTTGGTTGGATAACTGCCTAGGATTACTGGTCTTTATTTTACTAATCTTAACCAAAACCTATTAAGAGAACTATGTCCATAACGTGCTCGGGCCATAAAGCCAACTACTTTGCTCCGCAGTAGACAAAAGCCAGCTAACAATACCTTCCTAATCTACCTGGTAAGCGTCAAGCTTTACCAGCTACTTTATTTGTTAATAAACCCGCAAGATGAGTCAAGTTGTTTTTTACCATGATTTAATCAGGTGAGTGATGGAGGGGATGGCGATAGAGGTAATGACTTTGACTCCACCGCCGCCCCCTGTAATAGCAACACAGCTGTACTTTGCAATCCTAAGGGCCATTTATAACGCTTGCTAATGTGACTCCTTGCTCTCTAAAACAGTGTTAGTATTCGTTCTGCTGAGGTTGTATCTTCATATAAATTCTTGATAGTTTCTCTTATTCTGCTCACTTGAGTCCGTAATTCGTTCTCGGTTAGTCGACGCCGCTTCTATTTCTTATTAATCTTCCTCTTTACAGTTTATTTAGTCTTTGCGTTCTTCTTTCTATAACTTCAGGTCCTAAGTTGGCGGACTTGCCTCGCGAGTTTTTTTTCTTTTTTATACGCTATTTAGTTACTTAGTTTTCCTAAATTGTTTATTAATCTCTCGGAAGGGGTTCTTAAAGTGCGATCAAGGGTTCTAAATTTCTTATAGGGCCTTTATTTCGTGCATGGCAGGGCGATCATATATATTTTTTAATGCTGTTTTTCTTCTGAAGTGGTTTCTGCTTCTATTGTTATTTATTATTTTGTCTGCTGTGTGACTTAATCTTGAAGTTCCCATGTTTTGTATTTGGTTATCTGTTGGGAGTTCGTGTAGTGTGTTTGGAAGTTTAGCAATGCCTCCATATTAATTTTGGTTTTAGTAATGCCAGGCGGATTTCGATCTTACCCTAAATCTTTGTTCTAATTGATATCATGCCTACAAACTTTGATGAGTCTTGTTTATCGGTAAGCTGAAAACGTTTTCCTTGATTGTCTTTAAAATACAAATGGCCATCATTCATCTTTTACCAAATCATCAGGAGGCTATAAATTCCGGGAGGTTTAAGGCCTAAACTTTGGTTACAATGATCTAACCTTACTTCTGTTAATTCACGATGCAATGAGAGCGCTTGAGCGATCGCTGTATCAAAGGCTAAAAAAAACTATCAATCATGTCGTCTCCAGGGTTCAGGAAACATCATAATCTTCAATGCTTGCATGATTTTAAATATTAACTTTTTTATTTTGTTTTATAAAAATGTCACAAGCATATGGGCTCGATTCATGACCGCATAGAAGACTGAATGGCCCATTGGTGTGAAGGGCAATAGCGGCATATTACCTGCATTCAAATAATCCGTCTATATTGATTCAGAGATCAAATTCTTACTGTAACTTTCCAGACTGGGAGCGGATGAAGTGATTGTTGCAGGCTCTGCGCCGTCTTACTTTCAAAATAGAACTTGCATCAGAAAAACAGACCCAAAACAGGACAGTGTGAGAATCTGGGGCGGGCAAATCGTTAAGAAAAATCTATAAAACTTGAGGGGCAAGAAATATTTTCTTTACATAATGCAGACATATTTTTAATCTATTCTGATCTATGGCTAACCGGGGAATGAAAGGGCCTGATCTGCGTTTCAGGAATCGGAAAATGAAGAAGCACTAAAACATAGAATAGGCGCCGCAGACGCTAAAGGACGGCAAAAGTTTGTAGCCGTAAGTATGCGTATTATGGAAATCGCTTTTTCATACCCTAGATTTTGAGTTGTTAAAGCTGCAAGCTCCTTACTTTTCAAGGACGCATTAAAGACAGATTGTATATGACACTAACTTTTAATGACTACCAACATTTTATTATATCTACAAGACACCGAAGCAAAGTACAGCATTTCTGACATCTCGTTTACGATTTGACATCGTTAGCCCAACCCTAAAACTTAGCGATGGCTGATCGCGCAACAATATCAGTCCAAAATTAGCAATTATTACGAAAGAGATAATTTTTCATTCTAAATATCCTAAAAGCAGGGCACGACACTATATGGAATTTAGTTCTTAGGCCGCAGCAAGATCGCTTTTAAAAGGTATTTTATTGCTTGTGTGAAGATGAAGGGGACCCTTCGAAAGACAAAAACTGAAAATTTTGTTAATCCTAAAATAACGAAAGTGCAATGTAAATTGATGAGGGTATAGTCTAACCAAATCTACGCTAGCGGGCTTAAACCTTATCAGCATTTGATGAAATAAGAAAACTGTTGGAGGCGGGAGGTGTAGAAATCCAAACAGTTGACCTTTGTGTCTAAGATCTAACATCTTCACAGTGTTATAGAATTGATCAATTACTTTTAACAACGCGAATACGGTTTATGGATTGACTTAAGAGCAACGGAGGATATCAGTACTGGAAGCGGGGGAGAGAGAAATGTTAGAGACTATTAAACTTTCAATTGATTTATTTGGGGGGGGGGATAGAGAAAAAGAGGCCGAATAAACCACTTAATGTGTATTTTGTTTGATTTTATGATGCCGCAGATGATATCAAAGATACAGATTAGAAAATATACAATCCTAAATTATTTTTTTATTTTTTAAAAAGCATGTCCTGTTCACATTTATCCAAAGAAGATGATAGCAGGCCAATTCTGCTGCAAAAGAAAATCCCTTGACATAAAAACCTTCAGATCTAACCAACATACACAATGCTACAAAAAACTAGAGCAGGACCTTTCAAAATGCAGCAAATGCCAAACGAAGGTATTCTGCTGCCTTTAATGCTGTTACCTATTGTTAATACTGGAGCATCGACTATAAGCGCTGAATCAGCAGGAAACGAGAGTAGGTCTCTTAGCAAACGGGCGTTAGGTGCCCCCGCAGCTTTACCTATAGGCGGTTTGTCTTTAGCTCTAGGCCTGTGTTCATTAGCTGTAGTGCTGCTAGCAAAAAAATAATAAATAAACTCCAAAAGCACACAGCTATGGTTCAACTAATAACAGCTAAACTTAGTTCGTTCAAACTGACATTAAATAAATCACTAGTTTGACTCAAAACATCACGGATGACGAATTTACGTTTACAGGCCGATTTTGATGCACTACAAAAGACAAAAGTTGATCTTCAAGCAAGAAAGGCAAGGACAACTTTTTTCTCAACAGCCAGACACCGATCAGATTAAAAAGGATTGTTCAAAAAAGTAGACGAGACATTAAACTCTGTTCTAAACAGCTCACATTAACAACGCCAAAGGGAGTTTATACTTTAGTTTATGAGTCCAAGCACAAAAAAGACCGGTGATTATGATTCGGATTAAGGACGACTTTGGGAAAAGTCGTTGTATTTTTTTTTAATTTAAAATAAATATTTTGAGTTAGAAAGAAATCAGCATGGCTCAGATATATGAAGGTACGGACGAATTGTTAGAAGCAATGCGTAAGGAAGAGATTTATCAAGAGCACTGAATGTTATTGATTATAGAAGTCATTGATCCAGCAAACGTACGGGCCAAGTTTTGTTTCATGCTATTTCTCAGTTCCACGGTAAACTAACAATAGACCCGCAGTTAAAGTAATGTTAGCTGTTTAATCGACTATATAAACAATAAATGAAGAAACTCTAGAAGTCTGGGTCTCAACTAACCAACAGACATTATACTTTCTCGTTATAGGGAACTTAACTCCCGGTTGGGCAGACGCAACTGTGACACAGTTTGATGTGGCCGTGAGAAGCCAAAATGAGAGGCTCTGGTTGGTCAGACGGGCGAAACGAAGTCATAGAGGATCAGATTAAAACATGGCTAAGGATGCGCCGATTGTAGGCAGGTCTTACATTCCACTACTCCGCATTAGTTAGCAAAGACGAAAGCAGTTATAAACATAAAGAATACAGACAACAAATGTTTCATGTGGTGTGTTCTTGCAGGCTTGCTTTACGTCCGCAAAAACGCAGAGGAGTGCGTCTAACTATCACCTTACAATCAATGATTTTAAACTTTAGCGGATTATCCCCTTTCCTGTTAGCGTGGACACAAAATTGATCAGTTGAAGACAAAACAAACCAATAATGGTTAATTGTATACACATGGGATGAGGAAACAAAATCTACTGCCTATTGAGTGTCCAAAGGTCAGGCCCACCCCACGGCCCCGCTCGCAAGAATTCATGTTGAATTAATACTGATGCTTTCGCTGGCAGGGCTTCCACATTACACATTGATACGCACAATGAGTAGACTAATGCAGAATACTTCAAAGGATGGGCATAACACGAATTCTGTAGAAAATGTTAACAAGAATTCCATCCGCTCAAGCTGCAAGCGAACATAAGAAACATTTGTATCGGCACAGTTGGACTGTTAATCAGAACTAAACTACGCCCCACCCGGATCTAAATTTAGTTTTAAGGAACTGGAAACAGTGCAACGAGACCATAATGTTGTTTACGCAGACTTCGTGTCGCTTATTGCTTCCCTTATGAAGGACCAACCCACAAAAACTTCGAAAACGTCTTAAGGAGTAATCATAAGATTTGTTCATTTGCCTTCCATTGTTGTCAGGTTCGGGATGGCGTCCATTCAGCACCAGAATTATATAGAGGACCTAATGCCTGCAAAACATTCTTAGAACGCATGCAGAAAGTGCGTAACGCTGTTCTAATAATCTAAACTTATCTGAAATCATAATGACGCCTGAAGACCAAAGAACAGTATAAATCAGCCACCATTCGTTGGCTTTGCGGTTTAGGCCTCTCATCAGACGCAGCGAATCCATACAGTAAGAGACCATGATTCACATTAGTGGAAGTTCGGGTGCAGCGCACAACAACTGCAATTTTCAACTAAAGGTTTACCAAAGACATGGAAGCGCCTATATTCTTTCATAACTGCGAGTGTTACGACTCTCACCTTATAATGAAGCAGTAACCGGCGCCTTTAGAGGTGTATGCATTGCACAGTATCAGAAAAATTTCATGTGTTTCACTTTAATAACATGTCTTTTTATGAATCTATGCAGCACAGGATGGGTTCGTTAGAGTCACTGGCCATGTCCTTAAAAGTCCTGCCCCTAACGGATGGAATATTTTTGACCCAACACGTGTTAGAAAGGGCGTTTACCTTATGAGTTACATGAACAGTTGGCCGAAAGGTTTGACGAAGAAACACTTCGCCTAAAGACGCGTTCTTTTCTAGTCTCAGAGGGAACAAGGTAACAAGTGACTCTGACAGGCCTCTGAATGGACTATCGACCTGCGCTCTGACCTCCATCCCATTCAAGTGCTTGGAAAAGCTTGTTCTGCGTCGGCTCCTGAGCAGACCAAAGCCACCAGGATCCTCTACAATTCGATACTCAGCGGAACAGAATACAGAGGACGCGATCATAAACACCTTTCTGCCCACGCGGTAATGCCAGCACCAGGAGAGCCAGTCATATGTGAGAGGCGTTTCCTTGACTTTAAAGCGCTTCAACACCATCCAGCATCACCTGATGATGTCAAGCTGATGCAGATGTCTGTGAACCACGTCTCATCAGTGGGTTGTTCAGTTTCCTCTCTGAAAGACTACAGCGGGTGTAAGATTCAAGTGCTTGTGACATTGGTCCTCTGAGTTAGAGACCAAACACAGGAGCACCTCAGGGCTGCGTACTTTCACATGCGATGTTCACACTGTACACTTGACTGCAGATGTGAAGAAAAAGGTGTGTCTCCAGGTCAAATTCTCAGACGATACTTCTCTGTCTCGGAATGATTGTTGATGGAGAGGAGGATCCTACCGGGACTCAGTGACAGGATGTCACCTTGTGTGACAACAACTACCTGTGCTGAAGTCAGCAAAACGAGGAGCTGATCGTCGACTTCAGGAGAAGAAACACCGACACTCCCATCCAGATCAAAGGCGAAGAGGTGGAGATTTTGAACACTCAAGTACCTTGGCTTCCATACTGGACAACAAAGTGGGCTTGGCAGAGAACACGGCTGCTTAGTGAAGAAAAGGGCACAGCGTCTTCACTTTTTGAAGAAGCTCAGGTCCTTCAAGGTCAACCCAGCCATCCTGCATATGTTCTACACCAGCACTGTGCAGAGTGCCATAACCTTCAACAGTCTGTGCTTCTTTGGCAGTCTGGGGAGGGGGATGTCGGCAAGCTGACCAAGCTCACTCGCACAGCGAGGGATGTGATCGGGTTGGATGTGGCCGGCCTTCCACGATCTCTACGAGACGAAAAGTGCTGGAGACGTGTGCAGGCAATCCTCGGTGACCCATCACACCCTTGCACAGTGAGCTGGACTCTCGGAGGTCGGTGAGGGACTCTGGCAGACTGCTGAGTGTCAGAGCACGGACAGACAGACTCTCCAACTCATTCCTCCCCAGTGCCATCAGACTGTACAACAGGATCCGTCCATGCACATGATGAACAGCTGAATGTCGCTAACTTTTATCTTTGCCAGTTCTTAAAACAATTTTGTGCGCATGCGCGCGCGTGCGTGCGTGCTGTGTGTGTGTGCGTGCTGTGTGTGTGAGTGTGTGTGTGTGTGTGTGTGTGTGTGTGTGTGTGTGTGTGTGTGTGTGTGTGTGTGTGCGCGCGCACGCGCGCATGTGCATGTGTGTGTGTGTGTGTGTGTGTGTGTGTGTTGTGTGTGTGTGTGTGTGTGTGTGTGCGCGCGCACGCGTGTGTGTGGTTGTGTTTAAATCGTATGTATCGAGGGATGCCTGGTCTTAAATAATCATATTTATTATTTCAATCTTATTAAACTGAATATATTTAGATAGAGATGTTGCTTGCTTTTAATGATGATGATGATGCTCACTTTTAAAATTTTAGGTTGCATGTTTTAAAGAGAGTGGTGTGTACTGTAGCTGCGCACGCACATATATTTGTACGTGTGTGTGTGTGTGTGTGTGTGTGTGTGTGTGCGTGTGTGTGTGTGTGTGTGTGTGTGTGTGTGTGTGTGTGTGTGTGTGTGTGTGTATGAGATGTGTTGTGTGGGGGGGGGGGGGGGGGGGGGGGGGGGGGGGGGGAAGGGGGGGAGAGTGTTTGTGCTTGCATGAAGATATTTTACTGATGAGATTGATTTACTATGGATTCTTACACAGGCATTTTTACGCCTTTTGTGTGTGTGTGGTGTGTGTGTGAGTGTGTGTGTGTGTGTGTGTGTGTGTGTGGTGTGTGTGATGTGTGTGTGTGTGTGTGTTGTCCTGGTATATGGCAGCTGTGTCTGTCGAAATGAATTTTCCATCTCTTGGACAAATAAAATTGTTATCCTGTTATCCTGTTATCCAGCATGCCCAAGATGCGTGGCAGAAGTTAAGTGTAAACGATGAGACTATCATGATGCAACTTGATGGCTGATACATGTTTGTTACGGACGCTTTGAAAATTATAGGAAGACGTATAACATTATAGCCTGGATCCGCGCATTACATTTCTGCGCCGGGATGAGCTGGGACGCTTTTAAAGTTTACTGGAGTACAATTGATTTATGTCTGA
>CM031602.1:91965444-92022894 GCA_018398815.1 Conus ventricosus | reverse complement strand
CGAATAATCCAAATTTTCTAACACCCGAGTTATGGTAAAAGAATTAATGCTGTACTTTGCTTGGGTGTCTGTAGATATAATAACTGTTTGTAGTCATTAAAAGTTAGTTCATATGACAATCTGTCTTTTAATGCTCCTTGAAAGTATGGAGCATGCGCTTTAAACAACTCAAAATCTAGGTATGAAAAAGCGATTTCCATACGCATAACTTTGGGCCCTACAAAACCTTTCCCCGCCCTTTAAAGCGTCCTGCGGCGCCTATTCTATGTTTTAGTGCTTCTTCATTTTCGATTCCTTGAAACGCAAGAATCAGCCCTTTCATTCCCGTTCCCATAGATCAGAATAGATTAAAAATATGTCTGCATTATGTAAAGAAATATTTCTTGCCCCTCAATTTTATAGAAATTTTTAACGATTGCCCGCCCCAGATTCTGCACAACTGTCCTGTTTGGGTCTGTTCTGATGCAATTCTATTTTGAAAGTAAGACGCGCAGAGCCTGCACAATCACTTCATCCGCTCCCAGGTCTGAAATTTAACAGTAAGATTTTGATCTGAATAAATGTAAAACGGATTTTTTGGAACAGTAATATTCCGCTTATTTCCTTCACACCAAAAGGGGCTCTTTCAGTCTTCTATGCGGGTCAAGAATCGAGCCATATGCTTGTACATTTTTTATAAAACAAAATAAAAAAGTTAATTATTTAAAAACATGGCAGCATGAAATTATGATGTTCCTGACCCTGGAAACGACATGAGTGAAATGACCCTTTGAATACAGCATCGCTCAGGGGCTCTCATTGCATCGTGAATTAACAAAAAGTAAGGTTAGATCATTGTACCAAAGTTTGGGCCTTAAACCTCCCGAATTTATAGCCCCTGATGATTTTGTAAAAGATGATGATGGCCATTTGTTTTTTTAAAGACAATCAAGGAAAACGTTTTCAGCTTACAGATAAACAAGACTCATCAAAGTTTGTAGGCATGAATACAATTAGACAAAGACTTGGGGTGGAAGATCGAAATCGCCTTGGCATTACTAAACCAAAATTAGATATGGAGGCAGTTGCTAAACTTCAAAACACACTACAAGAACTCCCCAACAGAAAACCCAAATACAAAAAAATGGAACTTCAAGATTTAAAAGTCAAACAGCGACAAAATAATAAATAAAATAGAACAAAAACCACTTCAAAAGAAGAAACAGCATTAAAAACTATATATGAACCCGCTGCCCATGCAAGAAATAAAGGCGCCTATAAGAGAATTAGAAGCCCTTGATCGCACTTTAAAAACCCTTTCCGAGGGGGAATTAATAAACAATTTAGCAAAACTAAGTAAACTAAATGAGCGTATAAAAAAAGAAAAAAAAAACTCGCTGAGGCTAAGGCGCCAACTTAGGCCCTAAAGTTATAGAAAAAATAACGCAAAGACTAAATAAACTAAAGAGGAAGGATTAATAAGAATAGAACGGCGCCCTACAACCGAGAACAATTACGACTCAAGTGAGCAGAATAAGAAAACTATCCAAAGAATTTTATATGAAGAAACAACGCTAGCAAACGAATACGAACACTGTTTAGAGAGCAAGGATCACTTTTAGCAAGCGTTTATAACGGCCTAGGATTTGCAAAAGTACACTGGTGTTGGCTATTACAGGCGGCGGTGGAGGTCAAAGTTCATTACCTCCATCGCCATCCCCTCCATCCCCAAACCTGATAAATCATGGTAAAAAACAACTTTGACCATCTTGCGGTTTATTAAAAAAAATTAGCTGGTAAAGCCTTGGACGCTTTACCGGGTATATTAGGGGGTATTGTTAGCTGGCTTTTGTCTACTGCGAGCAAGTAGTTGGTTTTAAATGGCCGAGCACTTATGGACATTAGTTCTCTTAATAGTTGGGTTAATATTTATTAAAAAAAGACCGAGTAATCCTAGGCCATTTAAACCAACAACTAGTGCTGTCTTTCATATTCGTGTCAAATTTTTGTGTTCTCAACGCTTTGGCTTGCCATGGGGATTGAATGACTTATTTTTGGGGGGGTCATCTTGTTTGTTTACTGCTTGCAATATTACCGGCTCAGAATTTATGGCGTTTTGTCCAACCTTCTGTTCATTGCCTGCCACAAGGTTTCATTGTTGTAGTTATTTTTGGGTTCCTACCTGGAGTCTGAGGTCAGAAGGTAGCATGTATAAACCTTGCCAACGCAAAGTCTACTTTCGATCTTGCAAATTGCAAAACAGTTGGTACCTTTTTAATACTTAAAGGCAAATCAACAGTAGAATTAATGGCGTCCTCAAAATTGCCAAGTACGGACCTGTCCCAGCGGCGCTACTTCACAACCGCCTCTGCCCGCCTCATCCTCACCACTACCGTCCCCGATTTCGCCCCGACCATCACCGTCCTTCGCCATCTCCGTGCAGCCCCTGTGACACTCACTCCTGTCTGTTCAATCATCATCATGTGACTCCGTGTTCCCTGACTCCCCTTCACTGCCTCATTTTCATCCTTTTTTTTCTCCAAGTCTCCCAGTCTTCAAAACCCTCCAAATGTTTCAAGAACATCATCACCCATGTTTCATTGCTGTTAAACCTAACAGACTGAAAATGTGTTTTGTTCAATGCTCAATCTGTATGAAAAAGACGGCAAAGCTGATGTTATAGCTGATTTCATCTTGGATGAGCAAGTAACACTGGTTTCTCACTTAAACATGGCTGAACCTCATCGGTCATGAACCAGTCGAAAAGTGTCTCACCCCCCCAGCGGCTACATGCTTGCCTCTTTCCCCCCCCATCTCCAGGGGGTGGTATTGCCATTCTCTATAAGGACCCCCTCCACCCTTTCCTGTCTTTCTCACGTCTCTCCCTCTTCCCACCTTCTTTCGAATACGTTGAAAACCCCTACCAATCCACCCCACACCCCATCACCTTCTCCTGTTCTATCGCCCTCCACCTAGCTCTGCCAACAAGCTCACCACATCCATGTTCTGTCTGACTTTGATCAACTACTCGACCACTACAGCCTCTTACCGGGAAACCTCCTCATCCTCGGTGACATGAATGCCCACTATGACAACCCCGACTCCTATGACACCAAACACATCCCCACTCCCTGTCCACCACAACATGACAATACACATTTCTGAACCAACCAGCAAGCAGGTAAACACACTAGACTGGATCTTTTTCCTCGTGATCACGCCAATCCAGTTCTCGCAACTGTTTATTTCTTTCAAGTAGCATAACTTCTGCCCTGCCATCCCCACCACTCTGCAATTCTCTGCTTCTAGATATCTCCCCTCCTACTCGTCCCAGGCACACCGTAACTCGCCGTAATCTCAAATCTATCAATCTCTCTGCTTTTTCGTCTGATTTTCCTGTCTCATGTCTGAAAAGTCACACAACCTCGCTGAACACTTTAAACAAAACTCTCCACCATTTCCTTGACACTTATGCCCCAGCTACAACTCGTCTTTACCCAATCGCCCCCCTGCCCCCCGGCTAACTCCAGAGATTGCCCATGCTAAGCGTGCCCGTCGCAGAGCTGAGCGCCAAACTCACCCTTCAAGCAACTCTTCAACAATGCAAGAACACGAGTATCCACCCTTATGCATCTGCCAAAACCAGCCACTTTCAAACAAAATTGTGACCTCATCTTCCTCTAAAGAACTCTTCACGACTATGAATTATCTTTTTAGCACACACACACAAAGTTCACCTCTCCCAACAACCCCCCCTCACGAAGAACTCCCAACTGTATATTCCAACTACTTTCCCCACCAAATACAACCTCTCCGTGAAAACTTGACGCAACACTTTGTCAAATCTATTCACCCGACCACCCCTTCTCTGGCTCACCCCTCAGCACTTTCACCCCGGTCTCACAGGAAGAACTTCTCAATACAATCAATCCATGTCTCTCAAAACGTGTAAAACTTGATCCGCTCCAGCTTCTCTCTACTCCGACTGTCTTCCTACTCTCCTCCCATTCATCACGGACATTATTAACTCTTCCCGGGAAACGGGAACTGTCCCTGATTCTTTTGAGTCTGCCATTGTTCGCCCTCTCCTAAGAACACAACCTTGATCCAAACGAACTGAAAAAACTACCGACCTATCTCTAACCTCTCTTTCCTGCAAAACTCTTAGAAAAGTCGTCCTCAATCAGCTGAACTCTCACCTCTCCGCCAGCAATCTCCTCAATCCTTTTCAGTCAGCTTATGGGCCAGTTCCATAGTACTGAAACAGCCCTGCTCCACATTCTCAATGACCTCCCATTGCAACCGATACTGGAAGAGTCTCTCTTGTCACTCTCCTTGACCTGACTGCACTTTTGATACCATTGACCATACTATTCTCCTCACCAGACCCCAGCACACTTTTTGGTATCTCTGACACGGCCCCCCTTGGTTCACCTCTTACCTCTCAGACAAAAAAACAGACGGGTACTCATCAACTGCATTCATTCTGGGCCTGCCAAATCTGACCTGGGTTTTCCACAAGGATCTGTCCTTGGCCCTGTTCTCTCACTCTTTACACCTCTCCCCTGTCTACCATCATCAAATCCCACTCCCTTAAAACACCACTTCTACGATGATGACACCCAAATTTATGACAGTGACTCCCCCGACAATGTACAGACCCTCTTGCTCGCACATCTGACTGTTTACCCCTGACGTTAAGAACTGGATGACAAACAACAAACTTCACTCAATGACAAGACAGAAGCAATTCGATCAGCACACGTCAAAAGCTCTCTCACTCCCCCCCCTCTCTTTCTCTTCAACTATGCAACAAAATTCCATTCCAATTCCGACTCCGCCCAAATCTGGGTGTCCACCTTGATTCTACCCTTTCCATGCAAAACTTTGTGACCCAAACCGCCAAATCTTGCTACTACCACCTTCGTCGCATCAGCCTGATCAGAAAACAACTTTCTACCGAAGCAACTGTCAAACTGTCCTCTTTCATTATGTCTCGATCGACTACTGCAACTCACTCCTTTCTGGTGTCATTGAATCCTCTATTCGCACCCTACAACGCATTCAAAACAATGCCGCACGCCTTGTACTCAAGAAGAAAAAGACTGACCACAGCTTCACTGGCTTCCTGCATCGAAACGCATACACTGTAAACTCGACACTATCTGTTACAAGTCCCCAACAATGCGGGCCCCTGACTACCTAACCATTTACTCAATATCTACACACCCTCACGCACCCTCCGGTCTTCCTCTGATCCTCTCATTTTTCCGGATTCCACGTACCAAACTCAGTACCTTTGGCCCACGTGCCTTCTCTCTTTCTGGCCCACTTTCCTGGAACAAACTTTCCACTCCGTGTCCGTTCAGCTGTACTTTCTCTTCCTTTTAAGACTGCTCTAACTTTTCTTTTCTTTTCTAATAGTCCTCCCCAAACGACTACACAACTACTCCCACTGCAGCCTCCCTCTCGGCATGGAAACCTGAGATGCATTATATTTCCCTCTCTTTCCCGATAGTTTTGGTAGATTTATGACGCGCGCGCGGCGCCGCGCGGGTGTTTGTGTGTGTGTGTGTGTGGTGTGTGGTGTGTGTGGTGTGTGTGTGTGGTGTGAGGTGGTGTGTGTCTGTGTGTGTGTGTGTGTGTGTGTGTTTGTGTTTGGTGGTGCACAGCATATTTGTACATAATGTTTCTTCTTTTAAATAGTTGTGTTTGAGCAATATGGCCAACAGCGTGTGCGTGTGTGTGCTTTAATAGGGGTTTAAATTTTATTTTGTACATGATTTTCCTTTCTATTCTTTGTTTAGAGCCTAACGCAAGTGCAGTTGTGTGTGGTGTGTCTGCGTGAGGTTTTTTTTTTCGTGCGCTTAGAGGTTGATTTTAAGATTTTGCGCAATAAAATCCATTATTATTATTATTATTATTATTATTTTAAATGGTTTCAGCAAATAGACGTATGCCCCAAACCCTGATTCTCTCTCTCTCTCTTCTCATCTCTCTCTTCTCTCTTCCTTCTCTATATATAATAATATATATATAATATATAGAGAGAGAGAGAGAGAGAGAAGAGAGAGAAGAGAGAGAGGAAAAGGTACTGAGATCAGATTTTAACTTCTTTTAATATATATATATAGATATATATATATAAGTATATAATATATTATATAATATATATATTATATATATAGACACTCTTTCAAATGACAAGACGAAACAAGCAAGTTTTCATCTCCCACGTTTCGGCACTTGCCTTCTTCAGGCACGCTTTATTACTGCACTGACTCACAAACAATGCCTTTTCCCCACCACTCCCCAAGAACAAAGCTCACATGACGGTCAAGATTTTAAAGTATTTAGAACAATGTTCACAAAATTTTCTCAAATTCAAATCCCACATTCTCTCTCTAATATATATATTGAAGAGATGACAATGTTTCACTCAATTTTATTTTTATTTATTTATTTTTTTTTTTTTTTACTCAATCATAACTAACAGAATTAACACTTTTTCATCATCAACACTGCATTGGTAGAATCTATAAAATAGCTAGCCTATAAAAAAACAAAGATGAGAATCCCATTGGCTGATGTTATGTAAATGATGAGGCAGGTCATTTACATGGCTGATATTGATAAAACAAAAATAAAAAAAGGGAATAGCGTTCGAAGTAACAATTTGTAATCTGAGCGGAGGTGTGTGCAGATTTCATTTCCAATGGTGCGATGTGTAAATCGATCCTGTAAAATTACGGGTATAACTGGTGAAAGGAAGTCAAAATGAATTTATTAATCAAAGAAACGTTACATAATTCTGCGACCTCGTACCCCGGGAATGATATGACAATAGTGAGGGATGGAAATAATGCCCACAAAGAAAATCGTATAAATAATGATAAACAGTTCAGAAATGAAAAACAAAGACAAAATTTCGTTTTTTGGGACGTAATCTTTTTCCGTCAAAACACACTCAATTTTTAACACTGACAAGAAAAAGTGTCGAGTTGAAGATCTCTTGGAAAAGAATCTCCCCACCTGTTCCTCCCAGCACCAGAAATAGTAACGTTTTTTAATTGGTAGACGAGATACTCGAGATCCCGAACGTCATGTCATGTGATCAAAGGCACATGACCGGAAAGGTGCTGCGATAAACCGCAGTTTGTTAACGGAAAACTATTGTTTTGTTACGTAGATTTTAGCTACTTCATGCATCAAAATGTTCCGAAAGGTTTTTGTTTAGGGTTTTGCTTGGAGTGTGTTACGGACAATTTTTGAGCTAGTCGAAGTTTTCTCCTTTAACGGAAGGGATCCACCGTTTCGCAATGGATCTTCAAAAGAGCAAAGAAGTTCGATTTCAATCGACGTCACGTACGAGGTTGGAGTCCGAGGTGGATGGAAACAGGGAGGCCTTCTTGCCAAGTTGAAGACTGCTCTTTGCTTCATGGCCAACCTGTCAAGGGAAAAGTCACTTCTGTCGTTGTTTGTAAGTCTACATCTAGCATGCATGCACGGATGAAAAATTGGCCAGGCAGTAGCCGCATCAATAAATGTCATCAGACAGGGGTCCGGCTTTTTACCGCATATCACTAAATATCACCGCATATCACTAAAATATCACCGCTTTATCACTAAATATCGCCGCATATCACTAAATATCGCCGCATACACAAATATCGCCCCCTAAATATCACCGCACATCGCTAAATATCACCGCACATCGCTAAAATCCCCGCACATCGCTTAATACACCGACATCGTTTAATATCACCGCACATCGCTTAATATCACCGCATATCACCATTATCGGGGGTGGGGTTTCGTTCGTTCGTTCTTCAATTTAACGTCTATTCACATAAAGTGATTTTAGACAGAGTTAGGGAAAAACCCGTGTGTATGCATGCGTGCGTGCATGCGTGCGGGGGCGTGTGTGTGTGTGCGGTGTGTGTGTGTGTGTGTGCATGTGTGTGTGTGTGCGTGTTTTTGTTGTTGGACCGATGAGAGATATGTTACGAACAATTAGCTATACATAGTTCAGTTCAGTTCAGTTCAGTTCACTTGGGGACTTTGATAGCCTCACAGCTTTTTGTGTCCCAATCATCTTATTTCATAAACATTGGTTGCTTAATGCATGCATATGCCAGGATATATTTTAATCTATTGTATTACTTTGTTTCTATCAATGAAATTGAAATTTTAACATATTAACTCACGTTAGTATCCAGAGATTTTTAAAGTATTCAAATCTTTTGCTTTTTAATGTGTGCAGGTAGTTTGTTCCATACGGTGCCACTCTGTTACTAAATGAAAATTTTCTAATATTAGTGCGACAATATTTAATTTGGATTTTGTTACAAATTTCTTGTAATTTGATTAGTGGTTAGTTGAAAAAAATGTGTTAAAATTTGTACTGTTAAGTCCTTTAAAAAGCTTGTAAGTCTCAATCAAGTCTCCCCTTATTCGTCTGAACTTAACGATGGTAAATGTCACCTTCGCAATCTATCTGCATAACTAACATATTTGAATTCCTTAATTACAAGGTGGCTCTTTTTCTACTTTCTCAATACTTGCTGATTTCCTTTTTAAATAAGGGCTCCATATCACATTTTCCATACTCCAGGTGCGGGCTAACTAATGCCTTATTATAGTAATGTAAAAAACTTCAGTATCCAAAATGAAAAAGACCGTCTGATTATGCCGAGCATTTTATTTGCTTTAATTTCACTGTTTAGGGGCTTGTCAAATTTAGCTGCTATCAAAACAATACACCAAGATCTTTTTCTTCCCGAAACGGAATCAACAATCTGAGACAGCATCATTATACTTCATAGTTTTATGTATACTCCGGGTTATTTTTTCCCTAAGTATAACCTTGCATTTAACTGGATTAAAAAAATAAATTCCATGTTTCACTCCACTTTAAATTTGATTATCAATATCATCTTGTAATTTAAGATGGTTACTTACAGAATCATATAATTTCGTATCATCTGCAAATATTTACATGAACTAAAATTTCACATTGGGAGGGCATTTATAAAAACTGTGAACAGAATAGGTCCAAGAAAACTTCCCTGCGGAATACCGCTACAACATCTATATTTGAAGAATAAATTTTTTCCAACTTTCACCCTTTGTAGTCGATAAAAAAGAAAAACTCTTAATCCAGTTGTATATATTCCCATTTATACCATAACCTTCTAATTTTTTTAACAATCGGTAGTGGGGCACAGAGTCAAAAGCTTTCCTAAAATCCAAGTAAATTACGTCAAAAGCAAGCCCATCATCGTCATATTTGTAAAATCTTCCATTACTTTCTAAAAATTGTGTCATACAAATTTACCCTGTCTAAAAACCATGTTGGCAATCTGAATATAAGGAAAAATCATTCCTATGGTTTACTATTGCATCACTCACAAATGATTCAAGCACTTTACAAAGGATACAAGTCAAACTTACAGGCGATAATTTCCTGGGTCAGACCTGGTGCCTTTTTTAAATATACAGTTACAGTTGCAAACTTCCACCACTGGGTACCCCTCCTTCACTTATTGATTTATTGAACAGCACACACAAAGGCACTGCTATTCACACATAACTCCTTTAGTACTCTACTGTAAACCATCTGGACCAGAAGCTTTGCAACATCCCAAATTTACTTAATTTTCTTTTACCGCTAATGGTGTAATGACTATATCACACAGAGTTTTTCCATCAATAAAGAGGCGCTGTCGATTTCAGGAACATTTTCAATATTTTCATGTATGATACACTAAAAAGAATTTATTTAGCACCTCAGC
Organism: Conus ventricosus; assembly: GCA_018398815.1. Lineage (NCBI taxonomy): Eukaryota > Metazoa > Mollusca > Gastropoda > Neogastropoda > Conidae > Conus > Conus ventricosus. The sequence continues at coordinate 92,013,121 of CM031602.1, read as the reverse complement.
CTTATCAATATCACTAACTGCAATATTTCCAACTTTTTTCCTCAGGGACTAATTGAAGAGTACATTCAAATTTTGAGCGACATATTTCCAGAAGCATTTGGATTCTTCTTACTATTTTTGCATTTTATGCTCATAGTCTCTTTTCGCTTTTCTCACCTCTCTAGAACATTCATTCCTTAACTTAATAAAAAATTTTGGTAATCAAAACGTCTTGTTGATCAAAAATCTTTTATATAAATTGTACTTTTTTATTTTCTTAATACAGAATTCCTCGTTTTCTTTAATACAGATTTCCTCATAGTGATCCATACTAAAATTCTTTACAATTAACATTTGCCCAAAGCAAGTAATTAAAACCAAAAGGAGTACAGGATATCTGGTAATAACCAAAATGTTAAGCGCTCATATCTGTAGGAACACTTGTTACAAAAAGAGCCATTGGACTAATCATCAAGGAAATTAACAAAAGAAACAAGACCTGGTAAGTTCTGAAAAATACACGTGCCATCAAGTTGCAGGAAGTCAGGATTTTCATTTTTGAAATATGCGCAGGGGAAAAGAAATCTGGGGTTTTTGAAACTTTCGACTGCTCCGCAGATGCAATTTATATGTGTGTGTGACCTTGTGTTTTGTGTGTGTGTGTGTGTGTGTGTGTGTGTGGTGTGTGTGTGACCTTGGTTGTGTGTGGGGTGTCTCTGACTCTCTTGTCTCTCTCTCTCTCTCTCTCTCTCTCTCTCTGTCTCTCTCTGTGTCTCTGTCTGTGTGTGTGTGTGTGTGTGTGTGTGTGTGTGTGTGGGTGTGTGTGTGTGTGTGTGTCCTGTCCGTCTCTCTCTCCTCTCTCTCTGTCTCCTGTTACATTAGTAAATGACCAAAGAAACAAGAAATGCCTTCCAAAAGTTATTTATGAAACAGAATTCAATTAAAATAGAAACAAATTCTATTCTAATAGAATTGCTCCTAGTTGGAACAAATTGACATAAACAACAAAAGTAAAAGTGCAAAAAATGTTAATCTTTCACAGACCTTCTGGAAAGGGAAAAAGAAATCATGGACAAAAAATTTGAATATGACGAGTTGATATTATCACAATTTGAATTACAAACACAATCTATGTCTTAGAAAGAAAAACCCCTAAAAAATTCCAAGGAAGCAACAAAATAATAACATAAACACAACTGAGAAGAAAATCACGGGCAAGAGAAAAGACAGGGCATCTAGAAAAGACATGAGGCTTACTTAGCCCTAAATTTTAAGTGCAAGTTCAGATGTAACAGTCACAAAAATGTAAAAACAAGCCGAAATGGGGGGGACCTGACTTAGTATAAAAGTTTAAAAGCACATCTAACTATTCAACTTCAACAACACAGATATGAAAATAAAAACATTGAAAAAAATAGAAGTGGGTTCTAAAACGGGACAGTATAAACACAAATTGGGCTTGAGCACTCACCCCTAGGACTAGAAATGAACTGACAAATACAACAAGACATCTGTTTAAAATCAACTTTGTATAAAAGTGCATTAAAAAACATGCCTCTTAGTCTAAACACGGGATTTAAATCTTCCTAAACCCAAAAAAAAGCGAGAGTCAGGCCTGTCGGTTCAAAAGGGACTACAATGTGAAGAGGTAAACCCTCAACCCCGAGCACTTTCAGACAGGCTGAAAAGAGTTGAATATCCGTTAGATTTGGGCAGTATTTTCATGTGACATTGACCGAAGATAACACTTTGTTTACATTACAAAAAATTCTGTGTAAGCCTCGGCCTGACTTAGATTATCGCGTCTTGAAGATGTAAATGATGGGACTAGACTGGGGTAGCTTGAAATACAAGCTTTAAACACAAACGGGGTTTAGCACTCTCCCATATGACTAGAAATGAACTGACAAACACAACATTATTACATTTTGCTTAACGTCCCATTAACTGCGAACACATCTCAAGACGTCCCCACACTGTCCACAAAACTTTTATGAAGTGCATTGAAGTTCATAGGGAAATGTCCCCTGGTTTTGCGGAAATCTTTGGGACTCTAACTTGACCATGGCCGATAGTCTTGGCTTGTGTGTGTTTAGCCCTTTCCCTATTTTTGTTCAGCCCTAAAGGTGAGTGCGCATTTTTTTCACTATGTCGAAGTCTGCTAATGATTCTTCGTCGAGAACTCCAAATTCCGGATCCTGTTCCCCACTCCCCGAAACCATTCAAACCGTACGTACTCGATTCGCAAAAGAAACTTCTTGTGTACAAGACCAAACATCTGGTCACAGTCAATAAGCGTCTTGGCATTTCTCTTCCTCTTCCTGCCCTGGCCTTCTTTCCACCTGGGAACTCCTGGGCCAATCACTGTCGTCTGTCCATCAGTTGAAGTGACCAGTCTACAATTGTTCTTCAGGGTAGCCTGCAGGAAACGATGGAAGTGTTGTCGTACGTTGCTCTGTGGGGTTTTTGTTATTCCAGATGGCAATGGAACAGCAAAGGTCCCAAAGTTCTCTGTCAGCCTGTATTTCCCTGTCCCAAACCCAAACTCATCTCCAATCCTTGTATTGCCCTTTAACAACTTCATAAAGTGTGTCCACCAGGTCTTTAGTGCGTGGTTTCCAGTTGACTGCGTTTTTTCAGGACTCCGTTCAAACTTTCACAGTTGTTGTTTGTCCATGTTGTCAGGCCGGAGGGAGATGTCTTCAACTGATGTTCAGGTTTTCATGCAAAAGTGGCACAATCCGGTCCTGAAGTATCGATCAAAGCCCAAAGCCTGCACTCATAGACTTCTTGGTCTCCCCCCAGTCGGGGTATGCAAACACAATGTCGTCAGCAGCCCCAGTTTTCCGTCCTTGGCGAATACAGAGTTCACGATCCGAGACCTGTCCCTGTCCATTCACACCAACTTTATCCTTCAGGTAATCAATGCAGTTCTTCTCAAATGCCGAGAGCACACAAGCGTTGGCGAGTCTGGAAGGCTGTCTTCATAGCCTTCCTCATGGCTTGCTCATCGTCGGAGCCGTGATTGGTGATGAAGGAGCATCGTTTAGCTATCCAGCCAATGAGAAAAAAAAGGCACAGTATGATGTGTAGTTTTGAGTTGCCATGTAACAAACATGGGGCCAGGAAGATCGGGTGTCGTTGGTGTCATATCGGGGCACTGCCAAGTTCTTGAAGGCACACAAGTCACATGCACATCTCCAATGTTTGAAAGTCTTGTCAAATCCCAAAACTGTTTTCGCTGCAATAGGTCCAGAACAGCAGGAGCGCTTAAAAGTCTATCATTGGTTCTTCTGTGTACAAGATGATAAAGGCCCCCTTGCCCCTTTTGCTTTGGGCTAAACCACTGTACAAATGGGTGACTTGCACCATGGTCTCACTGTCTGTACATGGTCAGCAAAGTTGGCCCGGTTATTTCCTGTAGCCGACTGTTCCTTTTTCTGACGGTATCTGGAATTCTTCACCTGATGTAGGACCTTGGAGCACTGAATACATCATCACTGTTCAAAATCAGTTTCCTATACACTTGACTGGGGCATTGTCCCTTGCCTCTTCCTTCTCCGATCCATTGCAGCGGGGGGCATCCGAATATAATCCTTCGGTGCAGTACTCTTTGTATTTCCATGGGGAGCTCGGCCCTGGAAATGACCCACATACTCTGCTACGCTGTCATGTCATGTCAGTGCCATCGGGGTTTTTTTCTATCCAAGAAATCCTCCGCTTGTAGTCTTCGGGGACAGTGTGAACAGCATATGCTCTGTGGACTACGATGATGAGCTCAGGGGGAGGTGCTGCTGTAGGACAGTGAACACTTGTTTGCTTTTGCCATCCACCATCTGTCTCTTCATGAGTCCATACTGTCCCTGTCATGTGTCAGTTCAGTCAGTTCGCCACGCAGCACGTACGATTTGTTAGGGCACCAGTCTTCCAGGCAGACACAATCATCCCAAAGCGACTTGGTTGACCCTTGCGTCGCGTTTCATATTGTCACTGTGTCAAAGAAGAATATTTATTCTGCTTCAGTCCAATAGGTATCAGCTGCGACTTCTCTTTTAATATCAGCGTTGATGTTCAACACTAAATCTGACATGCTTTGGAACCTCCCAGGAATGGGCAAGTCATATCCTCCACTGCAATAGGAAGTCAGTATCCATGCTGATATTGCGAATGCACTGCCACTGCCAGCTGTGAAGGCGACTTATGGGACTGGGGGACCACTCGGCACGTTGACACCGTCCGTTTAACCGTTTGCTGTCTCGAATGGGGGCATTGTCACGTCGTGACTCCATCCTATCCATGGGAGCAGACGGGAAAGATCCCACATTTCTCCGCTACTGCGGTTGTGACACTGTCACGTCATCCTGGTTTTTTTTTTATCCCAAAAATCCTCCGCTGTAGTCCTTCGGAGACGGTGTGAACAGCATATGCCTGTGGACTACATGATGAGCTCAGGTGGAGGCTGCTTGCTAGGAAGTGAACACTTGTTTGCTTTTGCCATCCACCATCTGTCTCTTCATGAGTCCATACTGTCCCTGTCTAAGTGTCAGTTCAGTCAGTGTTGATTCGCCACGCAGCATGTACGATTTGTTAGTGGCAATAGCCTTCCAGGCACCACAATCATCCCAAAAGCCAACTTGGTTTACCAAATTTCGTTGGTGTTCGATATTGTCTGTATTGTCGAAGCAGAAATATTTATTCTGCTTTAGTCCAGTTGGTATCCGCTGCGACTTTTGTTTTTTCTCGGGCTGAATGACAGACACCAAAAACTGACATGCTCAGGGAAACCCCCCAGGAATGGCAAGTCATACCCTTGACTGCCAATAGGATAGTCAGTTTTCCATGCTAATATATCTGAGGGTGCACTATCACTACCAGCTGGGGAAGATGGCAGGGGATCATCATAAACACAGGGGGAAGGACCCGCAGCAGGTGGTGATGTATGTTTGATTCCCCCAAGTGGCGACTCTGACAGCTCACTGCACTGGGGCTGGTGAATCTGAAAAGCTCACTGTCACTGGCAGCTTGTGAATCTGACAGCTTACTAAAAGAATATCCCTACGAAGGTGTCCTTTTCAGATGTGGTTGGTGGCGGGGTAGAGGTCTTCCTGGCAGCACTATGTGAGGGTTTGAATCAGTCAGATTCCACAAAGCTCATCCCGGGGGGTGCAAGGCAGTGCAGTACCACGAAGTTTCTAGGCACAAACTCATCCTGGGTGTTCGGCATGTGTCCCATAGTCCACATGATTTTTACAACTGGCGTTGCTGTTGAGACACACCTCCCTCCGCAACCTTACGTGACAGTGGTCTGGTAGGTATGTTCATTGACAACTGGTGGGCAGTAGGACAGCAGCGCCTTCTGTAGTGCTGCACTGGCTGCATACAGATGCAGAATCTCACTCCACCCCCGCTGCTTGCAGGCAGAGCGCAGGATGTTGGGGTAGGGGTCGTTCACTAAAGTCGGCTCTCTGATGAGGTCAATGTAGTCTGGTGAGGCTGCATCGTAGTACGCTGGATACTCCGCGATCTCCAGTGCAGTCAGTAGTCTGATGTGCATGTGGTGGTTCTCGTGTCCAAAATCCGTGCTAAATCAAGACACACTTTTAAAATCAGTAAACGTCGGTCCTGGAGAAGCTTCTGCTCCAGGCTGACATCAAAAACTTCTAAGAAAAAAGTGTGGAACATCATTAAGAAAATCAAAGGGAAGAACACCTGTCCCACTGTGAACCATCTCAAGTTTTTGGATTCTTTAATAACAGAGAAGAAAGCAGTTGCTAATCTGCTTGCTTCAACCATTGAAAAGAATTCCTCCTCTTCTAATAAATCGGTCACTTTTGTCAAAAACAAAGCCCTAAAAGAAAAATCACCCTGCAACTTTTCATCCGACAACATGGAAGACTACAATCTTCCTTTTACATTAAACGAGCTGAAATCTGCCTTACTCTCTTGCAGCGATTCCTCTCCAGGTATAGATGAAATCCATTATCAGCTGTTGAAACATCTTCCGCTAGAAGGTCTGAACATACTGCTACAGGTCTACAACCATGTGTGGACTACAGGTTTTTTTCCACCCTCTTGGCGAAAAGCCCTCATTATCCCCATCCCCAAACCTGGAAAAGATCTTTCTAATCCTTCAAATTACCGTCCCATAGCTTTGACCAGCTGTGTTTGTAAATTGATGGAAAAAATGGTCAATGCTAGGCTCATGTGGAAACTTGAAACCGATGGCCTTTTGGCGAAAGAACAGTGTGGTTTCCGCAAACATCGGACTACCGTTGACCATTTGATTCGTCTGGAATCTACACTTCGGAACGCCTTTCTGAACAAACAGCATGCAGTGGCAATTTTCTTTGACTTGGAGAAGGCCTACGATACCACCTGGAAGTCGGGGATACTTCATGATCTCCACGATCTGGGTTTTCGAGGTCATCTTCCGCTTTTTATTCAAAATTTTTTGGCAGAACGACAGTTTCAGGTCCGGGTTGGCACCACTCTCTCTGATGTCCACGAGCAGGAGTTGGGTGTTCCCCAGGGGAGCATACTGTCTCCTGCCCTCTTTAGTATTAAAATCAACAACATTGTTCAATCAGTTCAGCAGGGTTCAGACTGCTCATTGTTTGTGGATGATTTTGCTGTCTACGCAACTGGAAGCCTGTACCCGAGTGTCCAGCGCAGGCTCCAGCTTTGCGTAGATAAAATCCATCAGTGGGCGGATGAAAACGGTTTCACCTTTTCTGCTACAAAAACCCAGTGTATTCACTTCCATAATTTCCGTCAGTTTTTTCCAGATCCTGAACTTCACGTCGGGAAATCTCCCATTCCAGCTGTTAAAGAGGCCAAATTTCTGGGAGTCATTTTTGACCAAAAACTTAACTTTCTCAGCCATATTAAAAATCTCAAAACTGCTTGCCAAAAGGCACTGAATATTCTGCGGGTCGTAGCACACACCGACTGGGGCGCTGATAAGAAAACTTTGTTGCACCTCTACAGAGCCCTGGTCCGTTCTAAACTGGACTACGGTTGTGCTGTATACGGCTCCGCAAGATCATCTTACCTCAAACTCTTGGACCCTATCCACCATCAAGGGCTTCGTCTCTGTCTTGGAGCGTTCCGCACCACCCCTGTGTACAGCCTGTACGCAGAGGCAGGTGAACCTTCACTGTCCAATCGCAGGCTGAAACTGTCTTTGAATTATTACATCCGACTGTTCTCAGAACCGCAGAATCCTGCCTATGACTGTGTTTTTGACCCTCCGTTCCAAAGTAAGTTTGAAACAAACCCGAAATGTATTCCGCCGTTTGGGCTTCGTATGCAGCCTCACGTGCGGAATGCAGGTGTAGACCTGGGAGTAGTTTCCGATTTTTCCAAGTTTCCGGATCAACCTCCATGGACCTTTTTCACACCAGAGATTCGTTTTGATCTCGCAGCTTTCCGTAAGGAGTCTACCAGCTCTCTGGCGTACAAGGCTTTGTATGCCGAGCTCTGTTCCAAATTCCCATCCTATCAAAAAGTTTTCACTGACGGTTCCAAGTCTGAGGATGGAGTGGCCTGTGCAGCCTACTGCCCTGGGCTCCTTCTCAGATATTGTTGGAACATATACATTCAGATGCTTCTGTCTATTCTGCTGAACTTACTGCTCTAGTACTGGCTTTGAAGATAATCTCCCATTCTTCGAGGAGGGACTTTCTGGTTCTGTCGGATTCGCTGTCAGCTTTGGAGGCCATAGCTGGCCGCAACCTTCAGCATCCAGAACTTTTACTTTTTTTTGAACTTTTTAGCAAGTTGAAGGCGGACGGTTACAACATTACTCTTGCTTGGGTTCCTGGCCATGTTGGCATCGGCGGGAACGAAATGGTTGATCGTTTAGCCAAGAACGCCACAAGAGAGAAACTGTCCAACACTTATATCCCCTGCTCAGATGTGAAACCCAAAATTAACGATTATGTGAGAGACCTCTGGCAGGAGGATTGGAACACACAGACGAATAACAAACTCTTTCAGATCCGTCCAAACCTTAAAGACTTCCTCCCATCTACGTCGGGTGGTCGTAAAGAGGAAACGGTTCTGTGCCGGCTGCACACCGGCCATTCGTATTTTACCCATTCTTACCTTTTAAAGAGTGAGGAAGCTCCGTGGTGCATTCCATGTCATGCACCACTCACAATGAAACATGTTCTTTTAGAGTGTTGGGACTTGCACGATGTGAGACACAAACATTTTACAGCGGAGTCCATGAAGATCCTGTTCAGGGATGTCCCGCCTGACGTGATCCTTGGGTTTTTGAGAGAAATTAACATTTTCATCTGATTTGAGATTTTACGGAAGAAGGATTTTTAACAAAGTTTCTGGTTCGTTTGTAGACGATGTCATTTAACGAGATGTGTGAAAAGTTTTTTTTTTTTTTTTTTTTTTTTAAATGACTGGTGAGTTGATTTTAACGTGGTGACAGCCCTGATGTGGCCCTCTGCGGTCGGCTGGGCTATAAGCAACATTATCTTATCTTATCTTATCGTGTCCAAAAAGTCCTCTCGAGATAGCCCTGTAGAGGCAGTTCCCATCACCAAAGACTGCAAGTGGGAGGTGGTCAGCAAGCATGATGGGGGAGAACTTCTTAAGGATCTCTGTTGACACCGCATCACGAACACCAGGAACTGCTGAGATGGTGGTTCTTTGTGCAGGCAGGCCCACTGTGTAAGTCTGCAGTAGCAGGCGTTCACTACAGACAGCTGTCTGAAGAACACATTCAGGCTGGGAGTCGGATGCAGCAAACAGCCTGTGTAGCGATGCAGTAATGTCATAAGATCCATTGGCAAAGGCGCAGTTTCTACACAGGAAGTTGAGGGACTCCTCATCCTCAGTGGTGGTCCAGGTCGCCAGCAGATCGGGATCCATAGGAACACAGCGCCTGCAAAACATCAAAATGAACACATGCCATTAGTAGACAGTAGTAGTATTACTAGTAGTAGTAGAACTACATGTTGTTTGTTTACACACACACAGACATTTTTCTCATTCCCATCGTGAAGTACTCCCTGTTTTTATAAAAGTGGGAGTACAAAAAAGGAGGCGCCATGGCCGAGTGGTTAGTGCTTCGGGCTCAAGATCTTAAGGTCTCGGGTTCGAGCCATGGCCACGACCTGGCGTTGTGTCCTTGGGGAAAGAAACTTTAATCTTGCTTACCTCACCTCACCCAGGTGTAAAAGGGGTAGGCCTACCTGACGAAAGTTGGAGAAGGTTAAAGTCAGCCGTACGAGAGAGATTGGCTCCGCCTGCCTATACTGCCCCCTTCAAATCAAAGTGAAATCAACTTTCAGTTTACTGAAGTCGTTTATAGGAAATTGGAAAAAGAAAGTTGTGTTCTGAAACTGAGATTACCCTTTCTTGGAAATCAACTTTCAGTTTGCTGAAGTCGTTTATAGGAAATTGGAAAAAGAAAGTTGTGTTCTGAAACTGAGATTACCCTTTCTTGGAAATCAACTTTCAGTTTGCTGAAGTCGTTTATAGGAAATTGGAAAAAGAAAGTTGTGTTCTGAAACTGGCTTTCTTATATTCTTGTCAGCCTGTCTAGTCGGACACAAACACACACACTTACCTGTGAATCCATTTCTGGCAACATGAACACTCGATGCTGTTGTTCCCACAACCCTGAGCACAAACTCCACAAGGGTACTGTGGGGCCTGCTTAGGACCCATCTCGCACACGCAGTTGTCGCGCGGATCTCGCACACGCAGTTGTCGCGCGCCCTTAGCCCAGCTGACATCTGGAGTTGCCCCCCCTGTTTAACTCTTATGGCATATGGTACACACAATAGGAACAAACCAACACCAATGTTCCACTAGATCTATTCAAAATTATGGCATAATTTTTAGCGATGTGCGGTGATATTTAGTGATATGCGGTAATTATGCCACCCGGCACACACACACACACACGCACACACACACACACACACACACACACACAGCACACACACACACGCACACGCACGCATGCACGCACGCATGCATACACACGGTATTTCCCTAACTCTGTCTAAAATCACTTTATGTGAATAGACGTTAAATTGAAGAACGAACGAACGAACACACACCCCCGATAATTGGTGATATGCGGTGATATTTAGCGATGTGCGGTGATATTTAGCGATGTGCGGTGATATTTAGCGATGTGCGGTGATATTTAGCGGCGATATTTAGTGATATGCGGTGATATTTAGTGATATGCGGTGATATTTAGTGATATGCGGTGATATTTAGTGATATGCGGTGATATTTAGTGATATGCGGTAAATAGCCGAACCGATCAGACAGGAGGAGTGGGAGTGTATACACTGAGACTGTAGCGACTAATCTAAACGGGCGGGATGGGATGGGTGGATCTCTCTCTCTCTCTCTCTCTCTCTCTCTCTCTCTCTCTGTCATGAAGGATAGTGAAATTTAAGATAATGCATTATTAGAGATAAATGAATGAATACTATTCATCACATGTGGAAGAGATCAGTAAGATACAATGTCATCATTTGATTGGGTGGATGGTTGAGTCAGTCTTAAGATTTTTTTATTTTTTTTAAACCTTACTGCATGCATTACTTCTGTGCGTGAAGGCATAAGGAAATGTTACGAATGTATTTGTTTTTGTTAACCTTTGATTTGATACACACTAAGAATGAATATGTGTACTATTTGCTTGCAGGAAACGAAGAGGGAAATGTTATTGTTTTGTTACCCCCTTTCTCCTTGTCAAAAGACCTCTTTGGTAATGACAGTAGAATATCAAAGTGTCAAAAGTGTCCCTCCCCTTGTGTGTGTGTGTGTGTGTGTGTGTGTGTGAGTGTGTGTGTGTGTGTGTGTGTGTGTGTGTGTGTGTTAGGGATGGGGAGGAGTCAACAGAAGAAGGAGTCGGGACTAAAATGGTGAATGACTTGGAGAGGTTGAATTGACTTGCAAGTAATAAGTATTCTGACAGGATTTCATTCAGGTAGAAGTTGGTGTTGTCACACACTGACACAAAGCTCTCTGAATACAAATGACAACGTGGCAGTTGTTCAGGCATGCCAGACCAAACTGGAGAGAGTCTAGATTCTCCACGCAGCCTGAAATATGCGGCAAGAATTTTTGCTTGCCTGGCAAAGGCAGTGCTTCATAGCACTGAGGAGGACTTTGTACTGCTAGAATTTACATGAGGTGCTGAAAACAACTTCATTTTGAGGAAATGAAGGCTCTGCAGAGTGGTCTGTTGTGAAGCTAGTGTCCAAAAAAGATTATTTTCAACCAAGATCATCACATCACAGTGAAAAGCCTGCACAAGATGTGGAGTTACCTGCACCATACTTTTTTCCCCCCAGATTTCACTGAAAACAGAACTTGTGGCTGGTATTCTGCTTTTTGTTGTTGTTGTTATTGTTTATGCATGAATACTGCTCATATCTTTAGTTAGTTCCCTGCTTTGTAAGTTGTTTGCTTGTTAAATGTTTCTCATTATAGTTAGTGTGTCTTATCATGAATTTGCAGATGTCATTTATTGGTCTCTGTTATAAAGTAAGTTCTTTATTTTCAACTATGGCAGCTACAGTTTACAGAGAATAGAATAACACAAAAGGAAACCAAAAAATATTTGCAATTTGAATGTACACATGTACACACACACACACACACACACACACACACACACACACACACACACACACACACACACACACACTTGCTTGCTCGCTCATCCGCTCACTCACACACATACACATACACACACACACACACACACACACACACACACACACACACAGCACAGCACAGCACAGCACAGCACAGCATAGCATAGCACTGCACAGCACAGGGAAAATTCTGAAGAAAAGTAACAAACCTGCTGATAGCTGTTCCAATTTAACATTGGGCTTTGCCCAACCCTCTGCCTTTTGCCCCTTGACAGTTCCCATCCATCTCCCCCTGTCACGACCGACCCCTGGAGGTCTGCCCTGACAGCATCGGTCTAGGTGGGAGTGAAGGGAGTGACTGACCTCACACGCCCCGCAAGAGACCACACAATAAAGATTACGATACAACACCCCATTTATTCACAACACACACAATCGCAAATAAATATTCAACACACGCACCATGCACTATCACAATCAAACATTCCAACACACACAACATGCACAATCACAATCAAGCATTTCACCATACGACGTACACAATCACAACCACAACATCTCATCACATATAACATATACACAATTATAAATAAACATTTCCAGCATCCATCCCTTCCCACACCATGGAGTGCCTCCACCCCCCTGCCTCTGTCAAGTCTACTGGGAGCACCCTGTCGCACTAGGTGCTCCGAACCGAGTCGGTTCTTGAAGGAGTCGCTCAAAGCCGACACCCTCGACACACAAGCAGGCAGTGAAGAGCGCGTCCCGGGGGAGGGGGGGGGGGGGGGGGGGGGGAAACGTGGCGTTGTTACTGGAGGTCCTGGACGGGATCAGGGCTGGCCAGTCAAGCCGGCGGGCTTTTCTACCAGTCCGCGGTCCCGACCAGAGCGTGGCCTCAACCAGCGCGTGGCACCATCCAGTCCGCGATCCCAGCCAGAGCGTGGCCTCAACCAGCACGTGGCACCATCCAGTCCGCGGTCCCAGCCAGAGCGTGGCCTCAACCAGCACGTGGCACCATCCAGTCCGCGGTCCCAGCCAGAGCGTGGCCTCAACCAGCACGTGGCACCAACCAGTCCAGACTCCGGGTGAAGCCCCCGGGAGTGGGGGGGGGGGGGGGGGGAAACGTAGCTGGGAGGAGAGAAGAAAGGGAGGGAAGGAAGAAGGAAGGAAGGAAGAAGGAAGGAAGGAAGAAGGAAGGAAGAAGGAAGGAAGAAGGAAGGAAGGAAGGAAGAAGGAAGGTACTGGAACCCCGCCGTCAGTACAGTCTGACCCATGCTGTTAAATCTTAACAGCCACTCGCATGATGGGCGAGGGGAAGTCTACTAAATGCACCAACAACCCCAGCTCAACACAGACCTGAGCATAACACAGTAAACCCATCAAATCAGGAATGTTCATTAAAGTCTTCTCACACGAAGCAGGTAAAAGACTGCATTAAATTAACAGGCTATAAAACAAATATGAATCATCTTCATCCTTCTCTCACTCATGCTTAACATTTTCCTTTCTTAGGAAATAAACCAACACAGCAACTATCGCTTTATAACTGCCACCACATTTGCAAATAATAATTCAATGGCATAATTGTCACATTTTATAGCCACATTTCAAAATAACACAAATCTCCAACCACGCATCCGAACAACAAATCATGCGTACGCACGCTCGAGAACATAAAACTCGTTCTCCTTGCACACACAAACAGACGGTGGCCGAAGGATAAGAGTCCGGCGAATGTGACAGGGGCGGACGAGCGAGACCAAGCAAGTACCAACCCTGAATCACCAGGTTCTCTCCCATCCCCACCGACTACCGCATCACCAGATGCATAAACAGGAGAAAGAATTTTGGAAATAATTTAGAATGGCCAGGTTAAAGATTGAATTAACCAGAGAAAAGGTCTCACACAATATTTCTCTTACAATTTCGAAAACAAAAGAAAATTGCGCAAAAGAGAAGAATAAGCCGGCTAACAACAACAAACCAAAACAAACAAACCACGAAACTGATGCTTACCAGCTACCCGTGGGTGACCCCGAAGATGCGGGTCAAACGACTCTCTCTGCCCTCTGTCCAGTCGAGAGGACAGAAGCGCAGATGCGGAAAAAGAAGAAGTGATGTCCCTCTCCTACAGGCCGACTGTAGGAATTGAAGATACCGACTGTACCTTCGATGATACGGTGAAGAACCAAGACCGGAGCAGGCGCTCCCAGAGACATCTTCCGCTCGAGTGAAGAGCTAACCTCCCTCAGCGATGGCGGCCAACATGCCACGCTGCGTCACAGAGTGAGCATACTTCAAACTAAAAGAAATGAAGCACGTGCGACAGGTAAAAAGACAGGCGAGAGGCGATAGACAGCAAGTTCGAGAGAAAGGTACCAGCCACCCGTGAACCTGCAGGATGAATAGCACGGGCAGTGGAATTAGAGAGAGAGAGAGAGAAAGCAAACCGAAGTTGAGCTGAACTACACCAAGGTGCAACCACACCACAAGCCACATTAAGGGACGGATACATGACAACAGCAACGACAATAAATAAATGAGTAATTCCGCCACCCTAGATGGGTCAAACGTCGTAGGCCTCGTGACAAACTCGTGACAAACCCCCCTTCTAAAAGCATCTGTTTCTCTGAGATACAGTGCTCCTTTGAACCTTGACGCATGTGCAAATTCACAACAATGGGACCGAACCCAACTCTCTGTGCTCGACAGAGTACGAGGAATCCAATACAAACATTCTACGATAGAATCATACAGGGAAATACATATAATACTACATTTATCAAACAACTAAGCAAACCTTCCAACCATGAAAATAACAATCCGAACCATTGGTGATTCACTACCGTTAACATCACTGAAGTGAAAACTGTCACTACATCTGATACAGAGACCAAAAGGGGATATAACCCTGGTTGAGGGGAAGTGTCCCTCTGACCGATTTTCCAATGTGCTGACTACGGAGCTCGGCTAAGATAGTCAGCATCCGTATTACAGGAACCTTGATATGACGGAAAGTGAACGCTTGACTCTGCAGTTCCACTGCCTAACTCATGAGTCGACGACTGACTGGCCGGATCCGGTCCAAGCACTGGAGAGGATGATGATCGCTCTCCAGTACAAACTTCCGGCCGTACTTCTTCTTGGGCACGCCAGTGCGTGTCCAAATCTGCCGGAGAGCTTCAGCAACAGTAGGGGCATCGATAGTCCTAAGCGGGACAGCCTCTGGGTATCGACTCGCAGATTCTACCACTACCGAAGTGTAGCGGTGACCGCGATCGGATGGAGGATTAATGGGTCTCACCAGGTCGACCCCAACCTTGCTGAATGCCTCCCCAACCCGTGGCACTGACCCTAGGGGAACACGCTTCAAGCGACCCTTAGGCGTTGTCCGTTGGCAGACATCGCAACTGCGGCAGTACTGCCTAACCTGCGAGTTCATCCCTGGCCAGAAGAAGTCCTGTCTTACTCGCTCGAGAGTCCGCTTGGAGCCCATATGACCTGCCATGGGGGAATCGTGGGCCTGCCGGAGAACAGACTCTCTCAAGCTTTGGGGACAACAAGCTGCTTGGCCACACGATCTGCCTGAGTGAAAACCCTAAAGAGGATCCCCTTGTGGAGCTTGAAGCTCACCTTGGCGTGTCGGGCAGACTGAGCAGGACGACCTACCAGTTGTCGCAGGCGTTGGACATCCAAGTCCCTGGCCTGAAGACGGATAATGCTAGCAGGATCGGCCCTTGCCAGAACCTCGTTAGAGATCGGCTGAAGAACGGGACGCAATTCCTGTTCCTGCTTCTTAGCTTTGGCGCGTGTGGTGACTCCCACACACGCCTGTACGGGCAAATCCGTAGACACGGACTGACTGCGTCCGTCTGCGAAGGTGATAGTATTCCCTATGATAAGGGAATACAGAGGTCGCTCCACCGCGATGGCCCATACTTCGCCACAGAAGTAGGGGGTGGAGATAGAAACGAGTACTGAAGGACGGGTGGAGGTAAAACCAGCCTCCAACCCGCACACATCATAACTAGCGCCCCGCCGGGCCTCAGGGGAAACCAAATTCTTATCCACAAAGAGTGTTGATGCTCCCGAATCCCTGATGGTGTCGACCAAGGATGAACCAACAACAGAAAGAAACACTGGACACTCTGTACCACCAGAAGCTTGGATGGACCCCACGTTAGCCGAGGCGCGAGGATGCTGGAAAGGACTAGCCCCATGACTACCAGCGGCTTTAGGGCAATCTTTCCTAATGTGGCCGGGACGACCACAAAGAAAACACAGTCGGGGCGCTGAAATCCCCGATGAACTGCCTGCCTTGTTCACCCCGCTAGCAGTTGTCGGCGCCTTATTGCCACTAAATCCTGTGGAGGGCTTCCTCTCCGTATCTGGGCGATGCCCATAAGCCCTGCGAGCTTCAGCAAACACCTCAGCGGTGTGAATCGCAGCCGCGAAATCCTGAGGTGCTGTCTCGCCTATCCGGATCCTCAACTCTGGGGACACAGTGTTGGTGAGCTGTTCAATGAGGATCAGATCCTCCAGCTCCAACTTAGCCAACTGACGCCAGTACCCTAGCGTTTTGCGCAGCCTATCACCAAACTGCACGAAGGTCTCGTCGTTATTCTTCTTCATGGACCTGAACTTCCTCCTGTACGTCTCTGGGTAAGGTGGAAACGCTTACGCAGAGCCAACTGCATGTCTGCATAAGACGCACCTTCATTTAGAGTGAGCACACACTCCCTTGCAGCACCAGATAATCCAGAAAAAAGGTGCATAGCCTTTTGTTCCTCAGACAATTGGTATGAACTAGCAACCTTGTCAAAATGCTCTAGGAACATATCAATGTCCTCACTAGGTCTGAACTCTGGAAGCTTTAACTTTGGGCCTCTAACTCTATCACCTGCCTGGTGATTAACCCCCTGACTTACAGATGCGGGAGACCGCGAAAGAAGTTGTTCCATCTCTTCCCTACGCAGAGCCTCCATCCTGTCTAGTTCTTCCCTACGGAGGGCAGCCTCTTCCCTACGCTGAGCCTCCTGTCTGGCAGCCTCTTCCCTACGCTGAGCAGCCTCTTCCCTACGCTGATCCTCCTGTCTGGCAGCCTCTTCCTTACGAAGGGCCTCCTGTCGGGCAGCTTCTTCCTTACGAAGGGCCTCTGTCGGGCAGCCTCTTCTCTGCGCAGTATAGCCTCTTCCCTATGCAGAATCTCCTGTCTGTCAGTCTCCTCTCTGCGCAGAGCCTCCATCCTATCCAACTCTTCCCTACGCTGAGCAGCCTCTTCCCTACGGAGGGCTTCCTGCCTGGAAGCATCCTCTCGTCGCTGCTGCTCCAGAAACATCAGGACAGAGGTGATGTCCTGGGAAGGATTCACCACTCCCGACACGGGAGGATGACCCGTCTGACCCGTCCCTTGGGTCTCGACCTTCCCATGAGGAAAGTCCCCGGGGCATACTCCTTACGAGGGGAAGCATGGAGAATAGGGGGCTTTGGTTTCTGCGACTCAACAGAAGCCCACAGTTGCTTCGCTATAACTCTGACGCTTCCGAGCGGAAGTGCCAGTCGGGGTCTCAGCAGGAAAATCCCCTAGCGAAGAAGAAGTGAAAGTACTCGCTGGACTATCGGCTACAGCACTGGAATAAGTGGAAGTCACTGTAGTCGAAGTGCTGGTACTAATAGTGGGGACTACATTTAGAAGACCCTTCTTCTTCGACGCCCGAGTAGCCATACCACCAGCACCGGACGTTGCCATGACAACTATATCCTACAGTTATCAAATACAGGGGAAAGACAATTCCACTTGAAAAACAAATATTTTTAGGGGTGTGTTATTGTGTGTATGTGTGTGTGTGCGTGTGTGCGGACAAGTTCCGGCTGCTCCCACTCTGGCAACACCGCGCTCTACAACACGAGCAACAGTGCGGTGGGGCTCACCGAAAAAAAAAACAAAACAAAAACTAAGTCCGGCTGCCCCACTCTGGCAACACCGCGCTCCACAGCACGAGCAACAGTGCGGTGGGGCTGGCCGGAAAAAAACCAAACAAACTGGCAGACGGAATCCGGAGAGAGAAAAAAAAAAGGGACACTAACGCCCGATACAACTCCCTGTACTCAATAACCACCCGGAAGAAAAAAAACAAAAACTAAAAAAGAACTGGCTAACTACAAAACAGGAATGGCAGACTGAGCGGCAACAGAAAGGCAAGACTTACGGCCGTACCTGCGTGAGGTACCCGGCGGAAGAGGTCTGGACGCGGTCGACTCCCCTTCGTCTCGACTCGACCCCCCAGTCACGCCGGATGTTCCCTCAGGCCACCAAAAGACTCCCTTCACGCTAGAGTCACCCAGCCAACCACCCACGAACAAACACGACAAACCGACTAAACATATACAAAACAGACAAAACTGAACAGGTACTCCGCGAAACGAGAGAGACAGTCAGAGCCCTTCACATCCCGGACGAGCCCCCACAATTGTCACGACCGACCCTGGAGGTCTGCCCTGACAGCATCGGTCTAGGTGGGAGTGAAGGGAGTGACTGACCTCACACGCCCCGCAAGAGACCACACAATAAAGATTACGATACAACACCCCATTTATTCACAACACACACAATCGCAAATAAATATTTCAACACACGCACCATGCACTATCACAATCAAACATTCCAACACACACAACATGCACAATCACAATCAAGCATTTCACCATACGACGTACACAATCACAACCACAACATCTCATCACATATAACATATACACAATTATAAATAAACATTTCCAGCATCCATCCCTTCCCACACCATGGACTGCCTCCACCCCCCTGCCTCTGTCAAGTCTACTGGGAGCACCCTGTCGCACTAGTGCTCCGAACCGAGTCGGTTCTTGAAGGGAGTCGCTCAAAGCCGACACCCTCGACACACAAGCAGGCAGTGAAGAGCGCGTCCCGGGGGGGGGGGGGGGGGAACGTGGCGTTGTTACTGGAGGTCCTGGACGGGGATCAGGGCTGGCCAGTCAAGCCGGCGGGCTTTTCTACCAGTCCGCGGTCCCGACCAGAGCGTGGCCTCAACCAGCGCGTGGCACCATCCAGTCCGCGGTCCCAGCCAGAGCGTGGCCTCAACCAGCACGTGGCACCATCCAGTCCGCGGTCCCAGCCAGAGCGTGGCCTCAACCAGCACGTGGCACCATCCAGTCCGCGGTCCCAGCCAGAGCGTGGCCTCAACCAGCACGTGGCACCAACCAGTCCAGACTCCGGGTGAAGCCCCCAGGAGGGGGGGGGGGGGGGGGAACGTAGCTGGGAGGAGAGAAGAAAGGGAGGGAAGGAAGAAGGAAGGAAGGAAGAAGGAAGGAAGAAGGAAGGAAGGAAGGAAGAAGGAAGGAAGAAGGAAGGGTACTGGAACCCCGCCGTCAGTACAGTCTGACCCATGCTGTTAAATCTTAACAGCCACTCGCATGATGGGCGAGGGGAAGTCTACTAAATGCACCAACAACCCCAGCTCAACACAGACCTGAGCATAACACAGTAAACCCATCAAATCAGGAATGTTCATTAAAGTCTTCTCACACGAAGCAGGTAAAAGACTGCATTAAATTAACAGGCTTTAAAACAAATATGAATCATCTTCATCCTTCTCTCACTCATGCTTAACATTTTCCTTTCTTAGGAAATAAACCAACACAGCAACTATCGCTTTATAACTGCCACCACATTTGCAAATAATAATTCAATGGCATAATTGTCACATTTTATAGCACATTTCAAAATAACACAAATCTCCAACCACGCATCCGAACAACAAATCATGCGTACGCACGCTCGCGAACATAAAACTCGTTCTCCTTGCACACACAAACAGACGGTGGCCGAAGGATAAGAGTCCGGCGAATGTGACAGGGGCGGACGAGCGAGACCAAGCAAGTACCAACCCTGAATCACCAGGTTCTCTCCCATCCCCACCGACTACCGCATCACCAGATGCATAAACAGGAGAAAGAATTTTGGAAATAATTTAGAATGGCCAGGTTAAAGATTGAATTAACCAGAGAAAAGGTCTCACACAATATTTCTCTTACAATTTCGAAAACAAAAGAAAATTGCGCAAAAGAGAAGAATAAGCCGTCTAACAACAACAAACCAAAACAAACAAACCACGAAACTGATGCTTACCAGCTACCCGTGGGTGACCCCGAAGAGGCGGGTCAAACGACTCTCTCTGCCCTCTGTCCAGTCGAGAGGACAGAAGCGCAGATGCGGAAAAAGAAGAAGTGATGTCCCTCTCCTACAGGCCGACTGTAGGAATTGAAGATACCGACTGTACCTTCGATGATACGGTGAAGAACCAAGACCGGAGCAGGCGCTCCCAGAGACATCTTCCGCTCGAGTGAAGAGCTAACCTCCCTCAGCGATGGCGGCCAACATGCCACGCTGCGTCACAGAGTGAGCATACTTCAAACTAAAAGAAATGAAGCACGTGCGACAGGTAAAAAGACAGGCGAGAGGCCGATAGACAGCAAGTTCGAGAGAAAGGTACCAGCCACCCGTGAACCTGCAGGATGAATAGCACGGGCAGTGGAATTAGAGAGAGAGAGAGAGAAAGCAAACCGAAGTTGAGCTGAACTACACCAAGGTGCAACCGCACCACAAGCCACATTAAGGGACGGATACACGACAACAGCAACGACAATAAATAAATGAGTAATTCCGCCACCCTAGATGGGTCAAACGTCGTAGGCCTCATGACAAACTCGTGACACCCCCATCCCCCTCCTTGATGTTTGTCACAGTAGGCTCACGAGTGGAGTGAACATTTTCTCTCAACTTTCTTGCTCATTGTACAGCCGATCTGTTGTTTTTGAAATGATTCAAAAAAAATTTTTTTGCAGCTGCAGCTTCAATATTTTTTGTTAACCGGTTTATGCATATACAGTTATAGTCCTATTCAGCTACATGCAGAAAGTCACTTTCTTGATTAACCATTGAATGCATATGGTCCTGTTTAGCAACATGCTGCAAATCACACTTTCAAGATTTACTGGTTAATGAAAGTGGTCCTATTTAGCTACATGCAGCAAATCACACTTTCAAGATTAACTGATTAATGCAAGTGGTCCTATTTAGCCACATGCAGCAAACCACTTTCTTAATTTAACTGATTAAATGGGTACACAGTGCTATTTAGCTACATGCAGCAAACCACTTTCTTAATTTAAATGATTAAATGGGTACAGTGCTATTTAGCTACATGCAGCACATTTTATGATCGGCCTTTATTCATATGAATGTGTCCAGTATCTGCTTCGCTGCTTGGTAGAAAATGGATAAAACATTTGATAAACAGTCAAGTGTTGATGGTATGTGAAAAAAAGCCAGCAACTGGCACAGTGTTTATATTTGAGATTTGTGATGTAAATGCATCTTTTATCAGCCTGCAAAGCAGAATTTTATGTGATAATTTGAAAGAAATTGTCAATTTTGTGATATTGCAAATACCGACGAAATGTTATCTGCAGATTTACGACCTTGAGCTGTCGGTCACATAACCATGCAGGGGATCGCGGGATAGAGCTGTTATCATAATGCCACTAATTCTGGTACTTGTAATTGGTGAGCAAATACCTAGATGTTAATTTTATCGTGCATACATATACACAAGATACACTCACAGAGAGACACACACACTCACACACACACAAACAACAAAGACACACACACACACACACACACACACACACACACACACTCTCTCTCTCTCTCCTCTCTCTCTCTCTCTCCCCTCTCTCTCTCTCTTTTGGTTGTAAGTTGTTTCTTTGTTTGTCAGTTCGTTTTTTGAGGGCAGGGGTTGTAAAGAAGCTTGTCAGTTTAAATCTTTTACCCTCAATAAAATATTCGTATTCTCTCTCTCTCTCTCTCCTCTTTCTCTCTGTCCGCCTCTCTCTCTCTCTCTCTCTTCTCTCTCTCTCTTGATATTCCTTTTGACATAAATGGCCTTCGTGGTCAGCTGGGCTTATAGCCATATGACATGATTGACTTAGGAAATTTTTATGTATGCCTGTGCGATGTTTATGTTTAGTTTTGCATGTGTGTGTGTGTGTGTGTGTGTGCGTGTGTGTGGGGTTTGTGTGTGTGTGCAATATTTTTATAATGAGATTGCTTACTATTTTCTTTATAAAAAAAAAATTTTGTTTTTGTTTTGTTTTTCTTATTACGTGTTTAATTTTGTCAAATTGATTTAATTGTTCCTTTTCATATATTGTTATTTTGGGGGGCATAGTGTAAAAAAGCTTCCAGCTTACTATTCACCCTCATTAAGATTTCGAGTTTAGTTTCGAGTTTCTCTCTCTCTCTCTCTCTCTCTCTCTCTCTCTCCCCTTTTACACACAACAAATGTACAGGCAACCAAAACGTCATGATTATATAGATTTTCCTTTTTGTCAAAACATGTGAGTCAAAGCAGGGAATAATGCACAGGTTTGAAAACTCTTGCGTGCTGACTTGTTGGAAGTTTAGGTTTCTTTGCAATGGCATCTTCTGTTGTTTGAATGCAGGGACTGAGACTTCCGGGCCAGGAGACGGGCAAAAAGCAGGGGGGTTCTCTGCGGGCTACGCATTGCCAACTGCACCTCAGAACCTGCTGACAAATCATGTTTGTCATTGAAAGGTTGATTGTACAGCCAGACCCCCCTCCATGCCAGGTGTGGTGAAATTCACCTTCATCATCAACATTTAAAGGACATTGATAAACCCTTTAGGTCAGTATTTTTCTTCTCTTGCTTGTTTAGAGAGTGCATCAAGTACAGTATGTCAAAAATGGTACACTGCCTCTCTGCAATTTTTAAAAAAAATTTTTTATCTCCTTGACAAAATTTTCTGGGGTCATTACTTTGGGACTTGAAAAAAAATAAAAAGACGTACTTTGTTTTGTGTGTGTGTGTGTGTGTGTGTGTTTGTGCATTGTGTTTTGTGCAAAGCATGTTTGTGAGGATGCTTGTGCTTGTCAAAGCTGTGAACTCTGAAGTCATGTAACTTTAGTATTGGTGGATGAGATGAAATCAGACTTACATTTTCAATCTTTGTTCTTATGTGAGATCATGATGTTACAATCAATGCTCTAAATTTGGGACTATGAAGAACAGAATTTGATCAGGTTGCATGCAAGATCTCAAAAGTAAGAGGGGACCTAATTTGATGTGTCCGCATTTTTTTTTTTTTTATTTCTAACTTTTATTATGTTCTCAGAGTTCAGTTGGAAAGTTTGGATGTCTATCTTCTGCATTTCTGCTTGTTGTTGTTGAATCCTTATTTGTATTTGTTACCACAAGTTCAGAGTTATTTCAGATCAATGTTTGAACTTAAATTCATAAGTCACATGGACTTGTCCCTCAGATGGCATATATTTGCCAGCAGTACAAGGAAGTGCAGAGAAAAGAGAATGATGTATGATAAAATTTTTCTTGATAAGTCTACATCTCCTGTGGTTATAAATTTTGCTTTCAATACAAATTATGCCCGTTTTCAAGTGAATTGTAAAAATAATTGTAGAATTTACATACATTTATAGTTGACCATTAACTCGTTCTATATTAGTGTTATCTCCCTTACTTCCCCCCGAAAGTGACCATTTCTATTTTATTTAAATCGTTAAAAAAAAGATGAATAACACAGACTTGTGATTTTTTCAAGTTATGTTGATAAATGATTGAGAAAAACCCCCAAAAAATATAGCAAAGTTATTTTTCTATTCATTTGGTAATACAGTATGCATGACAAAGAAAATGAGATTTTGCATGTCATGTAAAAATGGTGTGGAACACACCTTGAACAAAAGCCACAAACATTTATTAACCGGTTACACTTATTAACCGGTTTTATGCCCTAAAATTATTCAGCTGTTTGCAACAATTCAAGGGGTTCAGTCACTTGTACAGCGATTTGTAATGTTTCTTTCACCATGAAAGCTGACGGAGTAGCAGAGGACACTTTGTTGCCACGTCAAGCCAAACAGAGCTGGTGACATGGTGTGAAAAGCGTCTGCTAGCAAGCATTCAGCTTGCAAAGCCCAAAAAACCAGTACACCTGCACTCTAATTAGTATGCAGGAGCTATCTGTAACAAGTAATTTCGTACAAAAGGTTTGTACACTTTGGAGAAAAATTCCGAAGCTGTGGACCGCATATGCGGCCCTTAGTATACAAAGGTTGTAAACATAAGGACTGGATATGCGGTCCTTAGTATAGAAAGAGTTAAGCTGTTTATGGTTTATATATAACTTCACCCGTCATATATTTTGTTAACAACTTTGCCCCTAATGACAGCGATACGTTTTCTACACGGTACTAGGGGGAATGGAGGGGAAATCTAGATAGGTGCCTTTCTCCTCTCCATGGACTTGACTTGACTTGACTTGGTCCCTTAGACGTCGGTCCGTGGGGGCACCCCTGAAGCAGTGACAACCATCCTTCTCCATTCTCCATGGAATCTATCCTTTATATCTATATCTATCTATAATTATATATATATATATAATATATATATATATATATAGATAGATAGATAGATATAATTGACTAGCTGACTTGATGTGAGTTGACTTCAGTGCAGTGACAACCCTGATATGGTCCTTTGCGGTCCGCTGGGCTGTAAGCAACATTATCTTACCTTACCTAGCTGACTTGAATTGCTTCACCGATTCATCAGCAGTCACTATTTGGCTGTATGTCCTGTAATTCTGTCCTGATGTGTTTTTTGCTTATCACACAGATCATTCAGTTTGTGCTTTGTTCTGATACTGTGATAGTAATGCAGGTTGAATTATGGACAGAACTTCCCTTTTTGTACTCCCAGTTCTTAGAGAACAGGGAATACTTTAGAATGGGAACGAAGAAATTCTGTCTGTGTGTGTGTGTCTGTCTGTCTGTCTGTCTGTGTGTCCGTGGTCAAAATGTGTTCCACTCGCTCCAGACAAAACTACTGGGTCGATCTTTCTGAAAATTTGTAGGTATGTTCATTATGGGTCAAGGATGATGCCTGATGTTTTAGTTTACCGTTATAGCTGTTACTAATGGCTGTAATGGCCTGTAACGCTTTTCTTCTTTATGGAATATCTCAGAAAGTACTTGGCCGATCTTTCTGAAAATTAGCAGGTATCTTCATTATGGGTTACGGATGATGCCCGATGTTTTAGTTTACCGTTATAGCCGTTATTAATGGCTGTAACAGGCTGTAACGGTTTTTCTTCTTTATGGAATATCTCAGAAAGTATGTGGCCGATCTTTCTGAAAATTTGTAGGTATGTTCATTATGGGTCACGGATGATGCCTGATGTTTAAGTTTACCGTTATAGCCGTTACTAATGGCCCATAATGGTTTTCTTCTTTATGGAAAATCTCAGAAAGTTCTTGGCCGATCTTTCTGAAAATTTGTATGTATGTTCATTTTAGGTCACAGGCGATGGCCGATGTTTACCAGAATAGCCATTACTAACGGTTACACCAGCCCAAGATGGTTTTTCCTCTTTATGGAATATCTCACGCGTATTCAGGATAAACTGGGAGTACGTTTATATGCTTTGCATCTTGTGGTTTTTTTTACTTTTCTTTTTCTTTTTTTTTTGGTTGTCCCATCTTCTGTGCCACCTCATTGACATTGCACCCACTCTGCTCATCTCAAGCTCCTGTCCAGAGCCACAGCTCGACCTGGCCTTTCGCAGCCCCAGCACTGGTAATCCTTAGAAAGCAGTCACTGTCGAGTCGTCAAGAGGCAACCCACTGGAGGAGACACCGCACTGCTGACAAGTCCCTTCGGTGGTGTTCAGTGGTGCCTGCTCTGATCCAACATACACAGGACACCACCTACTAAGCCCTCTACTGACGACAATAATTGCTTAGTTGCGGAGCTGACATGAGTGAGTACTCCCATACCACAACAGCCCCCATGAACTTTGCCGATAGCGGTATCCCTGATGGAATCAAACTAAGGTCACCATGAGAGCAGGGCATGAAGGGCCACAGAAAAAAAAAGAGAATATATGGATGATGAAGGTGATGCTATGGATCTCCATTCTGGTCTGAGACTTTATGACAGGATTGTACTGTATGCTTACTTTTATGATATATCCCTGGCATCGACCAAGCCTGAGAGATACAGACACCTGCAGTGTTGGTCCGGAAATTTGAGCAACACTCTCAGAGACGCATCCATTAAGTGAATGAAACTTGACTGTGTGGTCCCAGTTGAGCCCGTAGCAAACTGAACTGTGGATAGGAGTCGGTTGGGGCAGAAAAATCCCACATGGCTCTGATGGGAGTTGAACCCATGATCTCCCAGCTGGGAGTCCACGTTGCTAACCACTGCACCACAGCAGCTGGTTGGACAGAACTTCTTTCTGGTGTCATGCATGTAGTGGACCAAGTTCAACTTTTTGCAAGCAATGACTGATGGCCATGCTTGGTTTTGTTTCTTTGTTCTCACCACTTTAACACAGTAGTACCACTGCATCAACATGGAGAACATTTGAAATTGTTCCCACCCACTGACTTCCCATCGTTATTTTTTTTTTTTTTTTTTTTGGATCCCTTTGTCTCTTGTGCTTGCTTTTTTCTTTTTTTTTCTTTTTTTTCTTTTCTGTCCCAACCTTTGGGCCACCTCAGAGGCAGTGCACCCACACCGCTCATTCCGACACCCCGTCCACAGCCGCAGACCGGTCGGCCCTGCCGCAGCCCCAGCACTGGCAATCCACAGGGAACAGTCAGTGTCAAGCCAAGAGGCAACCCACCGGAGGAGACACTGCACTGCTGCCAAGTCACTTCGGGGGTGTTCAGTGGCACCTGTTCTGATCTAACATACGCAGGACACCACCTACTAAGCCCCCTACTGACGACAATAATTGCTTAGTCGCGGAGCCGGCGTGAGTGAGCTCTCCCTCTGGAGAGCGCCACCACGTCCGTCCAACGACAACCCCCATGGACTCGCCGATACTGGTGACCCCGACGGAACCAAACCAAGACCACAGACGTGGAGAGGACATCGAAACTGAGGTCACCATGAGAGCAGGGCATGAAGGGCCACAGAATTTGAGACCTTTTTTTTGTATGCCGATCGATGAGAATGAGGATGATTAAGATGATGCTACAGATTTCCATTTCGGTCTTAGACTACATGACAGGGCTGTACTCTATGCTTCCTTTCATAATATATCCCGGCGTCAACCAGGCCCGAGAGATACAGGCGCATGCAGTGTTGGTCAGGAAATTTGAGCAACACTCTCAAACGCATCCATTAAGTGGATGAAACTCGACTGTGTGGTCCCAGTCTTCCCAACTGAGTGCGCAGCAAACTCAACTCTGGGTAGGAGCCGGTCGGGGCAGAAAAACCCACATGACTCTGATGGGATTCAAACCCACGACCTCCCAGCCGGGAGGCTGCGACGCTGACCACTTCGCCATGGCGGCTGGTCTTATGCTTGCTTTTGGTTTGAATTGATTTGTGTCTGTGCATACATGCATAGATGTGCTGATCATCTAAGTCATCAGGACATCAATGTACTTATGTAGTTCATTCACGGGTACTTCCTGTTGGATATACATGAACATGATCTATCAGGTAATGAATTGAAATTAGGGTCAAGGTATGTTGATACGAAAAAGACCTAATATCTGAAAATATTCAGTAAGTAAAACATCTGATCAGTGTGTGATTTGGTCAGCCATGTGGTCAGTCCATCAACCATTCAAACAAGGAAATGAATTTGATCAGTCTGATGAAGGCCAATAGGTTGAAGAGTCCACCAGATAAACATTTGTTCAGTCGCTGTTTTCAACTTGGTGCCTTGTATTACGTGCAGGTTGACCTCGACTTCCGTAAGAAAGTGGGTTCTGAGTACATCAAGATTCCCTGTATCGGTGAGTTCGGATCCTGCTCATATCCTGTGTGTGAGATGCTGGAGCAGGTGACCAGCTGCCCGGGGAAACTCCAGACAGACAAGATCCCATGCAAGTGTCCCTTCCAAAAGGTAAGGTCCTGTCCTGCTGTTCAGCTGTTGTTCAGACAGTGGTGTCAAAGACAACAGTCATAGAGCGTTGTCTTCCAGCTCCACTGCTGTATGCACCAGTCTCCTGTTAATACAGCCACTGTAGAGAAGTGGTCAGTCACTTGAATTGACGACTGAGAGGTCACTGGGTCCAACCCATGAGAGTCGGTGTGTTGACAGGAATACTGGCAGCTCTGGCTGACACTGTCCTGTGCAGAGTGTGCTGTAGGCTGACATGGGAGTTTCCTCTATTTTGCAGATACATGAGAGAGTATTATTAGGTGTGTGAGAGTATTATTATATGTGTGAGAGTGTTATTTGTTATATGTGTGAGAGTATTAATACTGTTATTATATGTTTGAGAGTATTACTTGTTATATATGTGAGAATACTATTGTATTTGTGAGAGTATTATTTGTTATATGTGTGAGCATTATTAAGATTTCCTGATTACACTAGCAGATCTCTGTTCTGTATTGCTCGGGCCAGGTTGAAGTAGGGTGGGGTGTGGAGCACAGCCTGTCAACAAACCTGTGGCATAGTCCATATGATCATGAAAAGTATGGAAAATCATGGAATTTGATAAAGGTTTCTGGGAATGAGCATCAAGGTATTATAGTCCAAATCATGGAAAAATCATGGAAAGGAAAAAGTAAAGAAAAAGCCTTAAAAAAACACTAATTCTGGCTATGGGTGCATGTGTGTTGGTTCCAAATGGTAAGTAAACTTTTGTCCATTACAGACTTCACTGAAATGGTCATTTTGATACAACTAGGAATACATTTGTCTGAGAAAATAGCTAATTTTGGTAAGAAAGTTTCTCAAAATGGCACTGGAAAAGGCATGGCTGTGTAGACCCTGATTGATGAATATAGGGATGATCATGTTTAGAGCGGTGTAGAGGTCAGTCTAACCAGCTCATTTTCCTGGACGATGATTTTATTTACAGCCAGTGTAGAAGTAAACCTAGTCATGTCATTTTCACCAGCCTAGAGGTGAATCTAACCATCTCATTTTCATGGATGATGATCATGTTTGATAGTAAGTGGGAAAACTTTGTCTCCAGATAAGTGTGATTCTGCTTGGGTACTCCATTTCGACAAGAACACCCCCCCTCCCCCTTTTTTGTTGTTGTTGTTGTTGTTGTTTTTTTAATCATGTTGTCTGGGAGATTCCGCAGCAGTATCTGAAAGTGGACAAGTTTGAGATTCGCTGGTTTTGAGAAAAAAGTGTTATTGACAAGAAGTTTAATTTTCCATCTTAGTTCAAGGTGTTGATTTGTCTTTGATGGCACGCGTTGCCAGCAGTGTAACTGTCTGTGATCCTACTGAGTAAACAGTTCCACCGCAAGAATAAAGGCCAAAGGACTAAAGGGGCATCCTTGCTACACACCACCGTCCTGGACTTTGATGGGCTCTGTATTACATCCACTGAGATTAATGCTGCTGACTGTGCCATTCAGCAGTACATTACCGATTTGCTAAATGGTTCTTCCAAACCAAGTCACTGAAAAGAGTTTGTTGAGAAGTTTTTGCTGTAATTGAATCAAAATAGGGATAATCCATTGCCAGCAAATATACTCATAATACTATTCTCTGTGTTGTGTTTGAAAAAAAAAAATTGTATTGTCTGTGGTCTTTAAACCTGCTGTGGGATTTCCATGTTTCACAGATTCAGCTTGATCTTCTTCTCTGAACTGTTGTAAGGCTGATTAATCCTGTGGATAAAGTTTGGGCAAATATTTTGTAACCAGTGTCTTTAGGTGTTAACTGTTATTAGTGTCCAGTTTTCCAATTGTCTTTTTATTTGTTTGTTTTTTAATTATATTTACCTTTATGTGTGTTTTTTAAAAAATTATATTTACCTTTATGTACTAAAACAATTTCTTGTTTCTGGCTGAATGATGGCCCATTTATTCTTTTTCTTTGAGATTCGCTAAAATGATTGTATGACTGTTGAACCAGTTTCATTAAAAAAAAATATTCAACAGACCATTCATTATTTCTTAGAGCTGAGTTTTCTTGTTTTGTTTGTTTTTCTTTTTTTTTTCTCTTTTTAAAGCTTAACTGCATAATTTGTGTTTACTTTAAGAGTTGTATGTTCACATAGATGTGATTTTGGTTGTCTGATTAGGAAAAGAGATATTGTTTCTTGAAATTATGAACTGATCATAGAATATTTCAGTCTTATGTTGACTGACAGTACAATGTTTAGTTCTTGAACTATTTCGCAGTGAAAAGTTAGTCCTCTCAACAGTTAATTGAAAAGTCAGTGCAAAAATATTAAGCTCATTAGTTAAACTGTAGATTTTCTGTTTGGGCTGAGCTATTTTTAAATCTGTGTGCATGTGCATGCATAGCCAAGTTCACACACACACACACACACACACACACACACTCTCCCTCTCTCACTGAGATACACATGCTCACTCAGACACACATGCACACTCAAGAGACACACACACACACACACACACACACACACACACACACACACACTACACACACACACACACACACGCATATACACACACTTGCTCATGTCTGTGTCAATACGCAGTGAATGTTGACAGAGACAGGCGCAAGTGAAAATGAACACTGATGTACATGAACAACAATGTTCCTTAGGAAAGATCATGCAACTTTAATCGGTGTGGTGATGGTTGTTACTTTCAGGGCATGTACATAGAGCCAGGCTTTGCTGCTGACATCGAAGGAGCTGTGTTTCCACCAGGCGATTATGAAGCGACAGCAAACATGACATCAAAGATGGATGGTGATGAAGGCACATTTGTTGGCTGTTACAAAGTCAGGTTTACTTTTGAATAATCGGAAAAGAAAAGAGACTGAAGTGCCCCTGCTTTGCTTTTATGAAACTTGCCTTTTTTTTTCCTTTTTGTACTCCCAGTTCTTATAGAACAGGGAGTACTTTAGAATGGGAACGAAGAAATGCTGTCTGTGCATGTATGTGTGTGTGTGTGTGTCTGTCTGTCTGTGTGTCCGTGGTCAAAATGTGTTCCGCTCGCTCCAGACAAAACTACTGGGCCGATCTTTCTGAAAATTTGTAGGTATGTTCATTATGGGCCATGGATGATGCCCGATGTTTTAGTTTACCGCTAAAGCCGTTACTAACGGCCTGTAACGGTTTTTCTTCTTTACGGAATATCTCAGAAAGTACTTGGCCGATCTTTGTAAAAATGAGCAGTTACGTTCATTATGGGTCACGGATGATGCCCGATGTTTTAGTTTACCTTGTTATAGCCGTTACTAATGGCTGTAACGGCCTGTAACGGTTTTTCTTCTTTATGGAATATCTCATATAAAGTACTTGGCCGATCTTTCTGAAAATTTGTAGGTATGTTCATATGGGTCACAAATAATGCCCGATGTTTTAGTTTACCGTTATAACCGTTACTAACGGCTGTAACGGCTTGTAACGGTTTTTCTTCTTTATGGAAATTCTCAGAAAGTACTTGGCCGACCTTTATGAAAATTAGTAGGTATGTTCATTATGGGTCACGGATAATGCCTGATGTTTTAGTTTGCCCCGTTATAGCCGTTACTAACGGTTGTAACGGCCTGTAACGGTTTTTCTTCTTTATGGAATATCTCAGAAAGTACTTGGCCAATTTATAAGCGGTTTGGATGATGATGTGACAAATCAGATCCTCTGTCCATATGTAAGTGATGTAATGCTGAAAATGGATTAAACAACCCTTACATGCATCCCAGGTATCCCTTATGAACCAAAAAAAGGACTTTAAAGGACCAATGAAAGGACCCTAGACCAAAATAAAACAGGACCTACCGAAATATCTTCTACTGTGTTTTTCACATTTGCTTCAGCTCTTCTTGTTTGTTGACAAGTTCCTTCTCTAAGAGGGTCACTGTTTCTTGTTTATTTTGGGAAGAACTACACAGTTCATTGGCTTGTCCTAAGAGCCTCAAGCTGCTTTGCTGCTGGGCTTTGAGGCATAGTGAGTGCATCAGCTTCAAACAGCAACTGTTTGGCATCCTTTCCAGTGGCTGTCTTTCCCTCTTGAGGGTGTGGATCTCTTCCTCACACACATTCATGCAAGCACCCACGCACACCCACACCACCAGACCTGTTTACCCCTCACTTCACCTTTCAGTGGTCAAGGCGACCCAAGTCATAGTTTTGGAGCTCAACTGTCGGTAGTCACAGCCACTACATATTCTGGATCCACCAGCTATCCTTTTCAGTTTCCCCCTTCCCCTTATCTGTTGTCCTATCCCTCACCCTTCCACCACTGCACTGCCCAGCAACTAAACTAGCATGGGTGTCGGGTTTCACAAACCCAGGGAGGCCTTTCACTTAGTCATGATGGTTGCCTTGCTCTGTAGTGTGTGTGTGTGTGTGTGTGTGTGTGTGTGTGTGTGTGTGTGTGAAAGGGATGTGTGTGTGTGTGTGTGTGTGTGTGAAAGGGATGTGTGTGTGTGTGTGTGTGTGAAAGGGATGCATGTGTGTGTGTGTGTGTGTGTGTGTGTGTGTGAGTGAGCGCGCGCGCGCGCGCGTGTGTGTGTGTGTAAGGGATGGAACCAGCATGCATGTCTGACAGAAGGGGGCATAATCAGAACAAGCTTATCTACTCTGTTTACTTCCCTTGCCTGGGCTGTCGCTATTGACCTTTTTTTTTGTCCACCCCCCTCCCCTCACCTCCCCCTCTCCATGGTTCGAGATTGTATGACCGTAGGACCATAATTAACAGACCATTTCTGTGGAAACTATTCATGATTCTGTAGAGGTACACAGGTCTGACACACCACACACACAGGTCTTTATCAGACGTGCTTGGAGTGGACGCTGAAACATGCGTCGGTTCAGGCTGGTGACCTACTCGTTTTTGAGTGAACCAGTATTTTAGGAAGAAGAAGAAGAAGAAGAGGCTGTCAAGTTGGCTGTGAATCATCATGACTCTGGGGCTGCGTTGAACCACCAGCGAAAAAAATCAGCAACACTGCATCTACTGTCACTTTGTTGCCGTTTCTCTTTCTTCTGATGCTTCACACTTTTTGCGTGTTGCTTTAGCATGGATTCTCCCATTGAGGCGATGTTTACGGAGCAATCGCAAAACGCACAGCGCACTACATGTTTGTCGCTCAGAACTTTCTGCAACCAGTCCTTGTAATCCTTGTCTCTCGGCCAACGATCTTGAAAAGAACATTTGCCCGTCATTGTGGACGAAAAACTGGGCTTAAAATTTTCAGCAGGTAAACACGTGTGAACGATGCAAGATGGCGCCTGGAAGTATCGTCAAATCTCGAACGCGAGACTTGCGAGGAAACTGGCTGTGAGAAGCATCGTCTGCTTGCGCGACCCGACAGAAATGCCGATCTTTTGATTTCATACCTGAAGTTCTTTTCCGCAACCGAAAGTATTCTTTTGTATCGCAAAATTAAAAGACTTTAACTGACCAAATTGCATTTTAAAGGCCCTTGACAAAATATTAAAGGACCTCTTGGTCAAATTAAAGTACTTTAAAGGCCTTTTCTGAACAATTCTAAATATAAGGACTTTAAAGGACTTCAAAGGACCCTACGACCCATGCCTTAAAAACCGTTATTTCTTATATATAGGTGGATTTGAATGAAATTTGGTATATAGAAAGGTAATCACACACAAATGGCACTTCTATATAGTGTTTCAAAATTTGACCGTTAAAAACCGTTATTCTTGACATATTGTCCAATTCGGATGAAATTTGATATGTACACAGGCTTTAGCCCAGTGAGGACTAAAATACCGGTTTCAAAAATGTATATCGGTTATATAACCGATAAACCGTTTTTTCCCCGTTATTTTATATATATTGGTGGGTTTTAATGAAATTTGGTATATAGGAAGGTTATCACACACAAATGGCACTTCCATGTAGTGTTTCAAAATTTGACCGTTAAAAACCGTTATTCTTGACATATTGTCCGATTTGGATTAAATTTGGTATGTACACAGGCTTTAGCCCAGTGAGGACGAAAATACCGGTTTCAAAAGTGTATATCGGTTATATAACCGTTAAACCGTTATTTTTTATATATTGGTGGGTTTTAATGAAATTTTGTATATAGAAAGGTCATCACACACAATGGCACTTCCATGTAGTGTTTCAAAATTTGACCGTTAAAAACCGTTATTCTTGACATATTGTCCGATTTGGATTAAATTTGGTATGTACACAGGCTTTAGCCCAGTGAGGACTAAAATACCAGTTTCAAAAGTGTGAGGACTAAAATACCAGTTTCAAAAGTGTACATCGGTTAAATAACCTTTAAAACCGTTATTTTGCCTTTATTTCTTATCTCACAAAGCACTTGGGGTTTGGAAAACTGGGAGTACGTTTATATGCTTCGCATCTTGTTTTTCTTTGTTGTTGTTGTTGTTTCATCACACACCTAACTTTCTGAGGTTGCATACTGTGCCAGGTCACAATCTTGAAAGCTGTGGCATCGCAGCAGTTAGGTATGTGCTTACTGGAATCCGATGGTAGCAGACAAAGTGAGGTCTCTTGCTTCATATTCTTACAGAGGTGCCAACCCTTACGGTTTCGCCGTATTTTCTTACGGCAGATTTAATATCTTACGTTCTTACGGTCACTTAATTTATCTTACGGTGACAAAAGTGACCAGATCGTCCGCTCGTGAAACTAATGTAAGGCCAAGCTCGCGTTCTCTCCTCAGCGCTCTCTCGCATAGCGCAAGGCTAAACGCTGATTTCTCTCTCCACTGCACCCAACCATAGGCCTATCGTGCTCGATTTCTAGGTCAAAGCAGCTTTCTCTCTCCATCCCACTGCGCTATTTTTGAAACTGCATTGACCCACGATGGCTCAGTGGTAAGAACGATAGCCACAGTAACCAATCAAACGCGCTCTCATTTTCTCTGTCCAATTGGAAACGACAATGAGTAGGCCTAGCACCACGCTTTCTCTGTGGTAGGAAACATGGCGTCGAACGGAGAACTGCCATAAAAGAAAGCAAAAACAGGAGCATATTCCCAGAAGTTTCATGAGACCTACACGCAGAAGTATCCTTGTGTTGTGGCCTCCCAAGTTTCATCTCAACATGCACACTGTGTTCCTTGTGAGTTGGATTTTAAGATTTCTCATGGAGGACTCAGACCTGCCAACCATTACGCATTTCGCATAATTTATTCCGCCCAAGTGATAATTCTTATGCATTTAGCCAAAAAATTACGCATTGAAAGTTTTCAACAACAACAAAAAAAAACGGATGAAAAAAATCGGCTTATGTACAGACACGCACGGCGCCGTGCGTATAACCAGTAATCTTCAAGAAGCGTTTCCGGTCATGCGCAGTTCGTTTCACCATCTTTACCATTCAGCGAAGTTTGCGTCTTTTTGAGGTTTTAGCTACGAAAATGTCGAAACGTGGAGTAGAAAGTTTTGGACAAGATGCGAAAAAGAAAAAAGTTGGTCAAAAGTTCCGAAAAGAATACTCGGAAAAGTTCCCCTGCATACGACCTTCGGCTAAAGGTGTAAATTGTGCACGGTGTACCACTTGCGAGTCGGACTTCACAATTTCCAATCGCGGGATGGTGGATGTGAAGCGTCACCTTGAGTCACGCAAGTACATCGATTCCTCTAACGCGCCGAATTCTTCCAGCATCAACACTTTTTTCAGACTGTAGACACCTCAAAAGAGGATGAAATTAGGAAAAGGGTAATTGGGGCTGAAGCATTGGTGGCCGGATTTTTCGTCGAGCACAACATCGCTCTTAGCGCAGCCGACCATGCATCCCTTCTTCTTCTTCTTCCTAAAATACTGGTTCACTCAAAAACGAGTAGGTCACCAGCGCGCATGTTAAAAAGTAAAATAAAATAGCATAAAATAGTGCGACTCAGACTGTTGGCCCCTGGAGCAAATTTGGCAACAAGGGGTCGCACTCGATATTCAAGAAGTTAAAAGCAATGGCCAAATTCAGGCCCAGGTAACAGTAAAATATCTGGGGAAGTTAAAACAGAAAATCGTCAATATGCAGATCTCAAAACTGTCGTATCAATTTGTTTTTTAAATGAGATTGCATTTGTGGCAATCTTGATGGCACCCAGCAGTGAGTTCCACAGCTGTACAGAACTAGGATAAAATGAATGTAAGTGGCTGTCAATATTTGATGCAGGTATGGTATAACATTGACCGCCACTCCTGGTGCTACTTTTATTCAATACTAGTTGTTCCATTGGAATATCAATTACTTTAGCTCTGCCTTTGAAGAAGATGTTAAGTTTGATAAAAGCTTTTCTCTCTTCTAAGGGTTTCCCAGCTTTTTACAGAAGCGTTCTCAGATTCGGAGATCGCCAAACAGTTGAAGAGCGTCGAACAAAGACCACACACATTGTAAGGACCCTTCTCATGGAAGCCTAAACTGCTGCTGCATCTCGACTGCAGAATGGACCGTTTGTGTTGGGGACTGATGGAAGTCAGGAAGGGGGAGGGGGGGGGGGGGGGGGACAAATTCTTTCCTGGGGTGGTGCGATACTTAAAAAAATGACACAATCCCCACAGAGCTGATGGCCACCCCCACATGCACAGAATCAGCAACAGGGGAGAACATTTTTTAGGTTATGTATTTTCTTAATTTCATGTTCCCAGTTTCTCCATCTTCAAACCCCCCCCCCCCCCCCCCCCCCCTCAAGTCCAAATCTTTGCCAAGTCATTACTATCAAGTCAGTTGAGTTGTTGGCCTGCGCTTGTTTTTTTCCCCCACTATTAGATAAGATTGTTCGTCTATGTGCATTTGTCTGACCTTATTCAAGTTTAAAAGGTTGTGCCAGTCTTGAATAAAAGTTACTTTGTGTTAGGTTTCCTTATAAAATGGGAGCAAACGTTACCCCACTTATTTACTGTTTATTGTTTACTGTTCCCTGCCTCATTTCATTTCCAGTTTTTTTAGGTTGTTTCTGGCGCACTATCAAGCCTTGGTGTGCCATGCCATGATGGTTTAGGGGATTTGTGTGTGTTTCCAGTGTATTCTACATTTTCATAATTTGTAGAGATTTCTTGTGACACTTAAAAGAAAAGCTTGTTTTTGAAGAAAAGTAAAGTTCACAAAAATTGTGTGAACAATTTCATCACATCGTGTTTGTTTGAAAAAAGGTAAATGTCGCGCTCGATTACTCTTAGCTCTCAGAAATTACACATTTCTGCCTCACTGAGCTTCAATTCTTACTCATTGGTCTCTTAGGGGGTTGGCAGGTCTGAGGACTCGATGACGTAAAGCGACATTGTGTATCTGTTCGACACATCAAGAAAAGTGGAGCGCTCAGCCATAGGACAAGCTTCTTCCTGTATCTTACTGACGAATTCAAAATCTTACCGACAGATTTTTAGAATTGTACTGTCAAGTCTTGAAGGGGGTTGGCACCTCTGTTCTTATGGCCTGAGGCTTTGCTGTTCACATCTGTCAGGTTTATGCTCTTTTCCCGTTCTATCAAGTACAATGCATTTGTGTTTTTTCTTTCTTTCTTTTTTTTTTTTTTTAAAATTTCATTTTGTGGCTTTTCACTTGCCCCCTTTTATTGGCTGACTAATGGATTGGGGACTGACCTGTCATGACTTGCCTGCTTTTAACGTTGGTGTCTCCTCCTCTCCCTGATGGGGGCTGCCACTCCTGCCACAGTTTTCAAGGCCAAACCAAGAGGGCCATCTACTCTTTCTTTGCTCCAACCTCCTGGCCTTCCAGAGCTGATTGACCCCCTTCAGACCACCCCCCCCCCTGGCCCCCAGCCAGCCAGTCTCTCCCCTTCCCAACATACATGGCTTAGTTCAAGACAGTGATAGAATGGGGCCACCATCAGTCAGGATGCGTTGCAAAGGTCACAAAGGCTTGGCCATATGTGGATGATTCTGGCTTTGTTGCACTAGGCCGGGATGACCAGGACGTCCAGAGGGATGTCTTCAAGGGTGCCTTTTTAATCCAATCCTGCAGATCTTCACAACAGAATCTCAGCAGTCCTTTCTGCTGGTCATAAGGGAAATAGGTCTCTATAATGCCATTCCCCCCACCCCCCTCAATCTGCAGGCAGCTCCATGCAGTTGTTCCATCTCTCATGAACATCTGGCAACTACTATACTACCAGTGCAATCTCTGACTGTGTTAGAAACAACACAAGAACATTCCAAGTCAGCAGATGCCAGACAGAGCAGTTCAAACAGTCATTTTTTTGTTAGCACAGTGAGAGACTGGAACCATCTTGAAGAAAATATTGTTAGGGCACCATCCGTAGAAAAATTTCAAAAGACTGATGGCATCACAACAGCTAACTAACTAGACTGCGCACACACCCAACCCGTCGCGATAATGCCCTAAGATGTGGCGACAGCGACGTAATGTTCTGATTCAGATTCAGACATGGTGGAGGCTAACACAGAGGCTGTTTCCTGTATGTGGGAGGAGCTCCACAGGCACGCCTCTCCTATGTGACCATCGGAGGCCAAAGAGGTGAGCTACATCATCTCTGTCTCAGGTTCCACCAGCCAAACATAGGATGGCTTCCAGCAGTACCAAGACCCAGGGACCACAGCCTCCTCCCAGCTGAAGGTGGCAGGAGTGCCCATCCCATTGCTTCTGCCTGTGACTTTCACATTCTTTGTGTTCTTGCCAGAGGTAGCCCTGACCTCACTTGAGTCGACAGCCCCCCCCCCCCTCCCTCCTCTTTCCTCCTGCCCCCCACCACCCCTCTCTCTCCTCATCCCCTCGTTCCCATTGGCTGGCAGCCCTTCTCGACATTGGGATCAGTGGCGGGGTGCAGGGGACTGAACCTAATGGACAGTCTTTGTGCTGGGAGAGGATCACCTGCCATTGACAGGGAATGTCCTCTAGCCACACACTCTTCATGTCAGATGGCATTAACGCAGCCAAGCAGTCAGCAGTTCTGCAGCTGGAGATCCAGGATCTTCTTAAGGGAGTAGTCACTGGTGCAGTGCTTCCCTTGCTGGGATTCTGTTGTCGCTGTGTGTCATACTGAAGACTTCCAGGGGGCTGAAAGCTGATCTCACACCTCTCTTTACTCAACCACTTCCTTAGGAAAGCTATACATAAGATGGACTCCCAATCAGACCGGTATCTTTGTCCCACAGAATTTCTGTACCTCTATTGGATGAGGATCTGACTTCAGAGTTCCTTTCAACGTCGCCTTCTCATCTCAACATGTACAATAAGTTGAATACATCAGCATGCAACATCTCAGGGTCACTCACCAACACTGTGTGCAGAGAGTACCCCCACGCTCATGTCAGTGCCATGGACCTCGGCATGAGAACTGTTAAGGGTAGAGCTGTTGCCCATTGACTGCGTTCTTACTCTCAGGTGCCTCTAGGCCACCCACTGCAGGTGGTTTTTTTTTTGCGCTCAGAGAATCCCTTCCTGAACTTCCTCTCAGGGATGTTTGCATGACCAGAGCTGATGGTTCCAAGGAGATTTTCATGGCGGCTAACTCGGCTGTATCCTCTCTTCTCACCCTTGAATCTTCGGAGTGATTGCTGTTGTGTTCCTTTAAATTCTTTAAGAGTCTGATTTGTACAGTATTTGAAACCAAAAAGTGGGGTTTGTAATCATATTCCCTGTTGGCTAAATGTACTTACCTTGTCAGACCCATAATCCTGCCCGTTCTCCCCGTAGTATTGCTATAGTTCATGGGCATTCTACGCTTTGACCAAGAATGTGGAGGAAGCTACCATGCGTCATCTGCAACTGTCAGAAGACAGAGAGTCGACATCTTATTGCTGCAGTAGCAATGAAAATTCTGTCGAAAAGAGCTAGTCAACCATCATTACTTGCAAGAATTATTGTCACACCCTATTGCTGCATTAGCAATAAAAATGCTGCTAAACAGAGCTAGTCAACCATCATTACTAACAAGAATTATGGTCACAAAAGGACAAAACATTTCTGGAGGACATTTCAAAATTCGATAAATGAAAAATGTAACAACTCAAACATATCGCTAACAGAAAACATAGTTTTATTTAACTGCGATAACCATTACACAACTGACAAGGTTTTCGACCTAATTCTGCTGTTAGCTAAAATTAATAGTTTATCTACAAATGCAAATGTGAAGGTAAATAACCTCAATTCATTCAGTATATTTCATATCTGATAAGATATGAAATTGAAAAATATGTCCGTTGTATTGATATTTCTCATAAAAACTGTCTGGCTCAATGGCAATGTATCTACTCCTTTCTGAATAACCTGCCGATTCTCATTTTCTTAGAATTACTGTCACAGATCAACACCGTCTGTATTTGTATATAATGTATCCTGTCAAGTTTACTGGTGCGTGAATGTTTGTGTACTGTCTGTCTCTATGTTAAAAAAAAAAAGAATTAAAAAAATGTTTAAAAAAAAAAAAATTATGGTCACACCTTATGCAGCAAAACCGAGCGATCCACTGCCATAGGTAGCCAAAATTTGACATGCCCAGTACAGTTTGCCAAGCAGGGAGTATGATTAAGAACACCCCATACCAGTACTGTTTTCCTTTTCCACAAGTATCAATATCTGGAAATCCTTTGAGCAGGAACAGCATAGCTTTTATTGTTGATGTCTACTGGTAAAAGATTTTTTTTACATAATGTATTTAGGACTGTCTGATATGTAGTTATCGTTTACACTGCTCAGACAGTAGAAAACCTGTTTTTGTTCTATTTTGTTGTTAAATTAACTAGTTCATTCCAAATTGTGGCGTTGATTGAATTACGTTTTGTCAGATTTGTCATGTGTGTGTGGATTGCGATGTGTGTATGATACATATGTGTGTGTGTGTGTTGTTTTTGTTGTTGTTTGTGCGTCTGTATGGGTACGCATGTGTTAAGTATGAGTGAGTAAGTGAGTGAATGAGTGTGTGTATGTGTACATTGGACTTTGTCGTAGAAAGTTGAAATGTAGTCAGGTGATTTTTAATCAGTGAAATTTGTTTTGTTGAGCTTGCTCTGATTTTGATATATTCTATGGTATTTGTCAGATTTTATCATTTGTTTGGATTCTTTTATTGCATTCAACTCCACTCTTAATTTTTGAAAAATCATGAAGTGTTCAACAATATGATGATGAAAATACTCGGAGTGTATGGTTAGAAGAGTTGGTAATGTTTGACACTGAACGCATACATTCTCTGAGTGTATGGTTAGAAGAGTTGATAATGTTTGACACTGAACGCATACATTCTCAGAGTGCATGGTTAGAAGAGTTGATAATGTTTGACACTGAACGCATACATTCTCTGAGTGTATGGTTAGAAAAGTTGATAATGTTTGACACTGAACGCATACATTCTCTGAGTGCATGGTTAGAAGAGTTGATAATGTTTTACACTGAACGCATACATTCTGTGAGTGTATGGTTAGAAGAGTTAATAATGTTTGACACTGAACGAAAACAGAAAACTTGGAGAAAGTATATATGAATCTCTTACGTGTATGTTATTGTATAAGAGAACAATAGGCTGTGGTATATGAGTCATTTTCATTGGAAAAAAAAAGACCAGTTCTGTGTATTAAAGGTTTTGAAGGTGAGATCTGAACTGAACACATTGATGTTTGACTATTAAATGCCATTGACAAAAATATTTCTTTCCATGTCTTGTCATCTGTTGAATGACTCAGGATTTTTTTCAAGATTTACAGACTGACAGCATACAGACATGCTGAAGCATATGCTTGAGATTTACAGACTGAAAGGATATAGACATGCTGAAGCATATGCTTGCAGCTCCACAACACCGTACACCTGCTCATTCATGTACCTCCAAAACCATACACAGGAATTTGTGCTGTTAGGAATGCATGCATGCATGTGTGTACTCATGCACACATAAACAAAAAGCAAAGGCAGGAGAACATCGCTCACTGCCGAGGAAGACGGACGTGTTTCAGCGGAGCTCCCGCAAGACGGGAGAAAAAATGAACTTGGCCATGTAGCGTGAAACTCGGGGGGCATGAAACTGCAACAGTGAAGCTTCTTCGATGATACTTCTTCATGAGTAAGCAGTAGGGGAAAGTGTCATAATGTTCTCTGACTGACTTGAATCGTCGATCTTCGACAATGTGCTGTTGAGAGCAGAAAACCAGCAGTTGTGTGCAAAAACCTTGTACAAGTGAGTAATGGCTTTCCTCCTCCCATGCTGACTGAAACTGAAAACAGTATCAAATGTGAAGGAATGACAATAGTCTATGTTTGGACATTCTATTTCATTGGAATGGGGCCGAAGAGAAATACATCAAGTAAAAGAAAGAATCGATCGTCTGATTTGATTAATGCAGGTAACAATGGTACTGTAGAAGGTGCGGAAACTTTAAATCAAAACAAAAAGTCAAGCGGAGAATCAGTTACTAGACGAAAGACACTGACCACTTTTGTAAGTGGAGCTGAAGGCATGCCAGACAGAAGAGATAGCAACAAGACGTTCACATCGAAGGGTGAGGGGGGTTCAGTTGGTAGTGAGGGGGGTTCAGCTGGTATTCATAATTAGCTGACAAACATTGAACATGGATTGAACGAAAAATTTCAAGCACTGAAGAGTAAAGTTGATGAGAGTGAACTACGACTTTCCAATCACATTGCAGAACAATTTGATATATTAAGGAGTGATATGTATGTAGTGCAACAAGAAAATGACAGTTTACCAGCTGCCGTGGCGAAGTGGTTAGCGTCGCGGACTCCCGGCTGGAAGGTCGTGGGTTCGAATCCCATCAGAGTCATGCGGGTTCTTCTGCCCCGACCGGCTCCTACCCAGAGTTGAGTTTGCTGCGGACTCAGTTGGGAAGACTGGGACCACACAGTCGAGTTTCATCCACTTAATGGATGCGTTTCTGAGAGTGTTGCTCAAATTTCCTGACCAACACTGCAGGTGCCTGTATCTTCGGGCCTGGTTGACGCCGGGATATATTATGAAAGGAAGCGTAGAGTACAGCCCTGTCATGAAGTCTCAGACCGAAATGGAAATCCGTAGCATCATCTTAATCATCCTCATTCTCATCGATCAGCATTAAAAAAAAAAGGTCTCAAATTCTGTGGCCCTTCATGCCCTGCTCTCATGGTGACCTCAGTTTCGATGTCCTCTCCACATCTGTGGCCTTGGTTTGGTTACGTCGAGGTCACCGGTATCGGCAAGTCCATGGGGCTGTCGTTGGACGGACGTGGTGGCACCCTCCGGAGGGAGAGCTCACTGACGC
Organism: Conus ventricosus; assembly: GCA_018398815.1. Classification (NCBI taxonomy): domain Eukaryota; kingdom Metazoa; phylum Mollusca; class Gastropoda; order Neogastropoda; family Conidae; genus Conus; species Conus ventricosus. Next base: position 91,970,262 of record CM031602.1, on the reverse strand, counting down.
CGGCTCCGCGACTAAGCAATTATTGTCATCAGTAGGAGGCTTAGTAGGTGGTGGCCTGCGTATGTTAGATCAGAACAGGCGCCACTGAACACCACCGAAGTGACTCGGCAGCAGTGCAGTGTCTTCTACGGTGGGTTGCCTGTAGTTTATATTACTAAGTTGTCTACTACTACTATATCATCCAACTGTACGTTATAACTGGTCCACCAATTCATTTATCTTTTTTACAGTGCATCCGTCTGCATGTTTTTCTTGAGTCATTTAGTATCACATCATCATCACTGACATGCATTTATTTATTTCTTTATCATATACTAAATCACTTCTCTATGGGGACTGTAAGCCACACACACACAGAGACACACCAATGAGATGGATAAATAAGGAAATTGACAGAGACATGTTCAGGCATTTCAGAGGAATCTGTGCAGACAGTGCAGATTCCCACGAGTGTTCAGTTGTCACGCTGCAGGGCTCGTTTCTGCAGCTGAGTCAGCTTCCGTTGGATCACGTCAGCCAGGTCCTGCCAGTTGTTACTGGTGGGTCGGACGACGACTTTGCAAGCGCTTTGTGACCGTTGGTCATGTCGCCCTCAACCTCAAACTTCTTGTTACTGTAAGAAGCAGGATAACATTGGTTTCTCAATTACCAAACTTACATATCAAATATATTACTGAAAACAATTGAAATCCGTGTGTGTGCATGTGCATGCGCGCATCTGTGTCTGTTTGCTTGTGTTTTAATGTTGCTTATGCACATGTGTGTGTCTGTTTGCTTGTGTGTGCCTGTGTAATTATGCGCTTGCACGTGTGCGCATATGTGTGTGACAGAAAGAGCGAGAGTGTGTGTGTACGTGTGTGTGTGTGCATACGTCTGTTCGTGCATGCGTGCGTGTGTATGTGCGCACGCACTCATCTGTGTGTGTGTACTTGTGTGTGTGTGTGCGCACATGCGTGTGTGTGTTTTTGTGCATGCACAAAATCAATGACTGTACTGTATCCGTTTGTAAGGATGTCACACTTTGTGTTATGAATTCAACGTTCATCATGTCATAGCAACAAGATGGTGATAGTGATGTTGCTCAGAGCCCAGCCGACCGCAGAGGGCCATATCAGGGCTGTCAGCGTGCTGAAGTGAACTCAAGTCATTTAAAAACAATCATTCACACAAGTCTGTAAAACTCACCGTCCGAAAAGACTGGAAATTTTGTTAAAAATCTTTCCTCCGTAATCTTAGATCAGATGAAAAATGTTAATCTTGCTCGGAAATTCAAAGATCACATCAAGTGAGACATCTCTGAACAAGGTTTTCATGGAGTCTGCTGTCAAGTGCTTATGTCTCACAGCACGCAAGTCCCGACAACTCTAAAAAAAAAAAAATGTTTCACTGTAAGTGGTACATGACATGGAATGCACCATGGATCGTGTTCACCTTTAAAAGATCAGAATGGGTGTAAAACGGGTGACCTGTATGCAAACAGCACAAAACTGTTTTTTCTTTATGGCTGCCTCAGAAACATGATAAAAACTCTTTCAGGTTTACGTGGATTTCAAATAGTTTGTTCTCCGTCGGCGAGTCCCCTTCCTCTTGCCAGAGGTCTTTGACATTCTTCTTCTTCCTAAAATACTGGGTTGGATTTCAGATCAGTGTGAGGTATAGACAATCTGCTCAACTTGTTCTTTGTGGCACTCTTGGCAAGTTCATCAACCATTTCGTTTCCTTGAATGCCCACATGGCTGGGAAGCCAAGCAAAAGCTATGTTATATCCATCTGCAAGAATACTAGAAACTAAGAAAGGAGCCAAAAATGATCTCCAGATGACAGAAAGGCGAGGGTCTCAATAGCTGAACATCTTGATGAGAACAGGCCACACTGCCAAAGCTATGTTCCTTTGAACCTACCTGTCAAAACACCGACACGTGGTAACAGAACAAAGGTATGTTCCTTTGAACCGGTCAAAACACAGACATGTAACAGAACAAAGGTATGTTCCTCTGAACCTGTCAAAACCCTTGACATGTGGTAACAGAACAAAGGTATGTTCCTTTGAACCTGTCAAAACAGACACGTGGTAACAGAACAAAGGTATGTTCCTTTGAACCTGTCAAAACACAGACATGTGGTAACAGAACAAAGGTATGTTCCTTTGAACCTGTCAAAACACAGACACGTGGTAACAGAACAAAGGTATGTTCCTTTGAACCTGTCAAAACACCGACACGTGGTAACAGAACAAAGGTATGTTCCTTTGAACCTGTCAAAACACCGACACGTGGTAACAGAACAAAGGTATGTTCCTTTGAACCTGTCAAAACACAGACACGTGGTAACAGAACAAAGGTATGTTCCTTTGAACCGGTCAAAACACAGACACGTGGTAACAGAACAAAGGTATGTTCCTTTGAACCTGTCAAAACACAGACACGTGGTAACAGAACAAAGGTATATCCCTCTGAACCGGTCAAAACACAGACATGTGGTAACAGAACAAATGTATGTTCCTTTGAACCTGTCAAAACACAGACATGTGGTAACAGAACAAAGGTAAGCAGGAGAAGGAGAAGAAAAACAAAGGAAGAAGATCGGGAGGAAAAGAATAAAAAATAAGAACGAGTGGGAGGAAGATGAGGAGGAGGAGAAGAAGAAGAAGAAACAGAAGCAGGAAGGGGAGGAGGAGGTGGTGAAGGACGAGGAGGAGGACGTTGAAGTGAAAAAGACGATGATGATGATGATGACGGTGATATGAAGATGATGATGGTGATGGTTATTGTGACAGAGAAAAAAATGTGACTCACCTGTAGATAACGGGGTCCGTGTTAGAGTAGAACTTCTTCCTTACAAAATTCAGGTTGCCATCGCTGCTACCATAGTACATCTGATCAAACCAGGTGTTGCCTGAAGCCACGTCCACTAACCCCTCTCTGGTCATCCCCAGGCCCATCCAGTTGCTGTAGCGGTTAAATTTGTATGGAACAGACAACATGAGGACGAAGCGTCGCCTGGCCCCGACCAATTCCCAGGACACAGTGCCATACACGCCTTTCCTCACGTATGAAGCCTTCCGCACGGCCTGCAGAAAAAGAAAGACAGAGAATGAGAGAGAGAGAGAGAGACAGAGACATACAACAAATGGACAGACAGACAGACACACACACAGAATGAGAGAGAGAAAGAGTCAGAGAGAGGACAGAGAATGAGAGAAAGAAGAAGAAGAAAAAGAAGAAGGATAACAACAACAACAAGGAGAAGAAGAAACAGGAGGAGGAAGAGGTGGAGGAGGAGGAAGAAGAGGAGGGGAGGAAGAGGAGAAGGAGGAGGCGGGGGAGGGAAGGAAGAGGATATGTAAGACAGGAGGAGACGAAGAACAGCTCTCTCTCTCTCTCTCTCTCTCTCTCTCTCTCTCTCTCTCTCTCTCTCTCTCTCCTTTATGAAGAAAATCAGCCATCTTGCAGAAGTATGGTGCAGGCCTCTAACAATGCAGAAAATAACTGGAATGTCAACACAGAATGTACATCCAATACTCCTTGTTGAAGATACTGTGGCCAGTCCTGTTTAAATTTGTGCCATGAAATCGCAGATGCAAAAGATGCATGCCATCTCCTGGACAACAACGAAAAAAAGATGAAATAAAAGATAAAGAGAAAAAGAAATATAAAGAAGGACATTTACACAAAAAATACAACAAAAAGACAAGCACCAAGACAGGCAGATCGAATACTGGGGAAAAAAACCCCAAACAAACAAAAGGAAAGATAGACGGAAAGAAGAGAAGTGAATCAACCTCTATTAACAAGTTCCCTGTTCATTTTTTGCCCCTTACAAAGGCCTTGCTCTTTCCCGGTAGTATGACATCAGGAAGTGTGGTAGCGGCTCCATCGTTGGCGATCCGTAGTTTGGGGACCATCAAGGGGTAGCGAGTCCAGTTCTCCACTTGAATGACGCACGTAATCATGTAGCCTGTGGCCGCCAAGTCCTGTAGAGTGACACCGTTCAGAGATTTCCCTGGAGTGACAACTTCGGAAGCGACCACCTTCACCATGCTGAGAGGGATGGAAGACCTCAGAACGACTGGTGACGCGTTTCCTGTGAAATCTGCCAAGCACAGCCAGCGACAAGACCTAGAATCTTTTCACTCATTGCTCACAAAATTCATGTTCATCAATCGTTTGTTCATGTGTTTGTTTGTTGGCTGGTGGGTTGGTTGGTTGGTTTTGGGGTACAAGATTTCTGATCTAAATTTTTGTGACATTGAAGATCAGAAACTTGGTTTCATGGAACCAGCTGAGATTTCATAGCAGCATCAAATCACTGTATCCCTTCCATTATCTCCCTTCACTCGTCATCTTATCAAACAACAGACTTTCCACTCACTCCATTACCTCCCTTCACTCATCATCTTATCAAACAATAGACTTTCCACTCACTCCATTACCTCCCTTCACTGGTCAGCTTATCACACAATAGACTTTCCACACATTTCATTACCTCCCTTTACTCATCATCTTATCAAACAATAGACTTTCCACTCATTTCATTACCTCCCTTCACTCGTCATCTTGTCAAACAATAGACTTTCTACTCATTCTATTATCTCCCTTCACTTGTGATCTTATCATACAATAGACTTTCCACTCATTTCATTACCTCCCTTCACTTGTCATCTTATCATACAACAAACTTTCCGCTCATTTTCTGATCTTTTTCCATTCTAGTAGGCACACCTAAATATACAGAAATGCAAAGTATTCACACACACATGTCCCCTTCCCCCACCCCAACAAGAATGACAGCATGTGTAAATTTCATAATCATGAAACA
>CM031602.1:91952944-91960444 GCA_018398815.1 Conus ventricosus | reverse complement strand
TGACCAAAGCCCTACACAGTGCTATAAATCCTCCATCACCTGACCAAAGACCCACACAATGCTATAAATCCTCCATCACCTGACCAAAGCCCCACACAGTGCTATAAATCCTCCATCACCTGACCAATGACCCACACAATGCTATAAATCCTCCATCACCTGACCAAAGCCCCACACAGTGCTATAAATCCTCCATCCCCTGACCAAAGACCCACACAATGCTATAAATCCTCCATCAGCTGACCAAAGCCCTACACAGTGCTATAAATCCTCCATCACCTGACTAAAGACCTACACAGTGCTATAAATCCTCCATCACCTGACCAAAGCCCCACACAGACAGGATACTACAGACTCCAGCAACATGGAGCACATTTATTCCATGAATACAATTTTCTGGTGAGCCTGCAGATCTGCAGGAAACTTTGCCACGGATTTGAAGAGGTCCTGTCTGCCCCCGCCCCTCCCTCTCCCCGCCCATTGAAAATGAAATGGTTCCCTGTTTTGTAAACAGGAGACCAACACTCCAGAGAACGTGATCAGTCTCCTTCAGCCGTAGGAGAAGACCCGCAGAAATCAACGATATGTCTGTTCCTGCCCTAAGCAGCGCATCTTCCATCCAACGAGAAGTGGTGTCTCTTTTCACGGTGCGATAGGCTTTATGCAACTGATAAAAAATGCTGTTCCAGTTCGTAGGTGGACAGTCCCTTAACTAATCTGATCAAAAAGCTCATCATAATTCCGATTATACGCCTTCTGATTTGGGAGAAGAAAACGCACCACACTTCTATTGATCCTCAGTTTAAGGAGGCTCTATGTAATTGGAGACCAGTATGTATTTCACAGGTAATGAACTGTTTGTTGTCTAAGCTTTATTGAGTGAGTGAAATATGTATGTTGCCACAGCACGAGATAATTGTCTACACCATTCAAAAGAATTCCTAACGGAACATTAAGATAGAGACCAAGAAACCCTTTTTTTTATCAGTGTACAAAGGGTACCTTGGGGAACCACAAGGTTCCGTCCTTGGGCCAGTTCTGTTTGCTCTGTATGTCAGACCTGTGTCAGACATTATCGATCAGCACTCATTGCTGCATGAGAGCTTTGCTGATGACACTCAGATGTACAAGTCAAGCACTGTATCTCAACTCAAGGACGTTGTCAGTGATGTTAAAAGCTGTTCACAAGATTTAAAGAATTCGATGACTTTGAATAAGTTGCAGCTGAATGACGACAAAACTGAAGTTCTCCTTGCTCCTCCCAAACTCCAAGGTCATCCCTCCCTTCCTTCTTCCGTCAGTATCGGAAGTTCTGATATTAAACTCTCATCCCAGGCTCGTAACCTCGGTGTGACTTTTGATTCCACCCTTTCTTTCAAGCACCCCGTGTCTAATGTTTGTAAGGCAGCATATCTGGAAATACGTAAGATTAATTCAATCAGACACTTCCTTTCCACTGAAGCCACAAAAACTCTGGTTTGTTTCCAAGTTCTATCAAGGCTGGACTACTGTAACAGTCTCTTGGCTGGCTCACCAAAGTACCTACTCAATAAACTGCAGAAGGTTCAGAATAGCGCTGCCAGGCTTGTTTGCGCTTTGTCTAAATGTCAACAAGTCACTCCTCTATTGCAGGCCCTCCACTGGCTTCCAATCCAGAGTCGAAATGACTACAAGCTGGCTTCTATCTGTTTTTCTTCTGTGTCTGGTACTGGACCAAAATATCTTTCCGACATCCTCCACATCTACACCCCATCCCGTCAACTTCTTTCCTCTGCCGACAGTCGCCTCTTGCGCATTCGATCTGTCAGAACAAAATCTTTTGGTCAACGTTCTCTCTCCTTCCAAGGACCAACTGTCTGGAATACACTTCCCCTCAGTGTCAGACACCTACCTTCACCCTCTTCTTTCAAATCTGCCGTTAAAACAAATTTCTTTCATCAGTCGTTACTCCCCCTCCCTCCCAACTCCCCCAACTTCCTAATCCACCTTCAGAGTGTCTAAGTGGGTTTTTGCGTGCACGCGTGAGTACCTGGTGGTTGTTTCGTTTGTACGTGCAGGCTGTGTTGATGTGGGTGCGTGTGTTCGTGCGTGCGGGTGTCTGTGAGCGTGGGTGTGTAGTCATGCGTGATCACGTGTACGCGCGCGCTCCTGCGAGGGTGTGTGTGTGTGTGTGTGTGTGTGTGTGTGTGGTGTGTGTGTGTGTGTGTGTGTGTGTGTGTGTGTGTGTGTGTGTGTTGGTTATGTAAAGCGCTTAGAGCCCTAATTTTTAGAGAACAGGCGCTACATAAATTAACATCATTATTATTATTATTTACATATATAAGCTGTGTTTTTATCCTCATCCACATTTACACACTATGGGCAAAATCTTGCGACGGGATTTTCACAAAATCTCTCCATATCGTTTCTTATAGGGAGTACCCCAAGTCTTGTCTGTGTCAAGGCCACTCTGAGGCAAAAGATGTCCAGAAACTCAAAGTAATGGCTAATTCCGAAACCACATTGTAAAGATTAGTACAAAACATTTCTGTTTTTATCTCTAATAGATGCCGACCATTCTGAACATACATGTCAATTAACCTCTGAGCAACACATTTGGCAAAAAAAAAAAAAAAAAAGCCAGAAAAGAAATGCCAGTTTTACCGACTGTTAGAGCACACAGAATGTCAACGTTGCCATCAGACCACCTCCTGTTCTCGTGTTAGGAATGGAAGATATGTATGCTGAGAATGTATCATCCGCACAGAAATCATGACACTTAATAATGATGTGAAGAAGTATCTTTAACATTTTCATCCAGTATTTTCTCCAAGTCATGTTGTTTTTTTTTTGATTCACTGCAACCAGTTCTAAGCAGACTCTGCTCTCTCTTCCTCCATACCTCTCCTGTACCTCACACCCCCTCCACAGCCTCCACCCCCACCACCAGCACTGTGGTTCTTATCGACAGACTTCGGAGTGAGCTGGGAGGGACGGGCGGAAAAGCGGGCGACTCACACTCTAATTTCGCCAAGAATGATTGATCTGCGACGCTGTCCCTTCGCTGCTACAGCAGGAGGAAGGAGAGAAGGAGTGGCGGGGGGGGGGGGGGGGGGGGGGGGGGGGGGGGGGGGGGGGGGGAGGTTGAGAATCAGGAGATGGTGAATGACCTTCCTTCCCCCTTTCCTTCCTCAGTCTCGTGGGCACAGAGGTACCGGCACCAAGGTCTGCCCAGTCTTTCCTCCTCAGTGCTGGCTGCTGGAGCAGGTGCAGTGTGTCCGACACTCCACGGTGCTGACAACATCAGCACAGTCAGGACTGGTCCCAGACAGCTGGCTGGAGTGGCGATCGGAGGGCCGGGTGAAGTGCACGGGAGCTGACCGCCAAGAGCACAGTGCGTTTTGGGATGGAGGCGGAATGAAGACGGGCGGCATGGAGATGGAACCGTTATCGATCGTTGCGGGCGCTGAAGTCGCTTCTTCGGTAGAGGTAAATGCAGGAATGGGCGAGGGGAGGGGAGGGGAGGGGGGAGTGTCAGGGGATCGGTTTGAGCCACAGCTGATTCAGGTTGATGGGGTAAAGGTTGTGGCACAAACTCTGTTAACGTCAGCTCTCTCTTCTCTGGCTGTACTAAACACGTGGCGGCACTCCAGGCCTCTGCTACAGCTGTCCTCTTCCCCGTTCATCACTGTCAGTCAATAGTGCCATGATGCTACAGCTGTCCTCTTCCCCATTCATCACTGTCAGTCAATAGTCAGTGCCATGATGTTACAGCTGTCCTCTTCCCCGTTCATCACTGTCAGTCAATAGTCAGTGCCATGATGTTACAGCTGTCCTCTTCCCCGTTCATCACTGTCAGTCAATAGTGCCATGATGTTACAGCTGTCCTCTTCCCCGTTCATCACTGTCAGTCAATAGTGCCATGATGTTACAGCTGTCCTCTTCCCCGTTCATCACTGTCAGTCAATAGTGCCATGATGTTACAGCTGTCCTCTTCCCCGTTCATCACTGTCAGTCAATAGTCAGTGCCATGATGTTACAGCTGTCCTCTTCCCCGTTCATCACTGTCAGTCAATAGTCAGTGCCATGATGTTACAGCTGTCCTCTTCCCCGTTCATCACTGTCAGTCAATAGTGCCATGATGCTATAGCTGTCCTCTTCCCCGTTCATCACTGTCAGTCAATAGTCAGTGCCATGATGCTACAGCTGTCCTCTTCCCCGTTCATCACTGCCAGTCAATCACCAGTGCCATGATGCTATAGCTGTCCTCTTCCCCGTTCATCACTGTCAGTCAATAGTCAGTGCCATGATTCTACAGCTGTCCTCTTCCCCATTCATCACTGTCAGTCAATAGTCAGTGCCATGATTCTACAGCTGTCCTCTTCCCCATTCATCACTGTCAGTCAATCACCAGTGCCATGATGCTCGGTTTTTCCCCCCAACATCCTACTGACCTATGATTTGTGCCTGTGATATTTTTTTTCCATGATGCTAAACAGCAGATAATGTTGGTCTATGAGTCCATTGCCTGCACTGTAAAGTAGGCAAGGAGTGTGTACACAAAATGTGAAAGTGTTTGATAAATGAAGTCTGTTGTGACAAGCAGTAATAATATGACTGTACTCGACTCAAACGTTACATTTCTTTATCCGAAAGTAATGTTTCGTATTAGTCATACACAAGTAAACGTATCACAGTATGGCAGTATTAGTTTTACCCAGAAAAAAAGAAGTATATATAATTTGGTGATGTTTGTTTTCTATAGAGCACAATAAATCAAAGAGGCAGTGTTTGTTTTATGCTGATCTTGCTAGATTCAAAGCGACAGTGTTTGTGTCATGTGAAGAACAATAACTACAAAAGTGCAATGTTTACTTTATCTAAACCGCAGTGTGCATAACGTAATGCTGATTGGTTGATTGGCTGTTTGTTTGTTTGTTTGTTTGTTTGTTTGTTTGTTTGTTTGTTTTTTCTCTTTTTTTCGGTTTCGCTTGTTTCCTCAAAACGCAACAAAGACGTAGTGGCAGAATTTGTTTTTACAAGTTATCATACTACACCGAGTGGGAAGAAAACAGCAGATTGCAGGTTGTGCGTTGTTAGTGGACCGAAAGTTGTCTTCACATGCTTTGATTAATATTTGGAAAGAATTATAACTTGAAAATCTGTTAGCCGTTTAGTTGGATTTCTTTCTCTTGTATTACTACTTTGACAGTGCAAGTGTCTATGTATGTGTATATTTTTGTAGTTATGTATGTGTTTATAGATTTTTCTTTCTTTCTTTTTTTCTCAAGATGCACATGAGCAACAGTTAGAATAACGAAAAGAGGTGGACACGCAGGCATACGTTCGGGCGTGCGCCTATGCTTACATAATGCACACACGCTGCCACATGTACACACACACACACACACACACACACACACACACACACACACACACACACACACAACACATACACACACACACACACACACATATATATATATATATATATTATATATATATATTATATATATATATATATATATATATATATATATATATATATATGTATAGATAGACAGAAAGAATATATATATATATATATATATATATATATATATATATATATATATATATATATATGTGTGTGTGTGTGTGTGTGTGTGTGTGTGTGTGTGTGTGTGTGTGTGTGTGTGTGTGTGGTGCGTGCGTGCGTGCGTGCGTGCGTGCGTGCGTGCGTGCATGCGTGCGTACGTGCGTGCGTGTGTGTGTGCGTGTGTGTGTGTGTGTGTGGTGTGTGTGTGTGTGTGTGTGTGTGTGTGTGTGGTGTGTGTGTGTGTTGAAGCATACAACCACCACCAACAGAATAAGAAGTTGAAATCAGTAATGTTTACTTATTCGACATGTCTACACCGACAATTTCTTTCATATTCGCTAGCTCCTTTCTCGGTTTCCTAGCATAACTACTTCCTTTGTAACGTGCTTCTACGATGGACTTGCTTTTTCACAATAATTTAGTCATCGTTCGTCATTTTCGCTGCCAAATCTTGGACACACACAGCAGTGTTTGACGTTTTTGTCTCATGGAAAGAGTAGGGTTAAAAATGAGGTGGATGCAGGCGGAAATTGAAACACATTTTGAAAATAATTCTCTGTGAGTTCGTCGAAAACAAGGACAAACAAATCACAAGAAAAAAAACATGGAAAAAGTTTACATTTATAAGAGGAAACGTGGTAAAATCAGACCAAGTCTAACTTCTTTCTGAGAAGAACTAAAGTAGGAGGCAGCTGAAGGGAGAGCGTGAAAGCAGAGAAGACACGTCATGTCCTGGCTGGCTGCACATGTCAAAGCGTGCCTTTCATGGCCATGTCTTAACACACGCAGCTATTGGACACCTGCTCTAAGCTGGGGTATCGTTGCCTTTGGAATCCACTTGTATTCCTACTCGACTAGATCCAGCCAGAACTCTTTTCAGCTCCCTCTGCCATTGCCCTTAGAGTTATGGTCCTCCTTCCCCCAAACATCCAGAGCTATTTTATTACATCATGGGCTGAGGAGCTTGCACCCCCCCCCCCTCCCCCACCTCCTCCCATTCCCTTACCAGCCTCTCTTTGTGTAATGGGGATTCCCTCCACTTGCTGGTTAGGCTGGCAGACTACTCGGACTTGTAGATATCCACTTCCTCTTGTTTGCCTCTTTTTTATGATACCACAGTGAGTTCAACAAGCATTTGTTTGAATGAACCTGGTTGAAGTACTGAATTTGGTCTCATGGTATCTCTTCCTGATTATCTCTGAATGAATTAGTTTCAAAGTGAGGTGACTGCAGGCGGAAATTGAAACAAATCTTAAAATGAATTTAAGCAACTGTGACGAGAGTTGGGAGTGGTTGGTGGGTCCTCTAGGGGAGGACTGGGAATATTTTCTGTATGAGAATGATATAAAAAAAATTCACCGCCACCCTCTTCTAACCAGTGGTGGAAGGAGCAACTTTCCGGTACCAGTCATCAAAAGAAATTTATATTTGTTCCTGGGACTGTTAAAATACTCAATAGTGGCTCTGAGATAAGTTTCCTTAGGCTTGTACTCTTAAAAGTACTTGTAGCTCTGAGAGACAGAACTAGAGAGAAGTTCAAACATTCAACACTGACTGAACAACAGAGAACTGACATAAGTTAGGTGCAATTTCACACGTCAACTTTACTTGCTTGCACATGGGTAAGTATAGACATGTCTGTTCCACATGCTGTTTTAGTTCTCACTGTTTCATCATTAAGTGAGGGAAAGCTCTGAATGAGTTGAATTGAATTGAAGTCCATTGGATCATGATAACTCTGCTTAAGTCGAAGAGGATAGTTGATCTCTCCGGTGGCTGGTGACTGATCCTGTTGCTGTAGTGCTGGGCTGAGGTGTGTCTTCACAGCCGGTCTTGCCCAGTATGTGGTATAGCCACTGTTTGTAGCATAGCCCTGGTTTAAGGCGTAGCCACAGTGTATGGCGTAACCATGGTCCCAGGTATTTTCTGGGAGAATAGTGAAA
>CM031602.1:91932944-91945444 GCA_018398815.1 Conus ventricosus | reverse complement strand
TCATAAGACCAACATACATGTAAAAACATAGAATTATATATGCAGATAAACATAATCATCCCCTACACTCTTTCCGTATGTTGTCTCCTCCCCCACCCCCCCCCCCCCCCCCCCCCCCCTCTATCCAGCACACAGAAACACCTAAGACACACTAACACATGCACAAAGACACACACACACACACACACACACACACACACACACACACACACACACACACACACACACACACGCGCGCGCGCATGCGCGCGCGCGCGCGCGCGAGCGCACACAAACAAACAAACACACACACACACACACACACACACACACACACACACACACACACACACACACACACACACACACACACACACATTATTCAGGATAAGAAGACATAACAGCAGGTTAACAGTGCTGTGCATAAATGTAATCATCGTTAAGAAAGACATGGAAAAGGAAGGTCTTCAACCCTTGAACAACAAAAGAGATAATGAATGAACAACAGACACCTGACACAAATTAAGTGTAATTTCACACACCATCTTTACTTACTTGTGTATACAAGAGTAAAATATACAAATCAATAGAACTTCAGCCCAATCAGCCTTTGTTACACGAAGGAGGATTTCTGCTTTGGATTGCTGACAGCTAAAGATGGATGCCAAGTATAAGTGAACTGTTGAACAGATTGTCGCATCTGACCAGAGACGGTTATATTATTACTGATGGTGGGGGCCGGAATAGCTCAGTGGTAGAGCGCCGGACTGTGAAGAGTCACTTGACAAGTACACCCGATCAGTCCCAAACGCCAGCCCTCTTGTACAAATTGCACACACACACACACACACACACACACACACACACATACACACACACACACACACACACACACACACGCGCGCGCGCGCGCGCGCCATCCTTCCCCCCATTTGTAATCTATGCCAACTCTCCCCTCTCAACCCCCCCCCCCCCCTACCTTCTCTCCCTGAAGTAGCGAAAGTATGCACAAGTTTACGTCATATCGTAACAATGTCGACCGTCTCCCTCCCCCTCCCTCCCCCCCCCCCCCCCCCTCCCTCCTCTCTCCCCACCGTGGGTCAAAAACACTGTTTGAAACCAGGCGGCAGCCTAGCTGCAACAATCCAGGTGAAAACAAATGTCATTTTCAAAATGCGTCACGTGCGTCACCCACTCTCCCTTACTTTCCTGTAGCTGAGACCTGTTCTCACTCTGCTAGATTAGGGTGAGACCCGCCCACTCCCTCCACCACCACCACCACGTTTCAATGCCTATCTTGCGCTGAAGTGATTGAAGATAAGTGATTGCTCGTTCATTTTCGTTGTCCTGATTGTTTTGTATCTTGCCTGAAGAAGATTGTTTTGTATCTTGCCTGAAGAAGACCTGAGAGGTCGAAATGCGTCGTGTTTTGTCTTGTGATTTGTTTGTCCACGCTTTTCTTTTCTTTTCTTTTTTTTTTTTTTGGCAGTTCGCTAACATTTATTCAAGATTTGATAACTTTTGATCAGAAAAACAGTATGCTTTTACAAGGTGAAAACTGCTAAGCTGATTTATGAATACTGGTGATTGTTGAAATTCTTTGTATTGTATGACTTTAAGTCTACACCACATGTGTACTTGGGATAAGTGTATTCCAAATTACTGTAATTTAACTCATAAGAAACATTGAAGAGTTATTTGACTAAAATTGTTTAGCATTGCATTACTGTCTCCTACCCTTTTGTAGACTCCACTCAACCTCTAGACAGAAGTGGAGATTGATAATTATAGCAAAACCATTATACTCATCCTTTGTTGGCTGAGTGGTTACACCTCTTCTGAAAGCTAGAGGGCAAATGTGTAAACTCGACAATCCAGACTCTCAGCTACTTAACTACAGACCAGGTTCTCTTTATCGCAGACCTGTGACCATGGCTACGCTACTACCATGGCTATGCTACATACTGTGGCTATGCTACATACCATGGCTATGCTACATACCATGGCTACGCTACATACCGTGGCCATTCTACATACCGTGGCTATGCTACATACCGTGGCTATGCTACATACACAGGGCAAGACAGGTTGTGAAGACACACCACAGCCCAGCACTACAACAACAGGTCTACACAGCAGGATCAGTCACCAGCCACAAGAGAGAGATCAACTATACTCTCTGACTGTTGATAAGTCCCGTTATTCCAAGTGGACTTCAACTCAACAACCCATTCAGAACTTTCCTCACTTAATGATGAGACTGTAAACTGAGGTTCCGTCTGTGAACGCGCGCATAACATCTTGCACACATGTAAAATCCCATCACCAACTTTCGGAAGAGAAGGCCAGTTTGGCAGTTGGTATGGATGACACGTTACACATAGCATGCACCTTCCCTGAAGTTGGAGTATGGCGGGATAAAACAAAACGGTCATACACGCAAAACTCCACTCCCTTTGTTGGGTAGATGGGATTAATCCTTGCCTGTCTACACAGGAAGTGTCCGCAGGAGTATCAGCCTGCTTACGCAGAAAAAAAATACTGATGGTGGTGTTGTGGCTGGCCATCAGTGTAGTCTTCATGGTGCTGATTTTCCACGCCATCTTGATACTTTAACCAATCGTTCAACAAGCGTGATGAGTTCTTGTGGACTGCCAGCCAGGCCATCGATGTGTTCTGCAAATGGAAGGTTAGTAGTGGTTCTTCCTCCAATGTTGACTGTACTGACATGATTGCTAGCCAGGCCATCGATGTGTTCTGCAAATCGAGGGTTAGTAATGGTTCTTCTTCCGATGTTGACTGGACTGACATGATCTTCAAGTGCATCAGTCGTGATGTGTTCCAGAAGTATTTTGAAAAAGTGAAGGAGATAGAAGGTACCCTGGCGAACTCCTATTAGGGGGTGAAACCAGCTTTACGGTACAGTTGCTGGATGTGGTGGTAATTAAGTTTCTGCCCGATGTTAGATTTCTTCATTGTGGGTCGTGGTTTGTCTGCTGCTGCAGATGTTTGGCGAAGGGCACTAGGGTAACACCTGTTCAGTAGTGCTTCTGCTTCAGTGCAATCCAGCTTCTTTAGCAATGATGGGTATCTGCTCGCCGTGCAGTTTATTCATCATGATTTTGAGCATCACTTTGCTGGCGTGCTAATCAAGCTTATAGTGCGATATTTCTGGCAGTGTTGGAGATTTTCTTTGTTGAGAGATGGTGGAGATTTTCTTCGTTGAGAGATGGTGGAGATTTCTTTGTTGAGAGATGGTGGAGATTTTCTTTGTAACTATAGTGACTGACTCCACGGCGTGCACCACTCCCCGGTGTGCCAGAGTTTATTGCCGATGGCGGTTAGCATGTCAATTACTGCTTCTCCGCCATGTGTCCAAAGTTCTGCAGGGATGATGACGATGCCTGCAGCTTTCCCACATTTAAAGCGATGTCACTGTAGTTAGCACCTCTTCACGGAGTGTTGGAGAATCATCCTCATTGATGGATCCTGTGCTGTCAGCACATCATCATCGCCCTGTCCTCCGTTGCTTTTTACCAGCAACATACATGCCCTGAACACCACTAGTTTTCCCCCCAATACACAATAGCTTTGTACCAGCAACGTATATACCCTCAACACCACTAGTTTTCCCCCCAATACACAATAGCTTTGTACCAGCAACATATATACCCTCAAAACCACTAGTTTTCCCCCAATACACAATAGCTTTATACCAGCAACGTTTCTACCCTCAACACCACTAGTTTTCCCCCCAATACACAATAGCTTTGTACCAGCAACGTATATACCCTCAACACCACTAGTTTTCCCCCAATACACAATAGCTTTGTACCAGCAACGTATATACCCTCAACACCACTAGTTTTCCCCCCAATACACAATAGCTTTGTACCAGCAACATATATACCCTCAACACCACTAGTTTCCCCCCAATACACAATAGCTTTGTACCAGCAATATATATGCCCTCAACACCACTAGTTTCTCCCCCCCCTAATACACAATAGCTTTGTACCAGCAACATATATACCCTCAACACCACTAGTTTTTCCCCCAATACACAATCACACCATAAACCCAAAACAATCATATGATCTGAAGTGGCATGACGCAGTTCACGTTATCTTTTTTAATTATTTATTTATTTTTTTTAAACAAATATCTATTTAAATTTGAGTCTATTTGATGACGGTCAGTGGTAATAATACATTCGCACTCTTTCAACGTTGCGTGTGTTATGTATGTATGTATGTATGTATGTATGTATGTATGTATGTATGTATGTATGTATGCATGTATGTATGTATGTATGTATGTATAAGGAAGAGAGAGAGAGAGAGAGAGAGAGAGAGAGAGAGAGAGAGAGGAGGAGAGAGAGAGAGAGAGAGTGAGTGTGCCCGCTCGCGCGTGTGCGTGCGTGCGTGTGTGCATGCACGCTTGCGTGCGTGCACGTGTGTGTGCTGGAGCACACGCACGTTCTTGCGTGAGTGCATGTATGTGTGCGTGCGTGCGTGTGCGTGCTGAAAAAACGTGTGAATATTAAGCCTCCTCTAATCCGCTGGGATCCAAGCGGTGCATGTTGTTGAAAATAGTCAATAATCCTGTCTCCTTTCCTGCCCCCAACATTCCAGCACTGTTAGTGCGTCTCCATTTCTGCCCCAACATTCCAGCACTGTTAGCGCGCGATAGCAGGAGAGGTTGATGTCTGGCTGGACTGTCGAGCAGATGAGAGAGGAAGTGGCGGGGAGGGGGGGGGGGGGGGGGGGGGAGGGGGGGTCGGGCGAAGGTGGGAGGAGAGAGGGAAGGAGGTGGCAAAGAGAGGTGGGTGACGGGAAGAGAGAGAGAGAGAGATTGGGGGGGGGGCGGCGGGGAGGGGGGGGGGAGGTGTCGGCGGAAGACGCCGATATGGAGGCCAGGTTTTAGTTGCGGATTCGTCGGCACTGCAACAGGGCTGCAGGAGCGAAGGGCGGCTATGACAGCCATTGTCGCTGCAGCACGGCGCCGCCCTGTGTCCCTCCCCCCCCCCCCCCCCCCGCCCGGTGCTCAGGCCCGGAGCGTGGCAGGGAGGCCGGCAGCGGAGATGGATGGATGGAGAGGCCGCCGCGACATGGAGGCGGCTGTGCTGTCGCCGGCACCGCTTCTTCCTCCTCCTCTCTCAGAGAGACCGAGACTGGGGAGCCGACAGTTGTGTTGTTGTCCTGTGTTCACTGCCGTGCTGTGACTGTGTGTTCTTCACGGTTCGTGGGGTTCTGATGACTGTGTATTCTTCACGGTTCATAGGGTTCTGATGGTGCAGGTGTTTGGGCAGTGTTAGAGTTGTGACGGTTCCTACATCGTGCAGACGGTCAGGTGTTTGGGCAGTGTCATAGTTGCGGTGGTTCACATGGTTCAGATGGTTACGTAATAATATTGTGCAGTGTCGTAGCTGTGATGTTCACATGGTTCAGATGGTTACGTAGTTGTGCAGTGTCGTAACTGTGATGTACACATGGTTGATAGGGTTCCGTAATTGTGCAGGGTCATAACTGTGATGTTCACGTGGTTCATAGGGTTACGTATTGTGCAGTGTCATAGCTGTGATGTTCACATGGTTCAGATGGTTACGTGATTGTGCAGTGTCATAACTGTGACGCTACACACGTTTCGGGAGATTGTGCAGTGCCACTGGCTGTGGTGTTCACATGTTACAGGCCATTGTGCAGTGTCATAGTTTTGGTTTTCACATGTTACAGGCCATTGTGCAGTGTCATTAGTTGTGGTGTTCACATGTTACAGGCCATTGTGCAGTGTCATTAGTTGTGGTGTTCACATGTTACAGGCCATTGTGCAGTGTCATTAGCTGTGGTGTTCACATGTTACAGGCCATTGTGCAGTGTCATAGTTTTGCTTTCACATGTTACAGGCCATTGTGCAGTGTCATTAGTTGTGGTGTTCACATGTTACAGGCCATTGTGCAGTGTCATTAGTTGTGGTGTTCACACGTTACAGGCCATTGTGTAGTGTCATAGTTGTGGTGTTCACATGTTACAGGCCATTGTGCAGTGTCATGAGTTGTGTTCACATGTTACAGGCCATTGTGCAGTGTCATTAGTTGTGGTGTTCACATAATACAGGCCATTGTGCAGTGTCATTAGTTGTGGTGTTCACATGTTACAGGCCATTGTGCAGTGTCATTAGTTGTGGTGTTCACATAATACAGGTCATTGTGCAGTGTCATTAGTTGTGGTGTTCACATGTTACAGGCCATTGTGCAGTGTCATTAGTTGTGGTGTTCACATATACAGGCCATTGTGCAGTGTCATTAGTTGTGGTGTTCACATGTTACAGGCGATTGTGCAGGTGTCATTAGTTGTGGTGTTCACATGTTACAGGCCATTGTGCAATGTCATTAGTTGTGGTGTTCACATGTTACAGGCCATTGTGCAGTGTCATTAGTTGTGGTATTCACATGTTACAGGCCATTGTGCAGTGTCATTAGTTGTGGTTTTCACATGTTACAGGCATTGTGCAGTGTCATTAGTTGTGGTGTTCACATATTACAGCCCATTGTGCAGTGTCATTAGTTGTGGTTTTCACATGTTACAGGCCATTGTGCAGTGTCATTAGCTGTGGTGTTCACATGTTACAGGCCATTGTGCAGTGTCATAGTTTTGGTTTTCACATGTTACAGGCCATTGTGCAGTGTCATTAGTTGTGGTGTTCACATGTTACAGGCCATTGTGCTGTGTCATTAGCTGTGGTGTTCACATGTTACAGGCCATTGTGCAGTGTCATTAGCTGTGGTGTTCCGTTGCGGGCGATTGTGCTCTATCGTAGTTGTGATGGTTCATATGGTAAACATGTTTAGATGTTGTGCAGTGTCATTGGCGTGATGGTTCAGAGGTTTGAAGTCTCCGAGCGTTGTCCTGATTATTGACGTTCAGAAGTTAAGCTGTGTGTGTGTGGTGTGTGTGTGTGTGTGTGTGTGTGTGTGTGTGGGTGTGTGTGTGTGTGTGTGTGTGTGTGTGTGTGTGTGCGTGCGTGTCTGTGTGTATGTGCGTGTGTGTGTGTGTGTGTGTGTGTGTGTGTGTGTGTGTGTGTGTGTGTGTGTGTGTGTCTGTGTCAGTGTCAGTGTCTGTGTGCGCGCCCGTGCGCGCAATATCACAGTTGTGATGCTTCAGATGCTGTAGAGGTTTGTGCCGTGTGATGACTGCAGTAATCCACTTTCTGTGCAGTGTCACAGTTGTTCTCATGGTTTCTATCGCTCAGATCGTTCAGACGATTTGTGCCGTGTGAAGATGTTCTTTCGATATAGACACATGTGTGGGATGTGGAAGAGGAACACCTGGAAGTTCCCATGTCAATTCAAAGTGTTCTCTATTTTTTTTTTTTTCGTGTTCTTTTTGCGGATAATTGTGAGGAAGGTGCAAGCTGACAAGTATTTTCGCCTCTCTCACTGGGAAACCAGAAGATGTTATGCCAAAAACAACAACACACCAAAAAAACAACAACATAAACAAAAACAGAAAATAAGGGGATGTAAAGATATATAGATAGATCGATAGATTAGACAGACAGATAGGTAAGTAGATACATGATAGATACATAGATGGATAGGTAGGCAGATATATAGTTACATACATAACACAACATACATACATACATACATACATACATACATACATACATACATAGAAAGATAGATACATAGACAGACAGATAGATAGATAGATAGATAGATAGATAGATAGATAGATAGATAGATAGATAGATAGATAGATAGATAGATAGATAGATACATAGACAGACAGATAGATAGATAGATAGATAGATAGATAGATAGATAGATAGATAGATAGATAGATAGATAGATAGATAGATAGATAGATATGATAGATAGACAGATAGACGGACTGCTGTATAGACAGATAGATGAATAGCTATACAGGCTGACAAGTAGAGGGTCAGATAGAAGTTTATTGTAATGTAAATATGTATCTAAGATAGATAGATAGATGAATGGACAGATAGATAGATAGATAGATAGATAGATAGATAGATAGATAGATAGATAGATAGATAGATAGATAGATAGATAGATAGATAGATGGACGGACGGACGGACGGACGGACGGACGGATGGACGGATGGATGGATGGATGGATGGATGAGTGATGTGTTGAACAAATAAGTAGTGGGGCAAAACAAGTACAGATTAACATTTTCACCGTCATGGCAAAGATTCAGAGAGAGAGAGGAGAGAGAGAGAGAGAGAGAGAGAGAGAGAGAGAGAGAGAGAGAGAGACAGACAGACAGACAGACAGACAGACAGACAGACAGACAGACAGAGACAGAGACAGAGCAAAATTGTCAGACACCGGTTCATAATTTCAATGTTGTTCTCTTCTTTACTAAACATATAAACTTCTCAAACGAGTAGTACCTCATACTCGCTGGCAAGTTTCTTTGTATTCTGTTAGCATTGGGGAAACAAAACAGCATCCTTTTTTAAAAAAAAGCTTATTCCGTGCAACGTTTCGCGAATAGCTCTGTGTTACAACCAAACACTGCACCTTTTTTTTTAACGACACCAAACTGTCTGCAAAGGATACCTATGGCTTCGGTTTACTCCATCAAGAACAGTGACAATTTGGTCGTTGTTCATAAGCCCTTTAGTCTTAGTGAGGAAGTATTTCTCACTGAACGGAACGCTGGATGCGACGCTAACTGTCATAACCAAAGATATCAGCCTAAGTCAGTAACGACCACGTGCTGCAGTCAATGAAATCAATGACAGCTATTTGCTGAAGTGTGTGATGTCAGTCACAACCGTTAACTGAAGTCAGTGACAGCCATCTGCTGAAGTCAGTGAAGTCAGTGACAGCCATCTGCTGAAGTCAGTGGAGACAGTGACAGCCATCTGCTGTAGTCAGTGAGAGCCATCTGCTGAAATTAGTGACAGCCGTCTGCTGAAGTCAATGATGTCAGTGACAGCCATCTGTTAATGTCAGTGATGACAGTGACATCCATCTGCTGAAGTCAGTGACATCCATTTGCTGAAGTCAGTGACAACTATCTGCTGAAGTCAGTGACAGCCATCTACTGAAGTCAGTGACAACCATCTGCTGGAGTCAGTGACAGCCATCTGCTGAAGTCAGTTACAGCCATGTGCTCAAGTCAGTGACGTCAGTGACAGCCATCTGCTGAAGTCGGTGAAGACATTACAGCCATCTGCTGAAGCCAGTGAAGTCAGTGACAGCCATCTGCTGAAGTCGGTGAAGACAGTGACAGCCATCTGCTGAAGTCAGTGAAGTCATTGACAGCCATCTGCTGAAATCAGTGAAGTCAGTGACAGCAATGTGCTGGTCAGTGAAGTCAGTGACAGCCATCTGCTGAAGTCAGTGACAGCAGTCTGCTGAAGTCAGTGAAGTCAGTGACAGCCATCCGCTGAAGTCAGTGAAGTCAGTGACAGCCATCTGCTGAAGTCAGTGACAGCCATCTGCTGAAGTCAGTGAAGTCATTGACAGCCATCTGCTGAAATCAGTGAAGTCAGTGACAGCCATCTGCTGAAATCAGTGAAGTCAGTGACAGCCATCTGCTGAAGTCGATGACAGCCATCTGCTGAAGTCAGTGAAGTGAGTGACAGCCATCTGCTGAAGTCGATGACAGCCATCTGCTGAAGTCATCTGCTGAAGTCAGTGACAGCCATCTGCTATGGCCAAGTCACTGCAGACTGTATTCCAGTGTGTTAGGTGAATGGCGGCCCACCCCTGGTGTTAGTGCTGTCAGTTCTGACTGTTCGTGCCTCTCTCTCAACAATGGCGGATGTGGCGGGTAGGTCAGCACAGGAACACATCATGTATCCCACCGCATGGTTCCTTAAGAAAGTTATCATAGCTCACGTGACAGGTTTGTGTCAGAACATCACTATGTTTCATATGACTCCATCGGTCTCTGTCGCAACATTACCTTACATGTGTGTATCACGTCTACTGAAGTTTTCCATCACAGCATCATCATATATCCTTTCATCTCAAAGGTTTTCGTCAGAGTATTGTCATGCATCACCCCAAAGGATCCCATCAAAACACCATTATATACTGTATCATACCACTGGATTCCATTGAAAAAATGGTCACGCCAAACAGACTTCCATCAAAACACAACCATATGTCATATCGTACCATAGATTTCCAACAGAAAATCACCATATATCCTTCACATATTTCCACTAGAATTTCTTTTTCTATATCTCTCCATTGGTTTCCGTCAGAATGTCATATGTCATCCCATAAAGTTCCACCAGAGCATCTTCGTATATCTTGTCACCGATAGATTTTCATTAGAACATCATCGTACACGACACTATACGGTTTCATTAGAACGTCATCGTACACGACACTATCCGGTTTCATTAGAACGTCATCGTACACGACACTATCCGGTTTCATTGGAACGCCATCGTACACGACACTGTCCGGATTCATTAGAACGCCATCGTACACGACACTATCCGGTTTCATTAGAACGTCATCGTACACGACACTATCCGGTTTCATTAGAACGCCATCGTACACGACACTATCCGGTTTCATTAGAACGTCATCGTACACGACACTATCCGGTTTCATTAGAACGTCATCGTACACGACACTATCCGGTTTCATTAGAACGTCATCGTACACGACACTATACGTTTTCATTAGAACATCATCGTACACGACACTATACGTTTTCATTAGAACGTCATCGTACACGACACTATACGGTTTCATTAGAACGTCATCGTACACGACACTATACGTTTTCATTAGAACATCATCGAACACGACACTATACGCTTTCATTAGAACATCATCGTGCATCACATCACCGTGTAGGTTTTCATCATATCAACATCATAAATCACACTATGCTGTGGCTGTCCTTCGCAACAATGTTATTCATCACGTCAAGGGTTTCTTTCAGAATATCATATATCGCCCCCAACATGACTTGCAAGACATTCTGTATCCTCAAACAGGTTTCCTATTGAACATCATCATTTTTCTCTCTCTTTCTGTCTCTCTCTCTCTGTCCCCCCCCCCCCCCTTCTCTCTCTCACCACACACACACACACACACACACACACACACACACACACACACACACACACACACACACACACACACACACACACACACACACACACACACACATGCTTTAAATGCCTGCCTTACATGGTATAAGCCATTAAAACAATGTCCATTAACGTAGATAATTGTAAAGTTGTAAAGTATGGACTTCTGTTCTTTTTCTTTTTCTTTTTAATGAAAGTGATAACCTGTAAATGAGATAGCAATTCTCCAGCGATCTAATGTAAATAGAAAATGGGAAAGGGAAGCAAAGCTTCACTGGTTACTTAGGACAACACCAGGGCTTCTCATCATTTGCCTGCTGATTTCTCAGTCTCTGTTTACTGCTGCCCCATCTTAGCCGTGTCAATGACATCCTCGTGCCGCTCATTCCAAGTCTCTTAATACACAGCCACATTCAGGTCGTCCTGTCACAGTGTCAGCGCCAGATATCTGCAGGGAGCTCTTGATACGATGTCCTCATAAGATCTCGCTCCCACAGACACCTCACTGCCGTGGACTCCTTTTGGCAGTGCTCAGGAGTGATTGTTCTCATCATTTACAATGCGTGCATGACCACACGACTGAGACCCCACTCCTCATTGCTCATACTGGCCTGCCCCCCCCCCCCCCCCTCCTTCATCTGCTCCCTCCCCTCTTCCCTCTCTCTTCCCACAGTGGTGACACGTGTCATCAGTCTCAGACTGATGGAGCACTGCCTCCCGAACAGATTCCGCCACCAGATCCCTCCACTCACCGTGAATCTGCCCGGACCGGGGACCGAGGCCACCACAGGACTATCTCATTACTTCACTGTGCTTCTCTGATTTGATTGTCTTCCCCTGCTCTGCCCCCCCCCCCCCCCCTCCTCCCTGCCCCACAGCCCTCTCTCACCCCACTCCATCGTGATGATGATGATAATGATGGTGATGGTGATGATAATAATGATAATAGTAATGATGTTGATGATGATGATGATGATGGTGATGATGATGATGATGATGATGATGATGATGATGATGATGATGATGCTAAAGAAATATTGCGCCGAATATGAGAAGATAAGTTCTTGTTCGTTCTTCGTTTTCATTCTCCCAATTGTTGTTCGTTTTTGCCTGAAGAAGACCCAAGAAGTGGAAATGCATTGTGGTTTGTCCTGTAATCTGTTCGTCTATGTCCTTGGCGGTAACAAACCCCTTCTCTTTCTAAATTTTGCTTCATTTTCCGACCTCAGCCACATCGTTTTGAAACTAATTGAATGATGATGGATGATGATGATGATGATGATGATGATGATGATGATGATGATGATGATGATGATGATGATGGCGACGGCGACGATGATGACAACGATATCATGAAAAGCAATGATAACACAGACGATACTTTACTTCAACTCAGCCGCTATAGTGATGATGGTTATGA
>CM031602.1:91920444-91930444 GCA_018398815.1 Conus ventricosus | reverse complement strand
TGGTCATAGAACGAAACATCAATGCATATGGAATCAAACAAAATAAAACATTCTCTCTTTCCTGAACTTCACAAAATCATTTATCTAAAACATCATTAACTAACCCGGGTATAAATAGATTTCTACTTTACCTGGCCAGGTGATCTTAACTATTCACGAATCACTGTCTTTTCTTTTCTTTTCTTTTTCTTTTCACTGTCACTTTCACAAGCACGACACAACTGCTGGCACTGGTTTTGGTCTGCTGGCACCGGTCAGGCTGGACTGCTGGCACTGGTCAGGTTGGACTGCCGATGAAAGTGGCGCTGGCCAAGTATGAGGTCGAACCCCAGTGAAGATAGAACAGTGACTATCAACATCGATCTGTTCTCCTTTCTTTCTTCCTGCATTAACGCATTGCACTCTCTCTCTCTCTCTCCTAGTCTGCTCTTATCAAATGGACATGGTTGCTTTTCTTTTCTTTTTTTTTTTCTTTCTTTTCCTCTTCATTAGTTAGCAACTCTCTCTCTCTCCACATCTCTCCTCAGTCCTTCCTCTGCAGACTATCTCATGCTAATCTCTCAACTTGGTTCTCTTCTCTCCTCCTCCCTCATCTCTCTGCTTTTCTCTCCTCAGAGATTACACTCAGACCCTCTCTCTCTGTCTCTCTGTTCGTTCTCCTCTCGTTCTTCCGTTCCTCACTCTCACATCCTTCTTATCCCTTTCCCGATCTGTCAAAAAGGGCGAGTACCATTGGTCAGTATTTTTACCGCCCCGTACCCGAAGTTATCTCCCTCTAATTCCATTGGATGTTCAAATCATGCCAGTCATGCCTACACGCCTTACTCTCTGTGGTGGTCAATTGGTCATTTAATTGATTAGCTTGATTTCGCCCCCACCACACACTACCTTCCCCCCTTTCCTACTTAACTGGCGCCGTGTGGCTTAACTCGTGGACACTGGTCACTCTAAATTGGCTAGATGAGTCTGGGTAGGCGCCTCGACGTCTGACCAAACCTACCGAGACCTGTCGGTCCAGCCACTCAGACTGTCTGCTGTCTCCCCGCTGTGCTAAATTGGCTGGATGCGACGCATGGAGCCGTCTTCGTGGCGCCAAGATGTCTGCGTTTGGACTTATGTCCAGTTGAAGTGGCCGGCGACGGACCACACTTTGGTTGTGTTGAATTTTGACCGTGACAATTTCCCCCTTGCAAAAGACTATGCACCGCATTGTCTCAAAACAATGGTACAAAAAAAGACAACAACCGAATTTGCTGAACCACAGCTACACGTGCAAAGTTTGAAAAATACTTTACAACCAACGGTTTATAAATTATAAAATATATCATAGTGGATACCCCTCCAATGAGTTATCATTGACGTGCGCTCTTGCGTTATTTCAACTCATTTTATAACGACCTCTGTGCGCACTTATGCAATTCCCCTACCTGCGGATTTGCCACATCTTCTCTTCACAATTTCTATGAAAACCCCAATATAATTTTGCTCACGATCCATGACACTTCACTGAGGAATCTCCATCCTCACTTATTGC
This sequence comes from Conus ventricosus, assembly GCA_018398815.1. Classification (NCBI taxonomy): domain Eukaryota; kingdom Metazoa; phylum Mollusca; class Gastropoda; order Neogastropoda; family Conidae; genus Conus; species Conus ventricosus. Next base: position 91,928,910 of record CM031602.1, on the reverse strand, counting down.
AAATAATGCATCACTACACAAGCGACTGTATGCTCAAGCATAACTACATTTACATGAACAAATCTCACACAAAAATATGAACCATAGCCAACTGGGAATGAACCCATATCCAATCACATAACTGTCATCAACAAAATATTATCAACAAAGCACCCGGAATGACTGACTTCCTCTGAGTTGCAGCTTGCTAGACTACACGGCTTAAATAGTCAGCTCCAACATTCTGTCGACCGGGAATGTACTGCACTCGGTACCTGTAGGGCTGCAATGCCATTCCCCAACGCAGAACTCTGCTGTTTTTCAACTGCGCCTCCTGCAGGAATTTGAGTGGTTGATGATCAGTCTCTATCACGAACTCTTTCCCATACAAGTATTTGTGGAATTTCTGCATGGCCCACACAATGGCTAAACACACCCTTCTCACAGTTGCGTACCCTTCTTCACACTTTGTCAACTTCCTGCTAGCGTATCTCACAGGAAACTCGACCTCTTCATGCTCCTGCAACAATACCGCACCTATCCCACCGCCTGATGCATCTGTCCGCAACAAAAATGGTTTGGACATATCTGGTAGCTTCAAGATGGGACGGGAGCCTAGTCTTTCCAACACTGTCTGCAGTGCTTGCTCTGCACCCGTCTGACCACTCGACCACTGCCGGTTTCCCTGCCTTGACCAAATCACTGAGAGGACTCGTGATTGCTGCGAAATTTGGAACAAACTCCCTATAGAAACCAAAAAAAACCTAGCAGACTCCTGACTTCTGTTTTGGTCTTTGGTCTCTCTGAATTCATCATCTTCTCCACCTTTCCTCTTTCCGGCTGCTTTGTGTCACCTCCGACAACAAAACCTAGGAACTCCTACTGTCTAGCCCTTCATACAGTGACACATCCCTGTATGACTCTTCTGGAAACTTAGGCAACAAAATCTCCCCTTCTTCTGCTGGGTCTCCTTCACCTCATCCATGATTGCTGCTGCGCCTATGTGCTGAGTCTCACGCTGAATATATTTGCGGAGGAAATTTGCATGGAAAAGTTTTGGTTTCCCCTTCACATCAATTCGGTAATCCCGACCGACCTTTTCAGTGATGGTGAATGGTCCCTTTCAATGCATCAGCAGCTTGTTGTGACCCGTGGGAAGCAGTACAGGACTCGATCTCCCACCTTGAGCGATTGCTTCCTCACCTTCCTGTCATATTGCTTCTTCTGAACGACCCTAGCCTCCTGCAAACTTTCCCTTGCAACCTTACATGTCTCATACCTGTGCTCACCTTGGAACAGGGCGCGATTGGGCCGATCAGGTCAACAGCCACCCTCCTGAATGGAGTGTCAATTAAAGGAGGCTGTTTAAGAGGCGCCTTCCTCTTCACCCCTCTTGTGGCTGACCTTTGACACACGTCACATGACATGCAGAAACGCTTGATGTCTGCCATTGCTCCTGGCCAATGAAAGTCATCAAAGATTCGGTCAGCTGTTTTGCTGGTGCCGAGATGACCCGCCATGAGCGACTCGTGACCCACTGACATGACAGTGTCACGATAACCTGCTGGTACCTCTAACTGAGTGGTCACCTTACCTGTCTTCCCCTTGGTGAACACTCGGTACAACAGCCCGCCTTTCACAAGAAATTCTGTCTCACCTCCTCTAACCACCTGTTTCTCTCCACCTCTTGCCAACTCCCAAGACTTCACGAGCGAAGGGTCTTGTTCCTGCGCTGCCCTAAAATCATCAGGCGACACATCTATGCCTGACTTCCTTGCTGGAACGACTAACGGTTTATCAACCTTTCCCTCCTTCTTGCTCCGTGTTTGAACTGCTGCCCCTGTAGCAGTCAACAACTCAGGATCCCCTGGATCCCTTGCCCCTGGAATATTTCCAATGATCAAATCATGAAGGGGTTTTTCCTCCATCACCAACGCAGACAACTCGCCTGAGAAGTAAGGGTACGTACTTCTATCTTAGCAACTGGAAACTCCCTCACAGTGCCATCGAATTAGAGTACAGGTCTGGATTTGCCCTGTCAAATCCCCCTTTTTCGACCAGCGTTGTTCGTACTACCCGCATGAACAACCAGTGTCTCGTAACACTTTCACTCTCTGCTGGCCAATCCACCCTTCTTCCACTGAACGAACCCCTCAGCCTAGTGCCCTCCATCCCTGACACTGACTGCTGTCCAGTGCTAGTCATAAGCTGCACTCCACCCTCTTCAGACTGAATCCCTTTTGGTTCCACTGCAGGTCGTTTCCCTGGCGACCCTTATCGACTTCTTGCAAGGCTGCTGCCTTCTGGAACCTCATGCGACAATCCCTCGCCACATGTCCCTTCTTGTGACAAATGAAACACCTAATGTCCCTTTGCCCTTCCTTCTGCCCACCACTGGGTTTGCAGACTTTGCCAGAAAACTCCCCTAGTCTCCCTTGCACTCTTCTCACCTGTGCCTAGCACCTGTTTCTCCTGCACCTTAGTGCCCAAACGTGCCTCTCTATACACCTCTGCGAACTTCCAACAACTCCCTGCTGTCTCTGGCTGTCTCTCTTTCAAATGTATAGTTAACTCAGGGCCGCAACCTGACAAAATCTGTTCTTTCATAACTAGCTCTTTCAATTCAGCGAACTCCTTTTTCGTACCACTCAACTCTAACCACTTCTCAAAATAGTGATCTAAACGTGCACCAAACTGCGTGTACGTCTCACCTGCTTGTAATTTAGCTGAACGAAATTTCTTCCTGAACCCCTCCTCTGTGAGGTCAAATCCTTTCATCAACGATTCCTTCACAGCGCCGAAATCAACTGGTTGTTCCGCTGGTAACGCAGTGAAAATTTGTAATGCCTTACCCGTCAATAGCGCTGACAAAATGACTGCCCACTCTTCTGAAGGCCAACCCTGACTGGTCGCAAACGTTTCGAAACGACTGATGTATGCATCAATCGAATCGGTTCCTTCAGAGAATTTTGGCAACTTGGGTCGGGGGCATAGCTGCGCACAGAGTCACTGGAGACTGAACTCCCATCCTCGTGGTCTCCCTTTGTATTCTCACTTTCTCTAACTCTAATTGAACCTTTAGTCTTTCTGTTTCCTGCGTTTCCCTAGCTTTAAATCCTTTCTGTTTCCTGCTTCATTCTTTCTGTTTCCTGCGCTTCCCTTATTCTTTCTGTCTCCTGCTTCATTCTTTCTGTTTCTTCCCTAGCCTGATTATCATTAGCCTGAATCCTTAATCTTTCTGTTTCCTGCGCCTCTACTGCGATACGGCGTCTTTCCGCGCGTTCATCCCTTTCCCTTTTGCTGGTTTTCAACGAATGCACGCAACTCATCTCCTGAGTAACCTAGATCACGAGCGACCTCACAAGTTGTTCAAATAGGGGTGTTTTTTTTCTTCCGCCATTATATCTTCCTCTTTTTTTTTTTTTTTTGAACAAGACTTTACTACTACACAGCCAAACTGGTGGTTACCGACACGAGTGACGTAATAGCACAATCCTATGAATGATAATATTAGCTTGGGACAACGTAGTTAGTTTTTTATAAGACGCCCAGCGCCTGACCCAACTATGAGAGCGAATTATAGGCAATCTGTGCGAAATAAGTACTCTGGGGCTGAAATGCCAAGCCTAGTAATTAACTATCTCGGAAGCAATGCCAAGCCTAGTATTAAACTATCTTGGGAACATACAGTAAGACAACCCTTGTCTTAGGATTACAATACTTGAATCCCACCCAGCTTCCTCTCTGAGAAGTTGAACAATTATTAATAAATGGGCCAGAATATCCTGGCAGGCTCGCCAATAAATTGTCAACCTCGGGTGATGTCGATGGAGGAAGGACTAGCGCACAGCCCAAACACACTCACAGCTTGCTTACGATCTCATTCATATATCATGCATTCGTCACATCAAACCACTAGTAAAGTCTATAACTTACTACACATGGTCATAGAACGAAACATCAATGCATATGGAATCAAACAAAATAAAACATCTCTCTTTCCTGAACTTCACAAAATCATTTATCTAAAAAAATCATTAACTAACCCGGGTATAAATAGATTTCTACTTTACCTGGCCAGGTGATCTTAACTATTCACGAATCACTGTCTTTTCTTTTCTTTTCTTTTTCTTTTCACTGTCACTTTCACAAGCACGACACAACTGCTGGCACTGGTTTTGGTCTGCTGGCACCGGTCAGGCTGGACTGCTGGCACTGGTCAGGTTGGACTGCCGATGAAAGTGGCGCTGGCCAAGTATGAGGTCGAACCCCAGTGAAGATAGAACAGTGACTATCAACATCGATCTGTTCTCCTTTCTTTCTTCCTGCATTAACGCATTGCACTCTCTCTCTCTCTCTCCTAGTCTGCTCTTATCAAATGGACATGGTTGCTTTTCTTTTCTTTTTTTTTTTTTCTTTCTTTTCCTCTTCATTAGTTAGCAACTCTCTCTCTCTCCACATCTCTCCTCAGTCCTTCCTCTGCAGACTATCTCATGCTAATCTCTCAACTTGGTTCTCTTCTCTCCTCCCCTCATCTCTCTGCTTTTCTCTCCTCAGAGATTACACTCAGACCTCTCTCTCTCTGTCTCTCTGTTCGTTCTCCTCTCGTTCTTCCGTTCTCTCACTCTCACATCCTTCTTATCCCGTTCCGATCTGTCAAAAAGGGCGAGTACCATTGGTCAGTATTTTTACCGCCCCGTACCCGAAGTTATCTCCCTCTAATTCCATTGGATGTTCAAATCATGCCAGTCATGCCTACACGCCTTACTCTCTGTGGTGGTCAATTGGTCATTTAATTGATTAGCTTGATTTCGCCCCACCACACACTACCTTCCCCCCTTTCCTACTTAACTGGCGCCGTGTGGCTTAACTCGTGGACACTGGTCACTCTAAATTGGCTAGATGAGTCTGGGTAGGCGCCTCGACGTCTGACCAAACCTACCGAGACCTGTCGGTCCAGCCACTCAGACTGTCTGCTGTCTCCCCGCTGTGCTAAATTGGCTGGATGCGACGCATGGAGCCGTCTTCGTGGCGCCAAGATGTCTGCGTTGGGACTTATGTCCAGTTGAAGTGGCCGGCGACGGACCACACTTTGGTTGTGTTGAATTTTGACCGTGACACTACTGTGTATGCCATTATAACCCTGTCTTTTATTGGACCTTTCTACTGTGTCTGCCATTATAACCCTGTCTTTTATTGGACCTTTTTACTCTGTCGCCATTATAACCCTGTCTTTTATTGGACCTTTCTACTCTGTCGCCATTAGAACCCTGTCTTTTATTGGACCTTTCTACTGTGTCTGCCATTATAACCCTGTCTTTTATTGGACCTTTCTGCTGTGTCAGCCGTTATAACCCTGTCTTTTATTGGACCTTTCTACTGTGTCTGCCATTATAACCCTGTCTTTTATTGGACCTTTCTACTGTGTCTGCCATTAGAACCCTGTCTTTTATTGGACCTTTCTACTCTGCATGCCATTATAACCCTGTCTTTTATTGGACCTTTCTACTGTGTCTGCCATTATAACCCTGTCTTTTATTGGACCTTTCTACTGTGTCAGCCGTTATAACCCTGTCTTTTATTGGACCTTTCTACTCTGTATGCCATTATAACCCTGTCTTTTATTGGACCTTTCTACTGTGTCTGCCATTATAACCCTGTCTTTTATTGGACCTTTCTGCTGTGTCTGCCATTATAACCCTGTCTTTTATTGGACCTTTCTACTGTGTCTGCCATTATAACCCTGTCTTTTATTGGACTTTTGTTATGTGTCTGCCATTATAACCCTGTCTTTTATTGGACCTTTCTACTGTGTCTGCCATTATAACTCTGTCTTTTATTGGACTTTTGTTATGTGTCTGCCATTAGAACCCTGTCTTTTATTGGACCTTTCTACTGTGTCTGCCATTATAACCCTGTCTTTTATTGGACCTTTCTACTGTGTCTGCCATTATAACTCTGTCTTTTATTGGACTTTTGTTATGTGTCTGCCATTATAACCCTGTCTTTTATTGGACCTTTCTACTGTGTCTGCCATTATACCCCTGTCTTTTATTGGACTTTTGTTATGTGTCTGCCATTATAACCCTGTCTTTTATTGGACATTTCTACTGTGTCTGCCATTATACCCTGTCTTTTATTGGACCTTTCTACTGTGTCTGCCATTATAATCCTGTCTTTCATTGGATCTTTCTACTGTGTCTGCCATTATAACTCTGTCTTTCATTTGATAGTTTTGAGCTTCAGGTTGATATAACAATTAAATCAATCACTCTTGTCACAGATATTAGAAATAGATTATAAAACTACTTTTATAGGATACTTTTCCCTAGTACATCGTCATTATTTTTATCATTATTGTTGTTGTTGCTGTTGTTGTTGCTGTCATCATCATCATCATCATCATCATCTCATCATCATCATCATCATCATCATCATCATCATCATCATCAGTAGTATAGTAGTAGTAGTAGTAGTAGTAGTAGTAGTAGTAGTAGTAGTAGTAGTAGTAGCAGCAGCAGCAGCAGCAGCAGCAGTAGTAGTAGTAGTAGTAGTATCATGATGATGATAATGATGATGATGATGATGATGATAATGATGATGATGATGATGATGATGATGATGATGATGACGATTAACGGAACTTATATAGCGCTTTTCCTCGATCAGAAACCATGCTTTAAAAAATGTACAATCCACGTAAACAACGGTCTGCCTACCCGGGTAGAGCTAACTGAAGACTTCTGAAGTGTTCTTCAGTCAATATCAGTCACTCAGCACCCCCTGAATTCTTTCAATTTTCAAGCACAGTACATGATGCATGTAACATGTCATCCATACCAACGGCCAAACTGGCCTTCACTGCCGAAAGTTTGTGAGGGATTTGACGTGTGTGCAAGATGTTATGCTGCGTTCACACACAGAACCTCGGTTTATGATCTCATTCGAAGGACTCTGTGGGAAATGGAGTCAGTTAACCCCGAGGGACAATAAAAAATCCCCCTGTACCGAAACAACCCCGCAGGGATTCGAACCCGCAACACTCAGGATCATCAGGGTCACACGTCTGGCGCTGGACCAACTGAGCTATACCTGTCCGACAGATCAATAATGCTGTCGTTTATTCAATAGATTCTTTGCTGTGTTATGATCCTCTTTGCTGTATTCGAATCCTCTTATCTTGCCTCTCTGCGTTCCTCTCTCTGTCTTTCCGTCGCTCATATTTCTGTTACCCCCTTTTCTATCTTCTGTCTGTTTTCTCATATTCGCTCTCTCTTCTCTCCTGATTGTAAGCTCTTTATCATCCTCCTTTCATCTTGTCTTTTTCTCTACTATTCTCTTCTTTGTCTTCTTTATTCATTTATCCAGTTTTATTCCGTCACTTATCTACTATCCTGTGCCCATCTTATTCTACCTGTTATGTGTCAGCTATCCTGTACCCATCTTATTCCGTCTGTCATGTGTCAGCTATCCTGTACCCATCTTATTCTATCTGTCATGTGTCTGCTATCCTGTGCCCATCTTATTCTGTCATGTGTCAGCTATCCTGTACCCATCTTATTCCGTCTGTCATGTGTCAGCTATCCTGTACCCATCTTATTCTATCTGTCATGAGTCTGCTATCCTGTACCCATCTTATTCTGTCATGTGTCAGCTATCCTGTACCCATCTTATTCCGTCTGTCATGTGTCAGCTATCCTGTACCCATCTTATTCTATCTGTCATGAGTCTGCTATCCTGTACCCATCTTATTCTGTCATGTGTCAGCTATCCTGTACCCATCTTATTCTGTCATGTGTCAGCTATCCTGTACCCATCTTATTCTATCTGTCATGTATCAGCTATCCTGTACCCATCTTATTCTATCTGTCATGTGTCTGCTATCCTGTACCCATCTTATTCTGTCATGTGTCAGCTATCCTGTACCCATCTTATTCTATGTCATATATCTGCTATCCTGTACCCATCTTATTCTGTCTGTCATGTTTCAGCTATCCTGTACCAGTCTTATTCTGTCATGTGTCTGCTATCCTGTACCAATCTTATTCTGTCATGTGTCAGCTATCCAGTACCAATCTTATTCTATCTGTCATGTGTCAACTATCCTGTACACATCTTATTCTGTCATGTGTCTGCTATCCTGTACCCATCTTATTCTGTTATGTCTGCTATCCTGTACCCATCTTATTCTATCTGTCATGTGTCTGCTATCCTGTACCCATCTTATTCTGTCATGTGTCTGCTATCCTGTACCCATCTTATTCTATGTCATATGTCTGCTATCCTGTACCCATCTTATTCTGTTATGTCTGCTATCCTGTACCCATCTTATTCTATCTGTCATGTGTCTGCTATCCTGTACCCATCTTATTCTATCTGTCATGTGTCTGCTATCCTGTACCCATCTTATTCTATCTGTCATATGTCAACTATCCTGTACCCATCTTATTCTATCTGTCATATGTCAACTATCCTGTACCCATTTTA
>CM031602.1:91910444-91915444 GCA_018398815.1 Conus ventricosus | reverse complement strand
GTGTGTGTGTGTGTGTGTGTGTGTGTGTGTGTGTGTGTGTGTGTGTGTGTGTGTGTGTGTGTGTGTGTGTGTGTGTGTGTGTGTGATGTGTTTGTTTCCGTATGGAGTTTGGGGGTCGTCTCTGCCAGTATATTTTAGCCTAAATACAATCCATCTGATGTTTGTAAGAAAATGCATGTGAAGATCTATATGTTGCATAATAACGATGAATTGGCTTCATGGGAAGCATTTTATTATCCCTATTCTGGCATAATTTTTTTAAAAAGCACTTCTGTTCCATGTGCTGTTTGCATCTGTTTTCATAAAAAAAAGAATGGTGTATCCAGTTAAACTCCATGTTTACAAATGCTATACCATTCTAAAATCATTTCCTGCCATTACTTTGTTCATGGAAGACACAGGGTAAATTGGTTGCGGCCCTTTGCAGACCTATCTTAAGCATGATAGTCTTCTGGTTATTTACCTCAAACCGAAAACAAGTGTCTTTCTACACTTAAACGTCCACACACTTATTTTCTAAGACATTCATTCAATCTCACAGTCATGACAGTAGATTCCCCCCTCACCGTTCACAAGTGATACTTATTTATTCAGAAATATCATTGGTCTGAACTGTTTCATGTCATTCGGATTCTGCTGTCACAGAACTGACTCTCCATTAGTTAACGACAATCGGACTTTTCTTATGCAGCAGGTAAGATATTCCATTGGAACCACACGATGATTTCGCTCTGGCTTTCTTAGTCGCATTCATTTCTGTACGCAATGTTGGTGGGTAGTCACTGAGCAGTTTACCTAGCACAGTTGGTCACACCAAACATTGCATGATGGGTATGGCCTCGTTGTGATGGTCGGAATAGGCTTTCCATAAGTGCTGGTCAAGAGTTTCTTTGTCCATAGCAGTGTCTCAGGTTCTGCCTGCTCGAATGGCTTCCTGGCGAACTGGGAGCAAACTCTGAAGAAACAAACTCAGACTTTGTGTTTGTCCTTTCTCCTCCTTGCTGATTCTGCTCTGCGGGGAGCACTACTGTGTACTTTTCAGGTTTTTACGGAGTTTCTCTAGCCTTTGATTCTCAAAGTCTGAGTCAGCCGTGTTCTGCTACTCGACAGTTTTTTTTCCCTGGATGCTTTCCATCTCTCTCTTTGGCGTCTGAATCTCTAAGATGTCTTTAACGTTGATTAACTTCATACTTCTTTTTCCTGTATTTACACGCCAACCACACAGAAAAGCCCGGACAAAACCGGGTTGTATGACCATTCTGAAAATGAGCAGCAGCGCACTGCACCAGAAGATCACGTGCTGCGTCAGCGGATAAGACACGTTGTGTTCATCTTTGATAATCCGTTCAGGTGCCTCGTCTGAATCATCAGTGTAGATGTCCTTAGAACTGTGGGTTTAATCCTGGCCTTGGTTTTCTGATGTCTGAACTATTGGCGCACTTCATTTCTGCTCATTCATCAGGGTTTTCACACATCCCTATTTTGTTCTGTTTCTGTTGTTGATGGAAAGACAATACGGTATTTCTTTTTAGTTCGTTTTTCAATCCTGTTGTGGTAAGAGAAAATATCCGTACACTATCCATTATATTCGATCATTACATGATTTGAACTTATATAAAGCAATTTCGTTTTGGAGTTATGCAAAAAACGAGGCTCATCTCGAGTCTTTGAACGTTTCATGTGACCGCATTCAGTCACCGTTATGAAGCGAACGATCCTGTCAGTAAGGAAATATGTCACTGAGGTCGTCTCAGTCTTGTCCAAAACAAACGACGGTAACTGCTACTAAAGTACTTCTGGTGGATTTAAACTGAAAAAAAAATATTCAGCATGGAATAGGCCTGTACTACGATTTGATTGGTCACATAACATAAATAACTCAGAGTGGCATCATGCGTGAAATAAATCACTAAAATCAGTTATAGAAACTAGCAAATACATTACTGTTGTTGTGTTTGCCATCAGTTATGCTGACGGCAGTGGTGATGCTGATGAAGTTCAGTTTAAAGATCGCCCAGGTCGACCAGCATCCTGACTGACGTGTCCAGGTCCGAACCCAGTGTCGGTGAACTGCACGGACATGCTGGGCCGCTCGGCCATCCAGATCGCTGTGGACAACGAGAACACGGAGCTGGTAGAGCTGCTGCTTGGCCAGGACGGCGTGGAGATCGGGGATGCCCTGCTGTACGCCATCAGGGAGGGAGTCTACAAGATTGTGGAGGTATCATTAGATTGACCCATGTGAAGAAGGCATCTACAACGTTGTGAAGGTGTCATCATAGTTACCCACGTGCATAAGGCATCTGTAAGATTGAGGAGGTATGATCATGTTGACCCTTGTCAATAAGGCATCTACAACGTTGTGGAGGTATCATCATATTGACCCATGTGAATAGGGCATCTACAACGTTGTGGAGGTAAGATCATGATGACTCATGTAAATAAGGCATCCACAATGTTGTGGAGGTATCATATTGACCCGTGTAAATAAGGCATCTACAAAGCAAAGTTGTAGAGGTGTAAATAAGGCATCTACAACGTTGTGGAGGTGTAAATAAGGCATCTACAACGTTATGGAGGTATCATACTGACCCATATAAATAAGGCTTCTACAACTTTGTGGAGGTATCATATTGACCCATGTAGATAAGGCATCTACAACTTTGTGGAGGTATCATATTGACCCATGTAGATAAGACATCTACAACGTTGTGGAGGTATCATATTGACCCATGTAGATAAGACATCTACAACTTTGTGGAGGTATCATATTGACCCATGTAAATAAGGCATCTACAACTTTGTGGAGGTATCATATTGACCCATATAAATAAGGCTTCTACAACTTTGTGGAGGTATCATATTGACCCATGTAAATAAGGCATCTACAACTTTGTGGACGTATCATATTGACCCATATAAATAAGGCTTCTACAATTTTGTGGAGGTATCATATTGACCCATGTAAATAAGGCTTCTACAACTTTGTGGAGGTATCATATTGACCCATGTAAATAAGGCATCTACAAAGTTGTGGAGGTATCACACTGACCCATGTAAATAAGGCATCTACAAAGTTGTGGAGGTATCATCAAGGTTACCTATGTAAATAAGGCAGCTACAAGATTGTGGAGGTATCATCATAGTTACCCATGTAAATAAGGCACCTACAACGTTGTGGAGGTATGCCATGTTTACCCATGTGAATGGGGCATCTACAACGTTGTGGAGGTATGGTCTTGACTCCTACTTTGGAGGGAATGCAACATCTACGAGATGGCAAAAGTGTGATTGTATTGGCTCATGCTTCGAAGTGGAAGAGGCATCTGGAATATTGCAGAGGTATATTGACTATTGGACCGGGGTGGAAATGTGGTTGAGTCGTCTAAAATACTCTCAGTCAATAACAAATAGAACGTGTTTATTAACACACACAAAAAAGAGAAAAAAAGGGGAAAAAGACAATGGAGATGTGTTTTAATGAAACGCGTCATCCGTAATTGCTTTGTCTAATGACCTCATAAAAGCAGTATGTGGTATCGATGACTGGTACTGTAGGCTATAATTAAATTACGCTAATTGTTCAATTATGTTGATGTGTCGTTGTTGGTAGTGTTTCAAAAATCTGCCACACACACAAAATGATCAAAGGAATAAAAATAAAAAATCAGTTTGAATGAGGACATGATACTCCACGTTTTAATGAGAACATGACGTAGTTTGTTCCCATCTTTTGATGAGAACGTGACGTACTTTAATTGTCTCCATGTTTTGATAAAAACATGATGTAGTTTGTCTCCATGTTTTGATGGGAACATGACGTAGTTTGTCTCCATGTTCTGATGAGAACATGACGTAGTTTGTCTCCATGTTTTGATGAGAACATGACGTAGTTTGTCTCCATGTTTTGATGAGAACATGACGTATTGATGAGAACATGACGTAGTTTGTCTCCATGTTTTGATGAGAACATGACGTAGTTTGTCTCCATGTTTTGATGAGAACATGACGTAGTTTGTCTCCATGTTTTGATGAAAACATGACGTAGTTTGTCTCCATGTTTTGATGAGAACATGACGTAGTTTGTTCTCATCTTTTAATGTGCGTGCGTGCGTGCGTGCGTGCGTGCGTGCGTGCGTGTGTGTCTGTGTGTCTGTCTGTCTGTCTGTCTGTCTGTCTGTCTGTGTCTGTGTCTGTCTGTATGTGTGTGTGCGGGCATGTGTGTGTGTGTGTGTGTGTGTGTGTGTGTGTGTGTGTGTGTGTGTGTGTGTGTGTGTGTGTGTGTGTGTGTGTGTGTGTGTGTGTGTGTGTGTGTGTGTTTGTGTGTGCGCGCTCGCGCGCGGGCGCGTGATGCCCTTGTTGCCGAAAAAGAACAAGCAGATCTTGCCAAACATCCATCTTACACGTCTCTTCAGATGTTGATCGAGCACCCGTCCATCACTCGCGAAATGCTGGGCGCTGATTGGTCCAAAGTGCGGCGCCACGAGGAGAGCTTTGACTACTCCCCGGACATCTCGCCCATCATCCTGGCCGCCCACTGCAACCAGTTCGAGATCCTGCAGCTGCTGCTGCTGCACGGTGCCAACATCGAGCGCCCCCACCAGCTGTCCTGCTCCTGCCGCAGATGTCAGGCACAGGTAGGCTACCCTGTCTCTTTGTCCGTCTGCTAGTCTGTCTGTCTGTCTGTCTGTCTGTCTATCGCTCGTCAGCTTTCAGGTTGTCAGGGGAGGCAAGAATGCCCCACAAACAAACGGGAGGGTGGGGGTGGGGGGGGGGGGGGGAGGATGATAATCCAAAACTGGATCACTAAAGTCATCAGATAGTCTTTCTTTCTGTCAGATTTTGGTAGTCCTGTCACAGACACGACCTCCGCGCCGTTCTGTTGCAACCTCAGGATCTGCAGTCCACAGGGGCTATGATCTGCGGTCCACAGGGGCTATGATCTGCAGTCCACAGGGGCTATGATCTGCAGTCCACAGGGGCTATGATCTGCAGTCCAC
>CM031602.1:91900444-91905444 GCA_018398815.1 Conus ventricosus | reverse complement strand
GACCTTGAGGACTGCCAGTGCTGTGACAATGCGTCGTTGTGATCTTAAGGACTGCCAGTGCTGTGACAATGCGTCATTATGATGACCTTAAGGACTACCGGTGCTGTGACAATGCGTCGTTGTGATGACCTTAAGGACTGCCAGTGCTGTGACAATGCGTCGTTGTGATGACCTTTACAACTACCAGGGCTGTGACAATGCGTCGTTGTGATGACCTTTACAACTACCAGGGCTGTGACAATGCGTCATTGTGATGACCTTAAGGACTGCCAGTGCTGTGACAATGCGTCATTATGATGACCTTAAGGACTGCCAGTGCTGTGAGAATGCGTCGTTGTGATGACCTTGAGGACTGCCAGTGCTGTGACAATGCGTCGTTGTGATGACCTTAAGGACTACCAGTGCTGTGACAATGCGTCGTTATGATGACCTTGAGGACTGCAGTGCTGTGACAATGCGTCGTTGTAATGACCTTAAGGACTACCAGTGCAGTGACAATGCGTCGTTGTGATGACCTTAAGGACTGCCAGTGCTGTGATAATGCGTCGTTGTGATGACCTTAAGGACTACTAGGGCTGTGGCAATGCGTCGTTATGATGACCTTTACAACCACCAGGGCTATGACAGACATGGCTGATTGCTGTGTTGATTTTGTGTCTGCGATGACTCAGGTGAACGATGGGGAAGAGGAGGAGGGGGACTTGGACGCCGACAAACTGACCCTGTCACGCCTGAAACTGGCTCTCAAGTACGAACAGAAACAGGTGAGTTTAAGGGTAATCTGACTAGATCTCACTGAATATGAACAGAAAGAAAAGGCTGATTTAAATTTCCAACTGGCTCCTGAGTGAAACAATTGATGTTACCCAACTGGCTCCAAAGTAAACCTAAACATGTCAGCTGACGTCACCGCCAACCGTTTACTAGGATGAGCAGAAACAGATCGGTTGAGTCATGCAGTCAACTTTCCAATATGCTCAGAAACATATCGGTTGAGTCGTGGGGTCAACTTTCCAATATGCTCAGAAACAGATCGGTTGAGTCGTGGGGTCAACTTTCCAATATGCTCAGAAACAGATCAGTTGATTCATGCAGTCAACTTTCCAGTATGCTCAGAAACAGATCAGTTGATTCATGCAGTCAACTTTCCAATATGCTCAGAAACAGATCGGTTGAGTCGTGGGGTCAACTTTCCAGTATGCTCAGAAACAGATCAATCACTGACATCATCCGACTGGCTTTTAAATAGGAACAGAAACAGATCATTTGAGTCGCTCAACTGCCTTTCGAGAAGACAGGTCAATTGATGACATCCAACTGGCTCTAAATCATGAACAAAAGCAGTTCAGTAAGCGATACTGGATATTTCAAAGCACTGTTTTAGCTGTTTCAAAGTACCACTGGCTGATTCAAAGCACTATTGGCTGTTTGAAAGTAATGTTAGGCTGTTGCAAAGTACAGCTAGGTGTTTCAAAGTACTATTGACTGTTTCAAAATACCATCGGCTGTTTAAAAGCACTATTAGGCTGTTTCAAAGTACTATTGGGTGTTTGAAAGTAATATTGGGTGTTTCAAAGTACCACTGGGTGTTTCAAAGTACTATTCGGTGTTTCAGAGTACCGTTGGGTGTTTCAAAGTAGCATTGGGTGATTCAAAGTACCTTTGGCTGTTTCAAAGTACTATTGGGTGTTTCAGAGTACCATTGGGTGTTTCAAAGTACCATTGGCTGTTTCCAAACACCATTGGCTGTTTCAGATTCAAAGTGTTATCAAGTGTTTCAAAGAATCATTGGGTGTTAGTACCATTGGCTGTTGTTTTAAAGTACCGCTGGCTGTTTCAGATTCAAAGTGTCATCAAGTGTTTCAAAGAATCATTGGGTGCTAGTACCATTGGCTGTTGTTTCAATGTACCGTTGGCTGTTTAAAGTACTATTCAGCGTTTGAAAGTTTAATTGGGTATTTCAAAATGTCGTTGGCTGTTTCAAATTCTGTAAAGTGTTTTGTTTGAAAATAAAATGGCTGTTTCAAAGGAACATCGGCTGTTTGAAAATACCTTCGGCTGCGTCAAAGTGCCATTTGCTGTTTAAAGTACTGAAGTTCAATTGGGTGTTTCAAAATATCGTTGGCTGTTTCAAATACCATTAGATGGTGTGTGTTTTTTTGTTTTAGTGAAAAGGCTGTTTCAAATACCATTAGGTGTTTTTTTTTAAAAGAATATCGTTGGCTGTTTCAAGCTCCATTAGGTGTGGGTGTTTTTTTTTGTTTTTTTTTTAGTGAAAAGGCTGTTTCAAATACCATTAGGTGTTTGTTTGTTTGTTGTTGTTGTTTTTAACAAAATGGCTGTTTCAAAGCTACATTGATTGTTTGAAAATACCTTCATCTGTTTCAAAGCACCATTGGTTGTTTCAAAATACCGTTGGCTGTTTCAGTTCGTGGCCCACCCTCACTGCCAACAGCTGCTGACCTCCATCTGGTACGAGGGTCTGCCCGGCTGGCGCAAGGGCAACGGCGTGATGAAGTTCCTGACCTGCATCGGCCTGATCCTGCTGCTGCCCTTCATGGCCCTGTACTACCTGGTCTTCCCGCGCAGCAAGATCGGCCAGCTGCTGAGGAGCCCCTTCATGAAGTTCCTCTACCACAGCGCCTCCTTCGGGGTCTTCCTCTTCCTGCTGATCTGCGCCTCCACCGACATCGTGGACGTGTCGCCCCAGAGGGAGAGGTTGAGGGGCCCCAAGCCCTCCGAGCTGGAGTGGCTGATTGTCTTGTGGGTCACAGGTGAGTCTGGAACGCCTCGGGGGTGGGTTCCTCGCTGGTGAGTGGCACGTAAGACATGTCGACGTGGAGGGCTTGTCTTGTGGGTCATTCGAGAACATCTAGCGTCCAGCTAGCCAGTTCGATGAGTTGCATTGAAGACATGTGAACAGCGGCTTGTCTCTTCTAGGTGACTGGTGAGTGGTCTCTTGCATGTATGTTTAGAAAATAGATATAGATGCTTATTATACAGGTATGGACGCTGAGAATGTTCAGTTTGCGTGCTTATGTGTATGCACATGTGTTTGTTATGTGGTAATATGGACTATTGTAACATGTTTTGTGTCTACATGTGTTTGTTATGTGGTAATATAGACTATTGTAACATGACTGTTTTGTGTTTACATGTGTTTGTTATGTGGTAATATATACTATTGTAACATGGCTGTTTTGTGTCTGCACATGACTAGTACATTTCAAAAGTGACATATAATGGAGGAGGAGGGGGAGGTGCTGTCTTTAGTATTGTAAACAGTGACATGTTGTGCTGTGGCTCGGCTACGAGGAAGTAGTGTTGAGACACTGTATTCGGGTAGCAGATAATTAGTGTGGTAAATCACTGGAGAGTAGAGCTTTATGTCGTCAAATCTTTAGCAAATACTCTCACCATCACCACTGAACCACCATTCCAGTCCCACTCCATCCCACCCACACACCCTGCCACTGCCACCCCCCTTCGTCTTCCAACTCCTCCTCCCCCCCCCCCCCACTCCTCATCCCCTCCCCCACGTTTCTCACACCCCTACCGCACCCCCCCCCCCCCCCACACACACACACACACAAACTTTATATTAGTGTACGAAGATCAGCTTCATAGGAAAATAATTCCAGTTTTGAAACGCATCCATCCTTGAGATGATGGTCCCTAAAGCCCATGACTTCGCTCGTTGGCTGGGCTTGTGTGCTGGGCTGGGCACTAAAGCCTTTGACTTTGCCTGTGGGCAGGGTGTGTGTAATGGGTTAGGCACTAAAGCCCATAACTTTGCCCGTTGGCAAGGTGTGTGTAATGGGTTAGGCACTAAAGCCCATAACTTTGCCTGTGGGCAGGGTGTGTATAATGGTTAGGCACTAAAGCCCATGACTTTGCCCGTTGGCAAGGTGTGTGTAATGGGTTAGGCACTAAAGCCCATGACTTTGCCCGTTGGCAAGGTGTGTGTAATGGGTTAGGCACTAAAGCCCATGACTTTTCCCGTTGGCAAGGTGTGTGTAATGGGTTAGGCACTAAAGCCCATGACTTTGCCCGTTGGCAGGGTGTGTGCAATGGGTTAGGCACTAAAGCCCATGACTTTACCTGTGGGCAAGGTGTGTGTGGTGGGTTAGGCACTAAAGCCCATGACTTTGCCCGTTGGCAGGGTGTGTGTAATGGGTTAGGCACTAAAGCCCATGACTTTGCCCGTTGGCAGGATGTGTGCAATGGGTTAGGCACTAAAGCCCATGACTTTGCCTGTGGGCAAGGTGTGTGTGGTGGGTTAGGCACTAAAGCCCATGACTTTGCCCGTTGGCAGGGTGTGTGCAATGGGTTAGGCACTAAAGCCCATGACTTTGCTCGTTGGCAGGGTGTGTGTGGTGGGTTAGGCACTAAAGCCCATGACTTTGCCCGTTGGCAGGGTGTGGTGTGGTGGGCTGGGCACTAAAGCCCATGACTTTGCCTGTGGGCAGGGTGTGTGTGGTGGGCTGGGCACTAAAGCCCATGACTTTGCCTGTGGGCAGGGTGTGTGTGTGGTGGGCTGGGCACTAAAGCCCATGACTTTGCCTGTGGGCAGGGTGTGTGTGGTGGGCTGGGCACTAAAGCCCATGACTTTGCATGTGGGCAGGGTGTGCGTGATGGGCTGGGCACTAAAGCCCATGACTTTGCCTGTGGGCAGGGTATGTGTGGTGGGCTGGGCACTAAAGCCCATGACTTTGCCTGCGGGCAGAATGTGTGTGTGTGTGGTGGGCTGGGCACTAAAGCCCATGACGTTGCCTGTGGGCAGGGTGTGTGTCATGGGTTAGGAAACTAAAGCCCATGATCATGCCTGTGGGCAGGGTGTGTGGTGGGCTGGGCACTAAAGCCCATGACTTTGCCTGTGGGCAGGGTTCGTGTGGTGGGCTCGGCACTAAAGCCCATGACTTTGCCTGTGGGCAGGGTGTGTGTGTGTGGTGGGCTGGGAAATAAGCCTGTGACTTTGCCTGTGGGCAGGGTGTGTGTGT
>CM031602.1:91885444-91890444 GCA_018398815.1 Conus ventricosus | reverse complement strand
TTTTGTAGCAGTCGTCTTTAACCTTTTGGGGGCAGTCATTGATATTCCTGTATAAGAAAGCTAAGATGTTATTTGCTTTCTTACACAAGAACATTTAGAGAGCATTATCATTCAATTTTATGACATATTTATGTATGCTACTGTTCTTGCCTACATGTAAAACACCACATTAAGGCACATTAAAAGATGTGTATTCCAGGTGTTTGGGCCATCCTGTAACTTACAAAAATCTTCTGGTGTTAGGGTACTATTTTGTGCGTTATATATTTTGTGTGTGTGTGTCTTCAGCAAATGTTTTCAACGTTCTAAGCAGTGTGTCTGGTAAATCGTTAGTAATTATTGTGAACAAGACAGGTTCAAGAATGCTGCCCTGAGGGATTCTACTCAGTGTACTTGTTTTACTTGATTTTTCAAGCCCTGCTCTAACATGCTCTGACCTATCCTCTAAAAAATTCCTTATCCATCTGCTTAAATCACCACAGATGCCATAAGCAGCCGATTTCATCAGTAACCTTTCATTTGGTACAGTGTCAAATGCCTTTTGAAGTCCATGTATCTATTGTTCATGTCGTGACCCAGACCAAGTAATGGGGCACTGTCCTCCTTAACTTCTGATAACTGACGCACACAGGATTTTTTTCCCTCACGAAATCCAGTTGACAATTCACCTTTAGATTATTTTCAGTGAAATGAGACACAATAATAATCCGAAACCAGTTATTCGCAAACTGACCTGCTGGGCTTCGAGGCTGTTGAAATCAGTCGTTGGATAACACTCGTCACACTTTTTACGGTTGTCATAACACACTTGAATTGGGGCACTCCATCAGAAATGACGCACGTCACCTGAAGCATTTACACTGCGATGTGTAGGCTTACATGGTCCTTCATTCACACACACACACACGTGCGCGCGCGCGCGCGCACGCACAGCAGCATGGGATTTTGTTTGTTTGTTTGGGTTTGTTTTGTTTCGTTTTGTTTTCTTTTCTTTTTTGCTTGGCTTTTTATTTTCATTTTGAACAGGAGACTCAGCCTGCGGTGAAGGAAATTATGCTCTGTCTGTCTGTCTCTGTGTATGTGTGTGTGTGTGTGTGTGTGTGTGTGTGTGTGTGTGTGTGTGTGTGTGTGTGTGTGTGTGTATTGCCAACACAAGTCAAAAGCCATTTAGATCATCTTCATCAAGTTTTTCAGTGTTGCTTACAGGATCAATATCTGCAATTGCAAAAAAAGATCAGGGAAAGAAAGACCGAAAGAAAATAAACAAAACGACAAAAAAATGAACAGAAAGAAAAGAAAAGAAAAAAGAAAGGAAAGGAAGAAGAAGAAGAAGAAGAAGAAGAAGAAGAAGCAGAAGAAGAAGAAGAGAGAGGGGTTTGGGTGTGTGTGTGTGTGTGTGTGGGGGGGGGGGGGGGGGGGGGGGGGGGGGGTCGAAAGCAATACAGAATCCGGGATGGGAGGTAATTTCCACATGTGGCTTGACAACGCAGGGTTCCGTCCCTTTATTGGACGCGCTCTCTCTCTCTCTCTCTCTCTCTCTCTCTCTCTCTCTCTCTCTCTCTCTCTCTCTCTCTCTCTCTCTCTCTCTCTCTCTCTCGACCTGTGTGTGTGTGTGTGTGTGTGTGCGCGTGCGCGCGCGTGAAACGGATAAATATTTTTTGTATATTAGAATTAGGCTACTACAGTCACGGTTTTGTTGTTGTTTTTAAGAGCAAGCATACGACGTGTTCCTGCAAATGGAATTCATCAAGAAAAAAAGGACCTACAGAGTGAGGACACTTCAATGTGAACATGGTTTTGGTGCTGTGTGGATGTCTCAGGGAGTAAATAACGAGGTTCATTTTATGGTACAATTTAAAGATCGATTCATTCGCCCCGTAAAGCAAAACTGGTATGTAGAGTTTCAAAATGGAGTGACTGAGGGCGGAAAATGAAGCAAAATTTAGAAAGAGAGGGGGTTAGTTACCGCCAAGGACATAGACAAACAAAGTACAGGACAAGACACAATGGCCCATTTTGGTCGTGCGGCGAATATGAGAAGATAAGTGGTTTCTCGTTCTTCGTTTTCACTGTCCTAAATGTTATTTGTTTTTGCCTGAAGAAGACCCAAGAGGTCGAAATGCATTGTGTCTTGGCCTGTACTTTGTCTTTGGCGGTAACTAACCCCTCTCTTTCCAAATTTTGGTATGTAGAGATGAAAAAGAAAAAGCAAACAAATATAAGTATAAATATTTCCTGCAAAAATATAAGATTAGTACATAATAACCTGATAGATGTCACAGATGTATGGCACAGGGTAAATCAGACGTTTAGTTTATGGGTATTTTCATGGGCTTTAAAATTGACAAGAGATGTACCACACAACACCCACCGAAAACACCTACAGAATTAACATGCCCTTTATATAAAGCTAGTAACAACGACAAAAAAACTTGTTACCCCCCCCCTCAATTCAATGTACAGATGAGGCTAACATTTTTGATTAAGATTCGGCCAACAGAAACGATGTTGCTTGGTTTCTTTGCCAGTCAAGTCATGTTATCATTGGATGATTGAGGGGACGGCACAGAGCGTCTATGTTTTTGACGCTTTATTTCTATTACCGTTTGTGACGTTGTATAATGTTGTGCAGAAATAGTACTGTGGGTTTCTTTTTGTTTGTTTGTTTCTGTTGTTTTTTTTTCTTGATATTTTTTCATCCATGGATATCAAAATTAGTCATTTGATTATTAATTATTGTGTAGCACTCGATGAAAATGTGAAATTGTTGTTATCCCCCTTGTCAAAGACTTTTGACGTAGTGACAATGAAACAGGAAATCTCTCTCTCTCTCTCTCTCTCTCTCTCTCTCTCTCTCTCTCTCTCTCTCTCTCTCTCTCTCTCTCTCTTATAACGGAGGACAGTAGTGATAAAAGAGCGAATACAGCGGACAATGAAAAATTCAACATTATTATGCATTATCATCATCATCATCATCATCATCATCATCATCATAACCATCAATAATTTACATAAGTTCATAAGGGATGATGCTGTGTTCTTTGACAGAAGAAAGAGATAAATGAGGAGGAGCAGTGGGTAAGAGATGGTACCACGCAATGAGGAGGAGCAGTGGGTAAGAGATGGTACCACGCAATGAGGAGAAGCAGTGGGTAAGAGGTGGTACCACGCAGTGAGGAGAAGCAGTGAGGTCTAGACTGTACAGAATGACCAGCACTTCTTTCACAGGAGTGAACCAGGCGTCGATTTCTAACAATGAGTCGTGTGGATTTTATTTTGCATCTCGGCTGATGCTTGTGTCATGTGTGTCCACGGCTGATGCTTGTGTCATGTGTGTCCACGGCTGATACATGTGTCATTTTGTGTGTACAGAGGCCAACGTACACCGGGGAGGTAGCCAACACCAAAGCAGACAGTGTGTCCGATTCCATGCAGTACCAGGTGGGTTTGAATGACGCTACAGCAGGCCCACATTTCTCTGCAGTGCTCCATGGAATTTGGTCCCCCGGGGGCAAAAAACCCCTGACATGCACTGTTTCACAGTTTTTATTCGAGTTTAGGCCCACTGTGGAGAGAAAGGGATGGGGGGGGGGGGGGGGGGGGGTTAAGTTGTTACACAGATACAACTTGTAATGACAGAAGCCAGAGCAACAAAAACAAGCAAAAAGAACTGTCTTGTGCGAATGCATAAATAAGTAAGAGATGACCCACACCTTGATTTCAACTGACCAAACTGAATACAGTTTCAAAGTGAGGTGACTGCTGGCGGAAATACAAACAAATTTTAAAAGGAATTTGAAGTAACTCCGCCCGTTAGCGTGGACAAACAAATTACAAGTCAAAACACGACGCGCTTCGACCTCTTAGGTCTTCTTCAGGCTAGATAAACAACATTCAGGACCATGAAAAACGAAGAATGAGCAATCACTTATCTTCCTAAATTCGGCACAGGATGGGGGTTGAATCTCAAAATGGAAGACGTCAACTCAGACTTACAGAAACTCACTGAGTAGAGGACACGGTTCACAATGAAACAAATATTGTAGTGAAGAGAACTGATGTAACAGTCAGGTGTCGGTTTCCACAGGAACAAAACCATGGAGGACTGCTCACAGACAGCGCACTGTTTGATAGTAGAGGTAGATGCTCCTAAGGTCTGTAAGTCATCAGTGAATCCGTCACTGTCAGACCAGCACTCAGTCAACATCTGAGTCAGCCAAGCAGCGCTCATGCAAAGGACATCATGTGACAGATTTGTGGTCATAAGCCAAGCAACCAACCCCCCCCCCCCCCGCCCCCTCTCGCCACCCTGCCAATATCCAACCACCAGCCAGCTGACCAGTGAATGAACGTTTGTGGGACCCTCACGCTAACAGCTGTCCGTAAGCTAGCAGCAACGCACCCTCCCTTGCGGATGTTGCCTCCTCATTCTTTCTCACAGCCGCGCGCATGACACGTGTTGTCCGTCACAGAGCTAGTATCTGTTAGCGCGCGCCTCCAGCAAAATTCCTACGCACCAGAGGATGCTGTTTACCTCATTTCCCAGCATCTCTCTCGCCTTCCCTCTGATAGTGACCAAGGATAGTGCGGACAGAGGCACTGGCCCAGTTCTCATAGATATGGTACGCATACATTCATCAGGTGGGGAAGGTACATTACTGTGTTTCATCACAGAAATCGTATTTTCCTCGTAGACATCCTTTCTTTGGCAGTGGATTCCATACTCACAGTGTTAATGACTATACACTTATTTGTGACCAGTCACCAGAACTACGGGAAATGCAGGCAAAATGCTCTACATTGGGCCTGCTGTAAGGATACGGCCTTGATGTTAGCGTTGGACTCCACAAACGTTCAGCTCACCAGTCCGTCAGTCAGTGAACCAAGCTATATGGACGGCCTCCAAGAAATCGAAACAACCACTTATTAGCAAATCACCAAGCTGACCGATCAGTTTCCAAACGAATCACCCATTCAGTCAAACCTGGGCCTGTCGGGTA
>CM031602.1:91872944-91880444 GCA_018398815.1 Conus ventricosus | reverse complement strand
TGTCGTAAGTGTCTGAACTTGCAGGAAAGCCTGTTCACATAATCCTCTGTCCATGAAAGCCTGTTCACATAATCCTCTGTCCATGAAAGCCTGTTCACATAGTCCTCTGTCCATGAAAGCCTGTTCACATAATCATCTGTCCACACGAAGGGTTTCTTGTCCACCACTTTGGTGAGATTAGTCAGAGGAACTGTGAGAGCTGCGAGATAGGGGAGGAACTTCCTGTAAGAGCTCAACTACCCCCATTAAGAAACCAGCCTGCTGTTTAGAAGTAGGCTCCAGGTAAGAACGAATCTTGTGAACCTTATCCTCCAGTGGCTTAATAGTAACTGGAGGAGATTGTAGCTCTGTGAAGCCAGAGAAGGACGCATGAGTTCTGCACCCTGACTACACCCCAGAACGCCATGAACATGAACAAGACGGGCACTAAAGGTACAGCTTACACAACAAGGTTCTTATCAAAGACATTAAGACTGGGGGAAATAGCAAGGCTTAATTTCCTCATGATTCTTAGTACACCCTGATCCGTATAGTCTGACGACCATACATTAACTCTGGGGGAAATGGCAAGGCTTAATTTCCTCATGATTCTTCGTACACCCTGATCCGTATAGTCTGACGACCATACATTAACTCTGGGGGAAATGGCAAGGCTTAATTTCCTCATGATTCTTAGTACACCCTGATCCGTATAGTCTGACGACCATACATTAACTCTGGGGGAAATGGCAAGGCTTAATTTCCTCATGATTCTTAATAAACCTGATCCGTATAGTCTGACGACCATACAAGGCCTTTTAACGCATTTACCAACTCACGGGAAGGGAGCAGGGGTGGAAGAAGATTGAGGCGGGGAAAAAGGAGGGAGACGGAAAGGAGATCTTTATCCTGTCCGCTACATCCACCCCTATAACCACACGTTATCCTGTCTGCCACATCCACCCCTATAACCACACGTTATCCTGTCTGCTACATTCACCCCTATAACTACACGTTATCCTGTCCGCTACATCCACCCTATAACCACACGTTATCCTGTCTACCACATTCACCCCTATAACCACACGCTATCCTGTCTGCCACATTCACCCTATAACCACACGCTATCGTGTCTGCCACATTCACCCCTATAACACACGTTATCCTGTCTGCCACATTCACCCCTATAACCACACGTTATCCTGTCTGCTACATTCACCCCTATAACTATACGTTATCGTGTCTGCCACATTCACCCCTATAACCACACGTTATCCTGTCTGCCACATTCACCCCTATAACCACACGTTATCCTGTATGCCACATCCACCCTATAACCACACGTTATCCTGTCTGCCACATTCACCCCTATAACCACACGTTATCCTGTCTGCTACATTCACCCTATAACCACACGTTATCCTGTCTGCTACATTCACCCCTATAACCACACGTTATCCTGTCTGCTACATTCACCCCTATAACCACACGTTATCCTGTCTGCTACATTCACCCCTATAACCACACGTTATCCTGTCTGCCACATTCACCCCTATAACCACACGTTATCCTGTCTGCTACATTCACCCCTATAACTACACGTTATCCTGTCTGCCACATCCACCCCTATAACCACACGTTATCCTGTCTGCTACATTCACCCCTATAACCACACGTTATCCTGTCTGCCACATTTACCCCTATAACCACACGTTATCCTGTCTGCTACATTCACCCCTATAACCACACGTTATCCTGTCTGCTACATTCACCCCTATAACCACACGTTATCCTGTCTGCCACATTCACCCCTATAACCACACGTTATCCTGTCTGCCACATTCACCCCATATAACCACACGTTATCCTGTCTGCCACATTCACCCCTATAACCACACGTTATCCTGTCTGCCACATTCACCCCTATAACCACACGTTATCGTGTCTGCCACATCCACCCCTATAACCACACGTTATCCTGTCTGCCACATTCACCCCTATAACCACACGTCATCGTGTCTGCCACATTCACCCCTATAACCACACGTCATCGTGTCTGCCACATTCACCCTATAACCACACGTCATCGTGTCTGCCACATTCACCCCTATAACCACACGTCATCGTGTCTGCCACATTCACCCCTATAACCACACGTCATCGTGTCTGCCACATTCACCCCTATAACCACACGTCATCGTGTCTGCCACATTCACCCTATAACCACACGTCATCGTGTCTGCCACATTCACCCCTATAACCACACGTTATCGTCACATGTGGTTCAAAGTCTCAGTCCGGACATTTTGCTTCTTTTTTGTTGTTGTTTGTTTGTTTGTTTTTTTTTTTTTGTCCGGTTTAGCTGTGCGAGACCGCTCACGAAAGACTTTGAGGCGCACACAGGAACTTGGTAGAAAATGTTGCTTAACGTATCATAGGATATCACAGCTTTGCTCATTTGTTGTGACGTTACAGACCATTCCTTAAACATCAGCTGCCTGTGAATGTAACAGTGCATGACAGCTCAGCTGACTCCGTCAACCGTTAAGGGAGGGGGCGGGGGATGGGGGTGTGAGTGCACAGGCTGAAGTGCATTTGTTGAAGCAATCAACTGAGACTGTGTGGGAGTTAGCAGACACTGTTACCAAGTAGACACAGTTTCATGAGGATTACAGTATTTCAACATGAGACGTTGAAATATTTATCAACAACAAACCTTGAATTTCTAAATAGACCAAAGATTTTTTAAATGCTAAGAAAGGAACTTTTACCAGCCGCCGTGGCGAAGTGGTTAACGTCGCGGACTCCCGGCTGGGAGGTCGTGGGTTCGAATCCCATCAGAAGTCATGTGGGTTTTTTCTGCCCCGACCGGCTCCTACCCAGAGTTGAGTTTGCTGCGGACTCAGTTGGGAAGACTGGGACCACACAGTCGAGTTTCATCCACTTAATGGATGCGTTTCTGAGAGTGTTGCTCAAATTTCATGACCAACACGCAGGTGCCTGTATCTCTCGGGCCTGGTTGACGCCGGGATATATTATGAAAGGAAGCGTAGAGTACAGCCCTGTCATGTAGTCTCAGACCGAAACGGAAATCCGTAGCATCATCTTAATCATCCTCATTCTCATCGATCAGCATTAAAAAAAAAAAAAAAGTCTCAAATTCTGTGGCCCTTCATACCAGCTCTCATGGTGACCTCAATTTCGATGTCCTCTCCACGTCTGTGACCTTGGTTTGGTTCCGTCGAGGTCACCGGTATCGGCGAGTCCATGGGGGCTGTCGTTGGACGGACGTGGTGGCGCCCTCCGGAGGGAGAGCTCACTCACGCCGGCTCCGCGACTAAGCAATTATTGTCGTCAGTAGGGGGCTTAGTAGGTGGTGTCCTGCGTATGTTAGATCAGAACAGGCGCCACTGAACACCACCGAAGTGACTCGGCAGCAGTGCAGTGTCTCCTCCGGTGGGTTGCCTCTTGACGACTTGACATTGACTGCTTCCTGTGGATTGCCGGTGCCGGCGCTGCGGCGGGGCCGACCGGGCTGTGGCTGTGGACGGGGTGTCGGAATGAGCGGCGTGGGTGCACTGCCTCTGAGGTGGCGCAGAGAGTGGGACAGCAAAAAAAGAAAAAAAGAAAAAAAAGAAAGGAACTTTTTACAGTGGGATGAATGAAAGAAGATATGAAGAATGTGTAAAGGCAAGTCAATAGAGATGTGCACAGGGTAGAGAAATCTCTAAACAGAAAACAGAAAACAAACTGGTTAACAGCAACAAGACGTAGACGTGGGAAGGGATAAATCTGACGAGTGACTATTCAGGTTAAATGAAAAAAAAAAAGGGGGGGGGGGGAGGAGGACAAAAATGGTTGTACCATCATCTAATAAAGACTCAAACGATCGGACTGAACGCCTTTTACGTTCCTTATGACTGTCATTATTTTAGCGCAGAAAGAAAGGAGTTGAGTGATTTGTTCAGTGAAGGCGTTATTGATGGGAAAGTCGAAAGCCTGATTGTTTCTGAAGAGAGAGTTCTTCATTTGAATAGAGTAAGGCCAACAAAGCGCCGGGCCTTGAAGAGATTCGAACAAACGCATTGAAAATACTGCGCACCTCAAAATCACCAGATCGTCGCAATTGTGTTTAATGAATCTCTTCGTCAGTATGAAACACTCTCCATCTAGAACACCCCTGTGTCATACCTGTACGGAAGAAAACTGCTGTAACACGTCATCAGTATGAAACACTCTCCATCTAGAACACCCCTGTGTCATACCTGCACGGAAGAAAACTGCTGTAACACGAATCAATGACCCGTGCCCAGTGGAGTTAAAGTGGTGAAAGTCTTTGAGAGAGTGGTGTTGTTCCACCTGCAGGAATCTGCCGAACCCTTCTCAGGTCCCGTGCAGTTTGCAGACAGAAGTACATGCGGAGTGGAGGATACTATCCTCTTTGTCTTGAACACTGTTTATGAACATTTAGACAAAGCGAGTACGTGTCTATGTTTGCTTAATGTTTTCTTCTGACTTTGTTTTTTGTACATTTAGTACTATTCGTCCTCACTTTTTTAACACAGAAGTTCATGCATTTGGGGACTCGCTTATTCTTCTATTTCATGAGTTCTGGATGATCTTACTAACAGGCCTCAATCTGTGACATTACACGGTTGTTCTTCTGCTGTTTCTCTAGCAAATGCTGGTGCATCATAAGTAAGCTTACAGTGCTCTCATCATCTTTCTTTACGCTGCACACGGCTAAATGTAGAAGTTCGACACAATCCTGTCTACTTGTTCAGTTTGCAGATGATACTGGACTGACAGGATTAAGTTCGATTAGTAACAATACTGAGTACACACGAGAAAAGGGCCGATTTGTGAACTGGTGTGTTGAAAATTCACTTGAACAAAACGTTGATAAAACAAACGAGTTTGTGATTGACGACAGAAAAAACAACAACTGTTTTTAAAGAATATTATTATAAAAGGTGAAATAGTTGAACAGATTTGACAAACTCATTAAGAAAGCGGATGGGGCGGTGGGCAAAACATGGCACACTTTTGACGGCATGTACATACGGAAAGTGAGGAATACACTCACAAAACATTTGACAGCCGAAACATATTTACTTTTGACAGCCAAAACATATTTACTTTTGACAGCCAAAACATATTTACTTTTGACAGCCAAAACATATTTACTTTTGACAGCCGAAACATATTTACTTTTGACCGCCAAAACATATTTACTTTTGACAGCCAAAACATATTTACTTTTGACAGCCGAAACATATTTACTTTTGACAGCCGAAACATATTTACTTTTGACAGCCGAAACATATGTACTTTTGACAGCCAAAACATATTTACTTTTGACAGCCAAAACATATTTACTTTTTGACAGCCAAAACATATTTACTTTTGACAGCCGAAACATAGTCATTACGTTTGATAGCCGAAATACACCCAGTACTTTTGACAGCCCAAACAGAGCCCTTACTTTTGACATGTCAGCCCAAACAGAGCCATTACTTTTGACATATCAGCCCAAACAGAGCCATTACTTTTGACATGTCAGCCAAAACAGAGCCATTACTTTTGACATGTCGGCCAAAACAGAGCCATTACTTTTGACATGTCAGCCAAAACAGAGCCATTACTTTTGACATGTCAGTCCAAACAGCCATTACTTTTGACATGTCAGCCCAAACAGAGCCATTACTTTTGACATGTCAGCCCAAACAGAGCCCTTACTTTTGACATGTCAGCCAAAAACAGAGCCCTTACTTTTGACATGTCGGCCAAAACAGAGCCATTACTTCCGACATGTCAGCCCAAACTGAGCCCTTACTTTTGACATGTCAGCCAAAACAGAGCCATTACTTTTGACATGTCAGCCAAAACAGAGCCATTACTTTTGACATGTCAGCCAAAACAGAGCCATTACTTTTGACATGTCAGTCCAAACAGAGCCCTTACTTTTGACATGTCAGCCAAAAGAGAGCCATTACTTTTGACATGTCAGCCCAAACAGAGCCATTACTTTTGTCATGTCAGCCCAAACAGAGCCTTACTTTTGACATGTCAGTCCAAACAGAGCCATTACTTTTGACATGTCAGCCAAAAGAGAGCCATTACTTTTGACATGTCAGCCCAAACAGAGCCATTACTTTTGACATGTCAGCCAAAACAGAGCCCTTACTTTTGACATGTCGGCCAAAACAGAGCCATTACTTCCGACATGTCAGCCCAAACAGAGCCCTTACTTTTGACATGTCAGCCAAAACAGAGCCCTTACTTTGACATGTCAGCCAAAACAGAGCCTTTAGCACATCAGTAGTCGAAGATCAGAGAGAAGTGGTAGATTTAATCCTGCATAGCTTCAATGCTTGTCTGGATACTGTTTGCGTATTGTATTAATGTGAGCAATCCATGAAAAGACAGTGGTCAGAATCATGCCTAGAATACAATGATTGTCTGCTTCTCCCGTTCTTACATTGTTGATAAAAAAAATGGAAGGGAACTGTTTTTGAGACTTCGCCGTGTTTGACAGGTCGTAGTGACAAATGATTCACACTGCATCGTTCACATAAGACATCAACAGACTTTTGTGATGATGTACAAACAGAATTAGGGTTTGTATGAATCATGGTTGCGTCACAAAAAAGTTCACAAGATTCTTCAAGATGAAGAGGGAGATCGTTTGAACAGAGACAGAGAGAGAGAGAGAGAGAGAGAGGGAGAGAGAGAGGAGAGAGAGAGAGAGAGAGGAGAGAGAGAGAGAGAGAGAAAGACAGACAGACAGACAGACAGACAAGAGGGAGATCGTTTAAACAGAGAGAGAGGAGAGAGAGAGAGAGGAGAGAGAGAGAGAGAGAGAGAGAGAGAGAGAGAGAGACAGACAGCAGCAGACAGACAGACAGACAGACAGAGTACAACGTCTGGATCAAAATCAAGTCTGGTTGTTTGGGTAGTTTAGAGTAAAGCAGTACAGAGAGACGGCATGCAATGGATTGACCAATCACAATATAGGTCATGACACTCTCTCTCACCCCCATTGGCTGAAATCGATGTCAACAAGGAGCTGGCAGAGTAAAGGTACAGCCTAGCAGACAGGAGAACGGAGTGAGCGAGAGCTGCGTTGAGTGTCCGCACTGAAACACCATAAAAATGGCTTTAAACAACAACGTCTACAGCGGGATGACACTGAAGGCTCTTCTAGAGAACCCAGACCTTCAACATGCACCAGCAGCGCTCAGTGGAGGTGAGCAAATGAACTGAATTAATTTGATAGAGAGCCTGACGGCATCGGAGTATGAAAATCTTGCAGATCGTCATCATGACCGTAAAGACAAGGTTCAGTCGCGCATTTTGTATTCATGGTTTCTGAATATTAGAAACCTTTAGTTGATTGGTTTAGGTTTTCTAATTGTGTCGACGATCGTAAAACAAAATTGTGTTTGGAAGAGCCTTGTAAAACATAATGCAATGGTCGAGAAGGCACGCCGACTGCAACGTGGACAGGTCATGACCAAT